>VZTR01009645.1:23905-46669 GCA_013400775.1 Chaetops frenatus
GTATAGTATAGTATAGTATAGTATAGTATAGTATAGTATAGTATAGTATAGTATAGTATATCATATTAATATTATATTATTATATTATTCTCAGTGGAAGAGCAAGATCAATTGAAGTCAAATCAACCAATTAAAACCACAAAATAATGGCAGACATGGATGGGCATGAAATTATGACACAGTGTATTAACTTTTTTAAGGTATTGTTACATCAAGACAGCATTTCTGCTGGTTTCCATTTTTACAGAAATCTTTTCATTTTAAACTCTTGAGCATATTGGCAGTAACTATGTGAAAGGTTGTTAATTTGAAGCATGAAGTAGTGACTACACTAGGGAACACAGCAAAAAATATTAGCTTTATGCACATGGCAGTTTCATTTATATGAATCATACATATTTAGTTATGCTGAAGAAATTGTTATTTTCATTACCAAAGCAACAAAGTACTTCTGCCAAAAGTCCTTATTTTTATTTATTGAATATTAAATAGGGCTACAGAGGAAAAAATAGAAAAAACTAAAAATTCACTGCCAATGGTCAGTGCCTAATTTCTAGGTATCTAGTACCTTGTACAAAATTCATAGCTTTAACCTTTGCTACAAGGGAGATGTGATCATCAAGGGTAGAAATTCAAAATAGTCTCCTTACATCTGATCTGGCCAGCAGATGGCTCTAAAAAAAACCAGCATAGGAAGGTGTGAATGTATAATGGAAATTCCATGAGAAGATGTGATATCCCACTGCAAGGTCAAAGCAAGCAGCTTTCCAACACCTTGGATGTATAGCCTTGAATTGGTCTTTCCAATCTACCACCTTTCCAGCAAAAGAAAGGCTACCCCTAATTATTAGGCAGAGACTACAGAAAAAGACAGTGAAAGATGTTAGGAAGATGGTTCAAAGCATCTAATTATTCATTTTCTGTGATTAATTCACCTTCTGTAGAGCAAAAAGGGTTTTGAATTGTCCTTTTTTTTTTTTTTTTTTTTTTTTTTTTTTTTTTTTTTTTTATTAAAAGAGAGTAATTTTTTTTTAAATATATTTTTNAAGAGAAAAGCGGACTATTTTCATCTTTTTTCAAAACACAGACTTACGGGCATTTTCAGCAACAGTTGTTAACCTATCAAGTAACCAGCAAAATGCGGGACTGAGAATAGAGGCTAATCTGTTAAGGGAAACCTTGCCTTTAGAAACTCAGGAATCTAAATTCTAAATTCTAAAGCACTTAAATACTAATTTTTTAAAGAAACTTGTTGCATTTGCCATTTAAGGCGCTTTGTTGTTTATAATGGCCTTTGATGGTGAAATTGAGCCACAAAATGCATCAGAAAGCCTAGGAAATAATTTGAACTGTGAAACCAGATCAACATTTGAATTCTGTCTATTTTTGAATCCTCTCTACTTTGGAAATGTGACTTGATGAGTGATAGGTGAATTTTTCAATGTTCAGAGGCTTGGATTAGATAAACAGCAGAATTGAGTGATATTCTGGCTGTAGTAGAGTAACATGAATTTTCTGTAGCCTGTCTAAACAAACTAGTCTCTTGGAGCCAAACCCAGACTTTGTGTTTGTGAACTAATCCCGCTGTGTTCATTTGGCTGCTGCTCATCTATGCCAGAGTGGAGCTCAAGCCTATCATGTTGCTAAGTTGGTAGAAGTTGCACTTTCTTGCTCCATTTCAAGAATAATTGTTCATGAACCTGTGAAGGAGGTACTGCACCTTCTCAGCCTCACCTGAACCAGGAGAACCCCCTGCCAGTTGTGGTCTTAGATACACCAAAGGGGGAACTGTTTCACTGGTGGGAAACTTCTGGTATTGTTTTTTGGGGGTTGTTTCTGTTACTGTTGTTTGTTTGTTTGTTTGTTTGTTTGTTTGTTTGTTTTGTATAGACATGTACATTCTAGTAAAGAACTATTATTCCTTTTCCCATATTTTTGCCTGGAAGCCCTGTAATTTGAGGGAGGGGTCATCTTTCCATCCCAGGAAGGTTTCCACTTTCCTTGGGAGATATTTGTCTTTTAAACCAACACAACATGACAGGGGATACTAAATTCCTGCACTTAACATATGGAAAACTTCCAGAATGCAGCACAACTGAAGATGAAATAAAGGGCAGAAGTACCCACAGCACTACCTTACCAGTTCTTAATTCTGTGTCAGTACCCTCATTAAGTAAAAAGTCATCAAAGTATTCCCAAATTGTACTCCTCTCAGTTACACACAGTAGCTGACTTTGGCTCTTTCTCTTCTTTCTCTTTCTCTTTCTCTTTCTCTTTCTCTTTCTCTTTCTCTTTCTCTTTCTCTTTCTCATCCTCTTCCTCATCCTCTTCCTCATCCTCATCCTCATCCTCATCCTCATCCTCATCCTCATCCTCATCCTTCTTTCCTCTTCTCTTTCCATGAGCACTTTTCACATCAGAGGCACACAGCCTTGGTTTTATGATCATCTTTACTTCAGTGTAATTGTTTCAATGTGCTCACTATAGCTTTAATACTTCAAGCCATAAAATTTAAAGACTTCAGAGAATTCACCTGAATGGAAAGAGTTCATTATGGTTGAAAATGACATACACTGCTGTTAATTTAAATAAATACAAATAAACCCACAGAAGCGTTGTCTAGATGGTTTGTTTCTTTAGCAGAAATAATGCGGTGGGTCACAAATCCAGAGTTCATTAAGATTTAAAAAACCCATTTGCTAAAGAGAAAATGCAAAAGCTGCCAATAAAAGCTTTTGCACAGCCACAAGAATACTGCTTTCAAACTTCTTGAATTTTTAATGCATTTGGGAAGAAGGGGGAGTGGAGGAAGAGAATGAACACACATTTCAAGGTGAAATATTTCAACATTTCTAATGGACACCACATTGTAAGCTCTGAAGCTTCTGTGTCTGTTGCAGAGGCAATGCAGTTGTGTCATTTAAATTCAGAGAGTGTTTTTTCATTTCCAAAGAAAACACTCTGACCACACAAACTTAGGAAACATTTTAGCAGGCTAAAATCTTCATTGAATACCAAAGAACATAATTTTGAATCTTCTCGGGTTTTTTTCTTTCCTCTTTTTATCATCAATTTTTAATGTATAAGGAGAACTTTTACTGTGTACCTTCTAAATTCACTAACATGAAGACCATCTAAAAAGTTATATTTGACAAATGCATTTTCTTATATACCAGCACACCTTCTATTATAGTTTCTCAGAAAGATATATCCTTCAACTTGTCAGCCTGCGTGGCACAAATCCTGATGCTATCTTCAAAAAGCAAAAGTTATATTTACCTTGGTGTTGTTTGATTTTCATCAATACTTAATAGTACAAGAATTTATCCCTTTTTGACTTGTGCAGCATTTTCACTTAATAGTTCTCTCACTCCTTTGAATGAAACATTCTTATTTTTTTGTTGTTTTGTGTTGTTTTTCTCCACTGAAACAGTATTTAATTATAAACTTACGTTCATTTGACCTTACATTTAAATCATGGTCTGTTTCAGTACGACTGTTTCCCAAGTAGTTATATCATCAGATATGATCTGTTTTTCAGATCATTGCATGCCAGGTGTTTTATGAGCTGAGCTTTTTCTAGGATCAGTCTAATTTTATAAGATTTTAGACCATGACCCTTGATCCTTATGTATTCTGGTTTATTTGAGGTATTGCTGCATTTTCCCTCACATTGAAAAATTCTCCCAAGTTGTTATAATTTGTAAATGTAACTTAACTTTGAATTTCTTTTTCTAAACTATTTTCATGTGTATTACATAAGACAGACACTATTACTGAGTACTACAAATTGAAAATATTGAAAATTTGCAGGCAACTTAATTGTTTACAGATTTAGTCAGATGTTTTTGATTTGAGCTCTAGGTACTGTTATGAAAGCAATTTTTTAAAAGACTGATATGAAGTACTGTTATGAAATACTTACAGCTTCCTAAAATATTCTATGGTTACACACATACATGTATATATATGTATTTATGTTTTTATGGCAGTTGCCTCAGAAAAATGCACTTGTGACAGGAAAGATGGCAAAATAAAGGGGTGTGATGTTTTAAGGAGTTGGCTGTTGAGTGAGCAGTTATACCTGAGAAAAGTATAATCATGTTATTAGACATGGACTGATGTCAATTGATTTACCATGCATACACCCAAAAAAATTCATGCTCATGAAATTATTCCTATAACAAAAATCTGCATACACAGATAGATGCATAGTTCTTAAATATTTAAGGAAGATGAGTGAAAATCTGACCAGCCTATTGAATAATCTGACCTTCTGATATAATAGCAAGCATTTTCCCACCTTTAAGAGAAGAATATGAAGAGGGGTTTTCTAGACATCATGTTTTTCACAAGGTCTGGTGTCATTATCACAATCTTATTCCTTCCTCTCCTTCCCCTAAGACTTGTTATCTCTGTCTTGTTTACCCTTTTGGTGAAAATGTTTATATTTTCAGATAAAATCCCAATCTTGAGAAATTTTAGGAAGTTCCAACAGAGAGTTTAAATGTTCAAATGCCTGCTGGTTGCAAAAGTACTCACACCTTATTTTGTAATGAATTTCACTTTATATTGAGCATACAATTCTCAGATAAGTACAGAAGATTATTCTTAATAAAGCACTCTTCTTAATATTGGTTCATGGAGCAATATATGCACTTGTAAGTGTAAAAAATGTACAAAATAAATAGACTTTAAGCTTGGGACATTATTTTTAATCACTTTTCTTTTTCTTATAAACTTCAAAGAATATTATATCAACATCAAGCATAAGGTAATAGGCTTTATTCTGACAGTGTTCCCATATTTAAAAGATGAACAGGATCTTTATTGCCACACTTTAATTCATAATACCAAGTAGGTATAATTTCCACATCCATGTACCTGATAATATAGATGAGATTTTTTACAGCATTTTCGTACTGTGTAAATTTTACTATATGAAATATAAATATTTTCTCTTTTTGCATGAAATAAAATTATGTAATACTCTCCTGAAATTAATTAATTGGGATCTGTGGGATCAAAATGAACATTCATTGATTTAATTCCAAACTGCACTATTTCCAGCTCAGGTATTTATGATGTACTAAGTTTTTAGTTTCTATATGTATGCATAAATATAAGCAGGGAATAAACTTAATAAAAAATACAACATTTGTTTTAGCTAAGCCCTGCAAAGCAGCTATTACCTTAACTTCAAACATATCCAGATAAGTGTTTTGAAAAGCAATGCGGGCATCTTTCTTTAGTTTATAAAAACAAGACTGTCAATATATATTTTAAGAGAAAAATGTATTTGCCAAAAAATCTTTTCTTAGCTAGAATGAGAACATGTCCTCCCAACAAGAATTCTTGCAGTCTCCTGCTATTAACAAGTAATCAGACATATCTCGACTCTTCTACACTTCTTCCTTTTGCCAATCAGGTTAATCCCTGAAAATTGTTCTGTGGGGGCATCCATTTTCCTGATCAGCAAAGAAATAATCTGCTGAAGAAGGGGCTCCTTTATTAGACTGGTGAAGTGTCTGCTAATGAACTTTGCCATTGCTGGAGCTGTAATGTTTGATGCAATCTGACAATCTGAAGGAGAGTCTGTCCAGACAATGGTATGGGAGAAGCAGGAGAACAAGGACTTCTCCTTGGTCTGGCAGAATGTTCATGCTTATTCTGAGCACACCCCCCAGCTTTGTATAACTGAAAACATTCCTCGTTCTTGATGACTTTTGTGTATTGCTTTCAAAAATGCACATTTCCCACGTATTCAGCATTGGTTTGGCAGCCTGGATAGTTTCACCAGAGTATGTTATAGGACAATGAATTAATTATCTTGCTCTATTAATATTACTTAAATCCTGCTGGGAAAAAGACATCCCCGGTGGTGAAACATTTGATCAGCCTTCAACATATACATACGTAATGGCATTGGCAACTCTTTATCATAGAAAGGTTAATTTTAGTGTTTATATTCCTGGGTCATCTGAGACAATGTTTTAACATCTAAATATACATAGTGCAGTAAGATATAATAGAGCCTATTATAGAAAGAAAAAAAAAAATCTTTGCTATGATTCTGTTTACTCCATCTAAGACTAAAACAGTTCCTTTGACCTTCCTCCATATTTTTATGACATTCCAGTGTTACTCTCACTTCTTACACATACCAGTATATTTGCATAACCCTTTATATTGAGATATATAGACTCTTTCTTCTTTTTCTTTTTGTTTGTCTATATAATGTCCTATTCAAGATGCATAAGAAAAAAAGGGGAAAACATAGAGGTTGTGCAACACTTCTAATATTTCTGAAGGTAAAGTTCTCAAAATTAAGGTAAAATCATTACAAAAATCTCTCAATAAGTTTTATTTCATTCTTTATCTTTCTATCAGAAGAAAAATATCCCAAGTAAATTCAGTGAACCAAAGGGAAAATGCATGGCATTCCCTGTGTGCATGCACCTTTAACATGAGCTTTGTCTCTTTTCCAGGTTTATGAAAGTGCATAACCATCCTTTCTTTAAGAGAGAAGATTGATAAAGACTAGGACTGGACTAACCTCTTGATACGGGAACAGTCCTGAACTGAGCCTTCATCTGTGGCTGACTCGCATTAATTAATTATTCATTATGAATTAATTCTTAATCAACATTAATAAAATGCTCCTCTGCAGGACTAGAGTTGTACAGGCTTCAAAATGTCAAAGAGGCCAGCGTAAAATTTCACAAATCCAATAGATAGTTAGATAGATGATAGAGAGATACAGAGACAGAGAGAGAGGGAAGAGAGAGATAGAGAGAGAGATAGAGAGATAGAGAGAGATAGATACATAGATAGATAGATACATAGATAGATAAAGGGATAGAAAGAGAGAGACAGATAGATAGATAGATAAAGGGATAGAGAGATAGAGAAAGAGATAGAGAGAGAGATGGAGAGATAGAGAGACAGAGACAGAGATATAGATAGATAGATACATAGATAGATAAAGGGATAGAAAGAGAGAGACAGATAGATAGATAGAGAGATAGGGAGATAGAGAGAGAGAGAGAGAGAGACAGAGAGATAAAGGGATACAGAGATAGAGAGATAGAGAAGTAGAGAGATAGACAGATAAAGGGATAGAGAGATAGATAGATGGACAGATAGAGAGATATAGATAGATAGATAGATGGATAGAGAGAGAGAGAGATAGAGATATAGATAGTTAGAGAGATAGATAGGTAGGTAGATAGATGGATGCAGCACATTCACTTGGGTTGAACTTTAGAATTAACTATAGAAACCAACATTTCTCTGAAGATATTAAAAATTTGCTTGGTCATGATCCTGTGCCACCTACTCTAGGTGAACCTGCTTTAGCAAGGGAGCTGAAATAGATAATCACCAGAGGCCCCTTCCGACCCCAACTATTATGTGATTCTGTGATATTTAAAGACTAATTGAGGAGAGTAATTTTCAGATAACAACTACAATTGAGAAATTTTAAATGAGATGGCAATTTGTGGTTTTCTTAATTGCAACTGACATTGGTCCCACTCCTATACATATATTTGCTTATCTTCTAATCAGGACATTGATTATCTCTCCATGGGTTATTTAGAATGCAAGAAAGGGCACAAGCAGGAGAAAGGGTTAATCACAGTGTGGGAGCACTATTACAGAGGTTGTCAAAAAGAAAGAAGACTAGAAAAATAGACACAAATATATTCTATATTTAATGATCCATAGAGTTGCACTAGCATTGCAGGTAGTGCATTGAGCCATGATATTTACTGTTCAGACAAATTTTAAAACGTTGAGTGAATATTGTTGCTGGCTTCTTTCTCCATGTTGTATTTCCATGTAGTTCAACTGCCATAGTCTATTAGGAAACAATGTTTTAAAAGAGATGGTAATTAAAAAAAAATAAATCTGATTGACAGGGAATTTGGAAATCTTCCATTTCTTCTATTCCTTAGACACTTCAGTGCAATCATTCCAGTCCACAGCAACTAACACAGGAAAAAGGAAAAAAAAAAGCATACATTGACTAGATGTTATTAGATAGAGCCTGAAAACTGAACCTGACAAAGCATTTGGCACAATAAGAGTAAGAGATATGAGAGAAACTCTGGAAATGCAGATGGAATTGACATGTCTGTTTGCACTTCTTGAAACTGCTATTACAGCTTAAAAATTCAGTGGTTTTTTTGAGGGTTTTTTTTTTCTGTATTTCATTCTTGAAGTTTACCTAGGGTCCTTTCTCCTAATTTAATGCAGTATTTTATGTCCTTGCAAATGATTTATAGCTCTAATATAATGGATTCAATAGCACTACCAGGCAGTGAAGCTCACTCTAGTAACATTCTCTCTGTAACATCTCTCTGGAAACTCACCCAAAATTTCCACCTTATATATCTATGCTGTTGTACTCGATTTTTACTCAGTTTAATTGTGCCTGAATTATAGAAACTGTTTAATAGAGTTGGCATTCAGCAAGTATTTAGATGCAATTAGTAGATTTAACTTTTTTTTTTCTCATGAAGTGTGATATTTGTTTTGGAACTTAACATGCCAGCCTGCCCAGGATCAAACTTTATCTCAGAAGAGGACAGCTGCTATTTGAGAAGCACGTTTGTAGTTGCTTTTAAGACCAAAAATTTGCACTTCAAAGTGGCACAGAAAAGAAGTCATTGCCAGCTAGAGGGACAGCTGAAAGATAAAAGTGATAGATACATGAAGAACTGTTGCTCCCAATCTGGCTTTTTTTGGGGGGGAAGATTTTTCTATAGAAAAAAGAAATGTAAAATTGGTCAATACTGGCCATTTTACAATGGACTTTGATTAAAATCATAGAAGGGGATGGGTTGGAAAGGACCTTAAAGATCACCTGGTTCCAACCCTCCTGCCATGGGCAGAGTCACTTGCCACTGGACCAGAGGGCCCAAAGGGAAAACTAAAAGAGCAACCTTTACTGGCAAAATGTCTGAGAGGGATGGGTGTCAACACATGTAGTACTCAAACATTTACATGCCCCACAAAAATTTTTACCAGGAAATGAAAAGGTAACAGCTGCAGAATCACAGAGAATGGTTTTTTTTTTTCTGGGGGAAAAAAAAAAAATTAAAATAAGAAATGAGCATATGTATTCTGGGTTAGCTGCTGTATTTCAATAGTACTGAAACACAGAAGTAAAAGATACATGGAAATTTATAGTATTTTGTTTTTTGAGACCAAAAACTCAGCAGTTATGACATCTGTAACCAAGGAAAATACCATGGACTGGATTCTGAAGGTAATTAATAAAGATACTGCAGTAGCCTGACTACCATTGAATCTAGGTTTATCAGTCCTATTGCAAATTATACTAAAATAACATTCTAGGCACATAAAAATCTGCAGAAATTTGTACTGTGACTTTTTGCTTTACTAGTAATAAAAAAATTCCATCCAAAAATGCTAGGAACTGGTATTATGAAAGTATCTCTGCATTTCTAGTATTTCAGCAGTGCATTAAAGGTTTTTTTTGTTTGTTTTGCTTTGTTTTGTTTTGTTTTGCTTCTAAGGATTTCTACCTGTTTCTGGATGTTCATTGCACTGCATATGGAATAAAAAATGGTGTAGCCAGAGAAGTATATTTTTCTATGGGATCTTCTTGTCCAATAGACTGCCTTTTCCTAAAAGTTCTGCTGAAAAAATTCATTTTGTATTTCAGATAGTCTTCTTGAATAGTCACTTAGCTATAAGTAATAGTCTGTTACAGGTCAATCCCTCAGACCTTTTACTAAAAATGAGATTTTTTTTAACTTAAAAGAAAGAGATAGTATCATTAGTGGGCCTGCTGTGGACTGACTACTCCAAAAGCAGCCATCAGAAAGGATTTTCTGTCTCTTTTGTATAATTTTTGGATATTCTTCAAAAGTTTTAAAACACAAATTTCATAAAATCATAGAAAAATTAAAGTGCAAAAAGATATTTAACTTCATTGAGTCCAACTGAACTGTATTTTTCTGGAATCGAGAGACCCAAATTCAAATCCCTATTTTCAAATAAATCTTTTTTAAAAAGAGGCAAGGAAAATTCTGGCTTTACCATGAGGCATCATTTGATAATTAAGCATCCTGAAAGAAGAATGAGATTAGAAATGGAAAGTTAACCAAAACACAACTACTAACAATAACCTCTAAAAATTCTGTATGGCAACTGTATTTCCTTTCAGTTATGCATTCAAGGTGCATTACTAAAAAACAGTAAGAGCAATAAAATTTAAGAGGGACTAAAGCCATGTAGTCAGTTATTAAGTTGACACAAGGATATTCTTCGTAATGTTTTGAAACATGGCCAAAGTCAGCCCAATTATGCCCCTTTTGTGCTCCTTGACTAATCAACTTCCTTCAGTTCTATTAATCAGGATCTTCCTGAAAGCTTGCACGATTTTCATTTCTTTACTCTCTCCTTTCCTGGTCACTTTTCACCTGTGTAAAACAGTCTGTCTCCCAAAGAACAGGAAGTGCTCCTTTTCCTTCCATCCTCCATTTCCAATTCCTTGCTTTTGTTCTTCCAGGGCCTTTTTCTACAGAAAATATGATGCACAAGAACAAGTCACAGTCAAATTAACCTCTCCCCGCTTATTGTTTCAGTACAACTTTCTTACCTGACAAATGAATGTCACTCCCATGACATCATCCCTTGGAAACAGTCCCAGCAGGGGCTCTAAAGAGCTGCTAAATACAGAGCCCTGACAGCAGCTCACTTTTAATGCCATTTTTTGTCTTTGCTATCACTCTGGCTCTTCAGAGCCCGATTTTGTTTGCACTTGTTTAAGGTGTAGTTGTTTGCAAATTACAGAGCTAAAGATCTCATCTAGATACTTATATCTTCAGCTTTTCAATTAAAACGATATTTTCTCTCTGGTTTTTTATCCACTGGTAAGTCCTGTCCCGCTTATATTCATCCATTTACTTTCTCATGTCTTCTGCCCTCCCTTTTAACATTTTTCTATCAACTACTTCTACTTCATCTACTTCATCATCTATTTACTATCAAGCATAATCCACTTTCCTTCATTTTCAACGATCTTGAAATACCTAGGTATCATATCTTATTTATGATAAAATGTCACCTCAGATGTATGTGCCACTATTTGCTAATTTTCAAATAAGCTTCATACTACCTCTCAGACATGGGAGGAGTTTCTCAGAAATATTTTCAGAGCAGCTAACTGTTACCATATTTCATCTCTCCCCTTAAAATTCTCAATCATGATGCTTCTGAATGATATTGGTATCTATTTGGTGATGTGCCTATTCCTACTGCACATTGACTTAGACAACATTGTCTCAGAGATTTTTTAATTTATCTACCTCTTAAGACTGGTTTTAAGCATAAATAATATGTTAATCATGACAAGAATTGTATTTTATCCCTGGGTTTGAAATGTTTTGCAGCTTGGGTTATGGTTGCATGAAAGCAAAATTCAGCTGTGCTTTTAGCATGACATGACAGACTATTACTCTTTCAGTAAATTGCATTAGTTCTTTGGTGTTTCTGGCTGTGTAAAAGTAGAAACCATAAGACTTTAGAAAGAGCTGAATCTCAGCTTTGCTCACATATGTTTTCCCAGTCATTGCCAGTGAATTTTTTAGTCATTCCCTTTCTTTATAGCTGTAGACAAACACTTTAAATGTCTTAAGACTGAAAATATTTGTTACTTCCAGATTTTTCTTCATTAAGAAAAAAAGAAAAGCAATTGTTCCTACTTCTTAAGTTAACTGGGGTTGTGATAGTAAAAAGATATCAGAGGTAATAAAAATTATGACAAATATAAGCAGCTTCATAACTCATGCCTTCAGACATAAAAGCTGTAGAAAATTATATATTCAAGATACCGATGAAACACTGATTTCTGTAATGTGTTTATAATATTGTTATTGTATCCTTCATTATTTAAAAATACAGTCTGGCACTTGATTTCTTGTAGCTGCTGCTACAAGTGTGAGATAGGTGTCCATTGCACTATATGATGTAAGAAATGCATTAGGGAAAGAAAAGTAAGGGTGAATAAATAGCAAATACCTCACTTTAACATACACGTGCAGCACGTGCACTGCACTCACCAACAGGCACTGTCAGGCCACATTGCCGTGCCCAGCACAAGTTTGAGGCCTCACAGGCTGCAGTGAAGCATTTGGCAAACAAGAAAAACTCCAAGCACACACCAGAATGCATTGACTCTTGCCCAAGTGGTCAAACAGCATCCAGTGGGCCAGAACGCCACACAAAGTGGTCTAACTTGGATCAAAATTGAAATGGGAACAAATTGAAAGTCTTCAACGTAAGTGGCTTGTCTCAATTCTTTTGATTGATGTATCTTTCTGTTTTCTACCTTCCAAGAGGCCAGTAGAAACATGTGGCTTTGGCAAAAACTCACCAAATGTGGGAGCATCATGTTCTAAGCAAAAACCACAAAAAAGCAACATAGATTTTTATCGCAGTAGCATCAAGGTTGAAAATAATTTAAACGGGATGTTTCACAGAAAACAGCACTGAATCAATTTCCTTTTTAACTGTCTGCAGATACAATATGAAAAGATAAAAAAGAGCGATTTAGCAGGTCACTGGCTGAACAGGCAAAAGAAATTATATGTAGAATTCCTGCTTAATTTTCCTAAAATGGGATTTTGGTGAAATTTGATTGCTTAATACCAAGAGATTCATCTACAATACCTATGTTTAAAAAGTAGACTACAATTGGGAATTGAGTACCAGGTGCAAATACTATCCAGGAATAAACCTTCTGCTTTAGCAGTGTTGTTTATTGTCACCACAAAATTAACTTCACCTGCCTATTATCCTTATAAGTGTTCTAAAGACCTATATTCTAAATCCAGTACAGTGCATCACAATTATAATCTCACAATTTATGCTTATCAATATATTGGATAAAATATTCACGCTGCAAACAGGATTCTCGTTTAAATTTTTATTTCCATAGGCCAAGAGTCTTTGAGCCCTCACGTCCCACTTCTTGAGGAAAGAATTTAACTGCTTGTCCAGGGACTGAATGGGTGTATTTTACATCTGTTTTTGGTGTCTCAGTCAATATGGATCCAAGAATGGTGGAGCCAAGGACCAGAAAGAGTGATGTAAACTGAGCATGGCATGCAGAATCACAGAATCACAGAATCATAGAATATGCTGACTTGGAAAGGGACCCATCAGGATCGTTGAGTGAAAATTCTGTCCCTGTGCAGGACACCCCAAGAGTCACACTATGAGCCTGAGAGAATTGTCCAAACTTTTCTTGAACTGTGTTAAGGTTGGTGCTGTGGCTGCTTCCCTGGAGAGCCTGTTCTAGTGCTCAGCCACCCTCTGGGCGAAACCCTTCTTCCTGATATCCAACTTAAACCTCCCCTGACTCAGCTTCAGGCCATTTCCTCGAGCTGTGTTAGTGGCCAGGAGAGCAAAGAGATCATACTTGCCTCTCCACTTGCCCTCATGAGGAAGTTAAAAACCAGCTGGGTGGAAGTTGTTATCTCTTTCTGCCTTTCCTGGGATTATCACAGATAAGACAAATACGACTTTTAAGATTTTTTCAGACAAGAATTGAACAGAAAAAAGGAACAGCAAATGTTTCAATACCAATAGTTTGTGTGGGAATAAATAAGAGCACAATAAAACCTGTGCAAGGTCTGCAATTACTTCCTAACAAGCACACATATAAATCCTGATGATGCAGAGAACAGAAGTATCTATAATCATAAATGTTGTTATTGCTGGTACCACCAACACACAGACACTACAAAGCTGTCATGCCAGAAACACTTCAGTAATTTCAGAGAAGAAAGAAGACTGAAGATTAACATCTTTGCATACATGTTTGTATGAAAATGAGGAACAATGTTTTCTAATTAAATAAGAGATTTTCATATAAGTGTAATAACTGGAAAGAGATCATGTGAGAAATGTAAGGGGCTCTGTATTCAGGCTGAGAGGCTCCTCATCTCTTTTTAATTTGTTACCTGTATTGGATGCACATACTTATGAAAACAGGCATTTCCCAGATAAGTACTTAATGTAATGGGTGAACAACTGGCACAAAGGGTTAAAATAAATGGGGCTACATCACTTGGCACTTGGCACTGGGGTCATGCAGGGCTCCATCTCAGGGCTAGTTCTTCTCAATGCCTTAATTGAATGACCTGGATGAAGAACTTGAAGGGTTACTAAGTAAGTCTACAGACCACAGAAAATGTGGAGAAGCTGTTGACTCCTCTGGAGGCAGAGAGACCTGGAGAAATTAGAGGTCTGGACAATCACCAGCTGTCTTAACAAAGACAAGTAACAGTGTCTGCACCTGGGATGGGGCAGCCCTGGATGCAGGGACAGACTGGGGAATGAGGCTGGAGAGCAGTGCCATGGGAAGGGACCTGGGGGTCCTGGCTGATGGCAAGTTTAGTGTGAGTCAGCAGTGCCCTGGCAGCCAGGAGGGACAAGCCTGTCCTGAGGGGCATCAGACCCAGCATTGCTCCCCTGGCCAAGGGAGGGGATTGTCCCTCTCTGCTCCGTGGCCTCCTCTTGAGTCCTGTGAGCAGTTTTGGGCAGTGCAATAGAAGATGTAGACCTATTAGAAAGCATCCAAAGGAGGTGATTGGGAAGATGGTGAAGGTGGTGGAGGGCCTAGAGAGGAAGCTGTACAGGGAGTGGAGAGGTCACTTGATCTGTTCAGTCTGGAGAAGACTGAGGGGAGACCTCACTGAGGTTATATTTCCTCATGGGGGGAAAAGTAGGGGCAGACACTGATCTCTCCTCTCCAGTGATCCAAGGGAAGGGCCTGGGGTTGTGTCAGGGGATGTTTAGGCTGGTATTAGGAAAAGGTTCTTCAGCCAGAGAGTGGTGGGGCACTGGAACAATCTCCCCATGGAACTGGTCACAGCAAGTCTCTCTGAGTTCAAGAAACATTGGGACAATGAACATGGTAAGGTTCCTTGAGCTGTCCTGGGCAGAGCCAGAAGTTGGACTTCAGTGGTCCTCGTGAGTCCCTTCGAGGATATTCTGTGATTTATCACATTTTAGAAAGAAATAGAAGCTGTTTCAAGAATGATGGTAGTAATCTGGTGTTATATTTATTAATCACGTAATAGTGGCTTGCCTATTTTATCCAAGTCATCTTCCCCTCAATGAGAATGGTAAACATTTCACAGTAGAAAACCCTTTATTTCACACCCTCATCAACTCCCTGGTCTTTAATGCTTATCATAGTTTCCTGTTGAACACTGAGACACATAGTGGGCATATTCTGCCAGAATAGCAACCTACTGTGGCTTTCTGACCAGAATTCAGATCAAGTATGCAACAGTCGGAAATGATAGGACAGTACTATTCCTGGCAACACATGATCATGTTTTGATTTATTTATTTTGTCAGTGCAGAGGTGGATATTTTTCACGGCACTTTTATTTCACTTTGCCTTTCTCTGAGAAGAAAGTAGATTCTTCAAGAATTTTTCACATTTCTAAAAACACTGATAGCTGTCCATTTGGACCATGTGTTTTCAAGTTATCCAAATACTAAAAATGTAAAAAAAGAAAAATACCAAATCTAAACTTTACATCTGGTTTCAAATGCACACCCATATATTTAGGAAGCACAGATGTGTATGCAATAAAACAAAGGATGCCTCTGAATCTTCTATTGTTCTAATCCTTTCATTTCCTCCGTAATACTCTTTTTGTCTTTTTTTCCCAACTCTTGTGTGTACTGGCAATGATCTGTTCATGCCAGAGAAGCTGTGCTGATTCATACTGGCTAAGAAATTAAACCCCTGTTTTCCAGCAACTGTATTCTATGGGTCCATTTTTTTTTCATTTTATTTTTCTTTTTTCTTTTTTTTTTTCCCATTTAGTTTATGCTTATGTATTAATTTTTTTGAATTAACTTTTTTATGTTCCTATTGCTGGAGATTGTATTTTCATTAACTGCAGTGCTAGTTTCACCCTATCTGCCCTCATGACAAAGAAGAGTGCTACACAGCAAGAGGCTTCTAAGCAAGCTGCCAGGGCTTGGGTGTGTCTCTGCATGTCTTATGGTATTATATTGACTATATTTCTTTAGATGCTTAGACCTTTTGCTTAGTGAAACAAATTCAGTAGGCTTTAAAATTTTTCAAGCCTAAGTCACCATGACTTTACCCCAATAAAACACCAGCATAATACTCTTGGCATTTTTAATATTATTCCAGCATAAACCTCTAACTATTATTTTAGCCAATTAGGTCTTTTATTTTTAGAGACCTTTGGAAAGCAAGAAAAGTGTGAGCTTGTGAAGTTTGTGCCATTTAATAGAATATT
Source organism: Chaetops frenatus (assembly GCA_013400775.1). Taxonomy (NCBI): domain Eukaryota; kingdom Metazoa; phylum Chordata; class Aves; order Passeriformes; family Picathartidae; genus Chaetops; species Chaetops frenatus. The sequence continues at coordinate 40,234 of VZTR01009645.1, forward strand.
CATGAACAAAATTTAGAGTATGAACATTCAGTGCTAATCTGCAGAGTTTTCATTTGAAGCCCTCAACTTATTTTTAAATATGTGTTACTCTTTTAATGAAATATAAAATGAATTGTTATTTCTAAAATAATGTGGGTAAAAATCCATCACTTCAAGTTCCACCCAGTGCCCACTGAAATAAACGGGCATCATGTAATCTACATACCAGTGTTTTCATAAAAATGAGTTATGAACTTTTGTACTCTGTTTTAAATCTAAATCATCAAGTTGACATATTAAAGTTAAGAATCTTGGGCATAAAATTAAGAATCTTGTTAACTTGGAGTCAGTAGAAATGAAAAGTGAAAAGAGATCATGTTTCTCTATATGTTTGCTGGAAAATGTTCTAGATCTTAGGAAATAGATTTAAAAATTGGTAAAATTATAAGAAAACAGGATAGCTAATTGGGTTGGAGATTATTCCTTAAGCACTGCTGGTGATTCTATCCCACAGTTGAAATATCACTTTAGAAACTGCATAAACATACTGTTTTCTGCACCTCCTGTCACAATAACACACTGGTACAGCGTGAAGTGTGCCTCTCTTTCCTGTGAAATGGTTGCCACAAGAGGAATAACTGTGAATGCTGATACTATTCCCATTTTTCAGATTATATCTGACACCTCCATATGGGCAAACTAAAAATGTGTAGGAGTGCCAGGATGCTAGAGAACCTGCTCAGTTGTGGTTCTAGTTTTATAACAAAATGCAAAGGAAAAGTAGAACAACAATAAAAAAAAAAAAAAAAAAAAAAAGAGTATTTTAATTTGCATTCTTGTATGGCTGTAACATAAAAGAAAACTATACCCTCAGATTCCTCATTTGTGCCAGCATCCAAGCACAGTGTAAAGTTTGTACCAAGGCATAGGTTCACTTTTTATATTCTACAGTATTTATCCAGTGGTGTCCTTTAGGCATTACATTTGCTGTTTCTCTCTGTGAGAAACTTATCCATTTATGAGGGTTTATACTACCATCTAGTGTAATCTTCTTTCTTTTGAGTAAAGCATTGCCTTACACATAAACAAATCTCCAAGCCCATGGTCGCTGATATTACTGAATATACTTCGATGAAAATACATTTGTCCATGTGTTAGAAAAAATTATCTTTCCTTGAGGTCATATATTAGCTAAGTTTATGGCTGCAACTTTTAGGCTTCAGAGACATGTTTTATTAATTACGAAAACAAATTTGGATTAAAGGCAAATGGCCGCCCTCCACAATCTTTAATTCAATTAGTGAAGAAATTGCCTGTCTTTACCAAGATAACAGAGGCTTAACTGGTGCTCCTTCTTTTCTTCCTTCAGTATTCTGTATTAAAGAGGGGGGAGATTAATGCCTGCCAGGGAAGGATGCAGAAATCAGAAAGAAAGATGAAGAAACAAGCCAAGTTTTAAATGCAGAGCCCTGCTATTTGACACTTGAATTAAGCAGCTTTCAAGCATGCTTTGCTGGTTTAATTTTCAGCAGGCAAAGGAAAGGACAACAGTTTACCCCAGATACGTCCACATTCCAGTGGGACTATTTAGGGTTTGGAGTTTGCCTGTGAGAGTAGGTAGTATGCTGTGACTGAAAGAAGAAGCAAGAAAGGTTTTGTAATGAATATATAACGTATGTACAGAGGGTTCTGGGAATCAGGATTTTCTCTTCCTAATTGATGCATATTCAGACTGGACTTCTACAGTCCCACAAGGAATTCAAATGAAATCAGTGGGACGTGTTCTGAAGTCAGATACACCTAGAGAGAGGGGCTAAGTTTATTTGTCGACCAATTCGTTACCTCAGGTAAACCTAAATGGAACAGGAATCACAACAGCACCCAATCCAAAGTCTAGTTAAGCATTTCTTTGGCTTGAAAAGGAAACTGTGGCCATTGTCATATATTGATTAGATTAATTAGATAATCAGATTAATTTAGATACTCCAGAATGTAAAAAGAGAAGGGAAGGGAGGGGAAGGAAGGGAAGGGAAGGGAAGGGAAGGGAAGGGAAGGGAAGGGAAGGGAGAAACACATAGTAAAAAAACTACCCCAGCTTGTTACCACAAATCACTTTTCTTCTTCAAAATAGAGGGATAATATCTTCCATCCTAAATTTCACCCTTGCCATTCTTTTAGGGCTATTATGTCAGCAAAACTTCTATAGATATAGTCATATTAGAATCTAATAATGACAATCAGTTTTTGACAAGAAACTTCTGTTTCCTGTCTGGAAGGGGTGTCTGATCATCTCCAGCATTATCTACCTTCCCAACGTTAATGTTCATCCTTACAGGTTTTTTACAAAGCCTAATTTACTGGTGCATGTGTTTGCTTGCACTTTGCTAGCTGCTTCACTGATTTGTGCAAATCTGCAAAAAAAATTGCAAACCTATGTCCAGCAATTAGGCAGCTCATCATCTTCCTAATTAATTTCAAAGATGTTCTGGCATTGTACTGTTCAAGTGAATTTATTCAAATTATTTTTTACTAGAGAGAACACATGCTTGTAACAGTCATATTTCCAAATTTTTGTATATTTTCTTTAAACTTATCAGCTGACTTAGGAGTTGCTGTATATGGTAGCTCCTGACAGGGAACTTGAAGATGTAAATGCAATGCTGATATCAGATGAAATAACTTTTAAGTATGCAACTCGGACTTTTCCACAGTTTCAGTTTCATTTCATGCATTTCACACTGAGGCAAGTTCACAGGATTGCGTGGGTGGCATCTGAGAACTGAAGTGCAAAGACTTACTGAAAAGATGATTAACCTCCCATGGTATTGATCTAAAACACAGATTGCATTTCCTTTATGACATTCTATATACTGACATTATAGAAATGCTTGAAAAATGATATTTCTAAGTCCCAACACAACAGCACAGCAATTTTACAAGAGCCATGAGTATAAATACAGGCTGTTTACACTGTATGTTATGGTAGGTAAAAATAAAGATAATCTGATATAGCATATTTCAAGTGATTGCAAAGAAAATTTGTAAATTTCTTCATTTGATGATTTTCAACAGAACACATACCTATTGAACAATTTCTTCCCTTTTAAAAAAATGTTCAGAAGTGTAATTTAATGCGAACAAGGTGGATGTTCTGCCTTTAAAAAGGATTAATTCTAACCCTTTAATTATTGGAGATTATCTTTCTTTTAGAAGAAATAATTAACGCCAAGGATTTTCTTTCCAGCAAAATTTTAATTGGAAATGCTCTGAAATGAATGAAAATCACCCCTTACAACATTTGTATAATATTGACTCTGGTTTTTATGCTCCCAATGTAGTTTTACAAGCTTTTCCTTACAGTTCTATTTTATTTTTTCTTAATTTTACCTCTTACTAACACTTTTTGTACTTCAGCATGTATCTATTTTAATAGGTTCATTTGCTGTAGTTATTTCAGTGTTCGGTATGTGACCTCTTTATTTGTTACTGTAACTTCCAGAGGGATTATTACTAAACCAGATCTCTCCAAAGTGGTTCTGAACTTGCATGACAATGCTTGCTATTAAAAATTCTCACATGAGAATGTGATTTCTATGGGAACTGATAGCATTTTGATCTAGTTCAGTATCATAGCTAAAAGCATAAAACTTGAATTAGTCCAGGTGATTTAGGTTTGATTCTCTGAATCATTCTTTTCTAGCTTTGTAGTATCACATGGGTTTGTTTTCCTGGGGCTTTGTACCAAACTGTTCAAATTAAGATGATGTTTTCTTGTGACATGAGGTGAACTGTGGCAACATAGACTTTTTGAGAATAATTATTATCACTTTCAAAATGGAAGAGACATTTTTTTGAAAAAAGACATGCAAACTTCTGTTGTTCTCTTACTATAATTTCAAGTAAACCCCAAGTTTACTATAAATGCTACAAGCAAAAGAAACAGGCATAGAGTTTACAGAGCTGTTTCAGGTGCTGCTGAAGTCAGTATTTTGTAATACAAGGACTACAACCACATTAAAATTAAAAAGAGTAAAATTCGAAGCCTCTAAAAGAAACATTTTTCACTCACAATGAGAGTTTGCTTTGTTACATCTTCCCGGGAAACGACAAAAGTCATGGTTGTTATTAGATTGGATGGGATGCTTGTACAGATATTTTTTAATGGTATTCAGTTCTAGAACATTGTAGATGTTCTAGATGTAATCCTAACTAACAGCTATCATTTGTGGTGTTCTGCTGAAGGATGTGGTCTGGGTCCCTGCTGGATATATGTGAAGGCTCAAGATAGATCCATGAAGATTCTGAAGTCCTTGGGAAATTCTGAGAAACATTTATATCTGAAAATCACACCACAGAAGGAAAAGGCAGCTAAAACTCCGTGCTTTGATATTAATAAAAGAGAGATTTTTCACTCTATCTATGGGTAGATTTGGTCAGGACATTGCAGGAGAAAAAATCATAACTGATTTTTTTTTTTCCTGAAAAAAACGGCCCCTGTCAAAAAGAAGTTGTTCTCATGAAAAAATGCTGACAGTTTTATGAATTTCTCTGTAATATGGCTTTGGGAAGCTGCATGGTTGCATGACATTTCATCAGGTGGGACATTGGAAGAGCAACATCGTGTAGTGTGTGACTTCAAGAAATCTCTGCTGCACCTTATGATCCCACAGGGCCTTCTACTTTCAACTCCAGCTCCATAACTGTTGGCTGTTTTGTCACTTGACACATTTTAGCTGCCCTGTCCTGATATACACAGGAGGAAGAGGTTTAATAAAAGTGTAAGATAACTGTATTATTGTAGCCCTCTTTTGTTCTGATTGAATATTTGAGACATTCTTTTCTCTGCAATATTCTATTTTGGTTTTATTTATCCTCTTCCTGTTTTTCAATGAATGGATGCACTGGCATATCTTAGCCCTGTACCAAAATAGCCAGTCCAAATAACAGCAATGTCTTGTCTTACTCAGGTAATAGACAACATCTTCATAAAAAAGATATGTTTGCAAGTACTCAAAACTCTTAAGTCCAGGGAAAACACAGCTAGTTTGATACAATTGATGTTTTTTTAATTTTCAGGGTCAATAAGCAGACAACAAAACCCAGCTAAAAAACAGGAGTTTCTCTAAATATTGATTTCTGTGATGCAGAACTACACTATATATACTATATATGATGAACAGGGTTTTTTTTCCAGACAAAACAGATATTTTTAGCAATGTGCTCACTAGGTCTCTTGGTTCTTCATGTCTAATAGAAGCTTGTGTGGGGAAGGGGGTTGCTAAGGCATTTGGGATCAAATCCATAACAAAGACATAAGACAGAGTATTTATCAGAAAGATATTGTCAATTTTATACATCAAGACACTGAAAAAAAGCCAAAAATAAAATGTATGCTTCATATAAATCAGCCAGATGTCAAGTGCAGGATGTAGACCAGCTATAATAGAGAGACTCCTGCTTTGGGAGTCTGTTGAGACTGCATGCTTGGTTGTTAAAAACATGGAAACTGAATACAGACACAGAGAAAAGAAACAGAGAGGGGAACCTGTAGGTGTTCACTGCTGAGATTCTATGGAGCATGCATTAAACTGTATATAGTAATAAATAATAAAGGCATCTCTTTGAATCACTTAAAAAATTTAAACAAATCCAGAGGAGCTGGAGAGAGAATTAAGAGCTAATTACATTAAAGCAGTGAAGCTCAGTTGTGTGTATGCAGGTAGATTCATTTTATTGACTTAAGTTGATGAAGCCAATCATAATAAGGAAGGATGAAGCATAATTGACCTAATTATGATTACAGAATCCCTTTGTTCAGGAACACATAGAAGTTTGTCAGCATTTCCACAATAATCTTTATCTTAAGGACTTTACAGTTTTGCACTATGAATTGTCTGAGACTGGAATTAAGCATCCAGATTTCTCATATGTGGAATGGATATCTTTGACTTATTTAAGTAAGGACAAAAAAATTACTCTGGAAAACTTTAAGCTGCAGATTCCAAAATGGTAACAGCTGCATCTGGACTGGAACCAGAATTTAAGTAAAATTTATACAATTTTAACAAAGATAACCTTATGGCCACTCTAATGTCTTTTTTTTTTCCCCTAATGTAAGACCAGATTTAACTTTTTATCAGAATAAGCCATTATATAGAAAGTTTTCAGATTATTCTAAAAATGTCTTTGATTCATTTATTTACCTTCTCTGCAGTTTCCAAGTGTCCTATGATAGCATTAAACAATGTCAGTCAGATATCATTTGGAGAAGCCAGTAGCATTCCAGTGCTAATATGTTTAATTTTGTAAATGACTATCTGCAAGTGCACATCTGCTTCTGTCTACATGCCATTACTTCTGTCCAAAAGAAACAGAAGTTGAATTCTGCCCTGGCTCCAAGGTATTACTTACGTTTTGTCTGCCTGGCACAATGCAGAACTGTATCAGAGTTACCCCA
>VZTR01009648.1:0-36624 GCA_013400775.1 Chaetops frenatus
CACCTTCCCTTCCTTTCCCTTCCATGGGTGACCACTGCTTACTGGAGACAGTCCAGAACAGGGCCACAAGGATAACTAATGAACTGGAAGATTTTCATGGGAGAAAAGGCTGAGAGAACTGGGGCTGTTCAGCCTGGTGAAGAGAAGGCATAGGGGCACCTTATCAGTGTGTTGAAATACCTGATGGGAAGAAATGAAGAAGAGGGGCACAGACTTCTCAGTAGTACCCACTGGTAAAATGGTCACATACTAAAACACATGGAATTCAATCTGACCACAAGAAAATTATTTTTGTTTCTGTTGATCAAATGATGCAACAGATTATTGAGAGAGGCTGTAGAATCTCTTTGAATATCTCCAAAGACTGGGCTCAGTCAGGCAACCTGCTGTAGACTATTGGACTAGATGATCACAGGAAGTCCCTTCCAATTTCTGATTCTGTGAAGCAGTTGCTCGGTTCTGTGATCAAATTAATTGCTGGTCAGTGTTGGGGTTTGGGTGTTCCTCCCTTTTGTTTCTCTTCACCTGTGGAATTTTTTGCCCATTAGTTGCTAAGGGACCATAATGGCCGTGGACTTAAGGGGAACAAAAGAAGTGATTGAGCTGAGGGAAGCAGGTATTGTGAAGCTGGGAGAGTTCTTTTTTTTTTTCCTCTCAGCAGGGTGGGGGTACCTTGGAGTTTGGGGCGGGCGAAAGGTTTNCCGAGAGCCTCGCCAGGACACCGAGATCGACTGCTCAAGGGGGTTTGTGAAAGTAAAACTTCTTTTTTTCCATCCCTCCCCATCCCGGCTGTGTGTGGGGGGGATCCACCACACCATCGCCACATGCTCCCCGAGCTCGCGCCACTAGCGCCCCCTGCCAGCTGTGACCATCACTGCACCAAAGGTGCCTGCGAGCCAGCAGGCTCTCACTGGGTTCCTGCTTCTGTTTGTTGTTAGTGCTATTGTAGCTGTTGTTTGTTTGTTTTATTATAAATACTAGTAAAGAACTGTTATTCCATTTCCCTTATCTTTGCCTGTGAGCCCCTTAATTTCAGAATTACAGTAATTCGGAGGGAAAGGGTTTACATTTTTTCCATTCCAAGGGAGGTCCCCTGCCTTCCTTAGCAGACATCTGTCCTTCAAACCAGGACAGTCAGTTTTCAGATTTCAACTCAATTATGCAATCATCAGCAAGGGGAGATATCCAGACATTGGAATTGTAGCTCTAGAGAAGGAGAAAACACTCCAGAACACTGAGCTGAAATTCCTGTTGAAGGAGGTGTTAAATAAATTCAATAAGGAGCTGTTGAAATAAAACTGATAAGTGTTTTCATCCAAATCTAATATGCCTTGATAACAAAAGAACTCCGTCCAGAAGTGGAAGAAAGTGAGTATCACACTGCTGTGAGAAGGGTGCCATCCACACCCATGTCACTCTCAGTGGGTGCTTGTCTAACCCCAACAGATGGCCTTCTGCAGTCTCTCAGCCTCTACTTTATTAAAAGACTCCCATGTCAGGACATTGGCAGTGAACCTTATGTTCTGTAGCACATTTAGTTTGAAAACATTGGTATTTTGCTTTCAAGTTTAATATTTACTATAGGTTTGGGGAGCTCAGTATTGATCTGCAGTACAGAGGGCAAATAGAGATGCTTTGTGGGTACAGTTAGACAGAAGGCTTGATTCTGTCACTTATATGCAGATATCCAGTGCCACCTGAAATGGCTCAGCCACGTGCTATTTCTGAAAAGTGTTGTTATCCCATAAGAACTTGTGTCACTCTTTCATATCCCAAGGTTATGGGCCTGTTATAGAGCCTGGCTGTAATTATAGAAGTCCTGTAACTGAACCAAGTAGGAAGATAAACCCTTCCATTTTTTTTTTCTTTATAGTAATGTAAAAGAAAACTTCAAGCAAAACACTAACTGATGAATTAATATCTTTTGATGACACAAAACATGAGCTCTAGTCTATCAATATGTATTAGCATATCTTCTTTTCTGCTGGAAGTTTCTAGTTTCTACAGAACATAAAGTTATTCATATTTTAGCATCTTAAGAAATCTATCATACCTGTTCCTAAGGAATGAATTCTCTGAAATACAGAGACAAAATCTTAATAAAAATTCAGACCACACTGGGTGCTACAGTATGACATTCAGATAACTTTCTATCTCTTGGCAGTTTGAGGAGGAATTTTCCTTCTGAGAATTCATAAGACTGAACTGGAGAAAAAAAGACAATTTTGGCAAAAGCCTGTATAGTCACTGATTCACCTCTGGAACTTGCTTGTACTGTACCAATCAACTGTAGATGGAGACTGCTAGTTCTTCTTTTTAAGTGTTTAATTCTGGTGCTCAATTACACTGGATCTTGCCATCTTCAGTGTCATGTCTACATTTCACTTTTTCCTCAAAGCCTTATGCTTGGCCTCAGTCTAGGTCATCATTCTGTAGGTAGATGTCAGGCTCTGTCTGTCAGATAAATGCCATCATTTTCAACAAAATACATTGTATTTCTCTGTCTGACATTCATAGCATTCCCATAAATAAGACATCCACCAACAAATCAATGTGTCCTAGAGAAACATGATCACCTGTGTGTTCCTACTGAATCATTCACACCATCTCTTTCTTTGTTTGGAAATAGCTTAAGCACTGTTCTGGGCATTTATCTGTCTTTCATGCCCCTGATTGACCTGTTGAATACTAATATTTGAAAAATTGGATACAACTTCCATTGATACAACTTCCATGTCTTCCCACCATGTTTTTAGGACAATAGTATAAAACAATACTATCTTTAATTTCAAGTAATCAGTAGCCCCTATTCAGATGGTGAATATTTTCCTGTCAGGTTTCACTCCAACTACCAGGAATATAGATTTAGTCTATCTAATATTGCCAGCATGCTTGCTCTTGGAGCAATCATAAGAAGTTTTCCTTGCAACTGATGAAAAGTAGAGAATAGCTCTGCCATTGTTGCAATCACCATAACTGAACATAGTAGTGAAATCTGGTGCTCTAGTGCCCTTTTGTCAGGACTTGTTTTATGTCTAGTAGCAGTCCTGGGGCAAAACCTCAGATCCAGCAACAAGTTTTTGACTATTTCTCAAAAGTCACTCCTGTTTACAGTGGAGTTCTTGACTTTCATAAGCAGTTTTTTATGCCTTAGATTGAAAATATTGCTTCATTTGACCTTCAGTGTGAATGACCATGCCTGGTATTAGGGTTTTTCCTCTGAGCCCTTCTTCATGCTACAGGGTCCCCTAAGGTATCTGAAAGTTTCAGTTTTTCCCCCAGTTTCCTGCAGGCCGCTGGTACTGTCTGGTTTCCTCAGTAGAGAAGGATCTTTGGCTGTAGATGGTTCCTACAGCTTTGTGTGTGAGACATCAGAGATCTCTGTATCTACATAGCTCTCTGAAATTGTTTGCCTTTTAGCAGAGTGAGCCAAAAGTATCTAGCTACAGGAGCTGTATTTGTAAATGAGGAGGTTTTAAATCTGGTGCACACTGCACATTTAGAAATTAAGATGTTGTACTTAGCAGATTTTCTGGATATGCACAAATCAGCTTGATATACATTACACACTGCCTCCTGACATGTAAAATGAGCCTAATGTGTCCAGGAAATTTGATAGAGCAGTGCAAGGGGGCATTAGTTCACTACTGAAAGAATTGTTCATTAGTAGGTGGCAAATGCACTTCCTCAAACTTACAGCACATTTGTGCTGAGACTATGCCAAAGAATTACACTAATTAGACTGAAAGATATTAAATATGTTCTCCATAATATTTAACATAATTTCCTACAACAGCCTGCTGAACCCTTTCTTGCTCCAGACATAGAATTTATGTGCTGGTTTCCTCTGTTCCTCATTCAATTAATCCAAGTAATGCTGTTTGTATCATGTATTCTTGCAAAGCCTTTTATCTAACCTTCTCCAAAGGCACTGTAAAGAGATTTTGAAGCTTTTGTTTATTGCAGAGTAATTTCTCAGTAATTTTTTCTTTCATTCTCTAAAAGATTAAGTGATTCAGTGACCATATTCTCCATTTGTGATAAATGCAGCTTCCGATAAAACAGAAGGTGATTTTCTTCATGTTAGGCTGTGAATATTTAAAGCATTTCCTTTGATCAAGAGCCTACAGTGAAAGTAACAAAGGGTCAACAACCTTTGGGACAGCTGAAATAGCACTATACAGGACATCACTACTGGCAGAATGTGGTCTTGTGTCCTTCTATAAAATTAATGCCATTAGATGAAAGAGTAGAATGAACTTATCTTGAGCTGTACACTTGATTCTGGTCATTCCACCTCCTACACAGCAGAAACAGCAAAAAATGAAGCTAATTTGAAATTAGGAGACAAAAAATTACTTATAAATTTGATATGAAAAAAGATTTGAACATATTAGAGCTATATATATTATTTACAGAAACAATTAATAGGACGCATGCTAAGAAGTTATTTGTGAAATAATAAACTATATGGAAAAGGAACAGAATCCTCTTTGTCTTTCTGTATGTTACAAAACTAAGGAACATATGCTGGAACTAGAAGAAACTTAAATTGTAAAATAAAGATATGTTTAAACAATTCATAGTTAACATGTAGAACTCAAATATTTTTAGAACCTACTGCTTCAAGAAAAAAAACATGTTTGAGAATGTAAATTTTCATATCGGAAAAATGGTTTGAATTCTGGTTCAGAATTCTTCTAGAATAAAACTTATCTAAGAATTAGTCATGCGTTATTGAAGGCTATGAAAGGTTCCATCCTGACTTTAGTGTGATGAGGCTTGGACCTTCTATACCTAAAAAACATGGATTGCTAGACAAAAAACCTGGATCTAAAATGGGAACCTGATACATTTGGAGTGACAGAACATAACAAAGATATTAATTTGGACAGTGAACTAAATTTGCTCACAGAAGGATTCTCTTCCAGACTTGTATGTCCACATTTTTTTTAAAAAAATTGTATTAAGGTAATACACTTATATTTTTCTAATGTAGTTTTTAGCACTACAAGTGATATCAGGACATATTACAATACATTCAAGGTAGGGTTAGATGTATCTATGTCATTTTTGTCTCTCATACTGCACACCACAAAATTATCATAAGTCCCCACAGTCAAGTCATTGTAAAAGCACAGAGGTTACACTTGAAATTAGAAAAGACTAACAAGGTCATATTTTAAGAAATATGTCCAGTTTTGTCTGCATTTAAAATGAATGAATCCTTTCCAAACACCCTGGTAGAAGGCCAGAAAGTAATCAATACACTGAAAAACATGATCTATATGGAAAAATAGTTGAGTCAATTACTGATATTTAATCCTATGATCAGAAATATGTCAAAGCCTGTAATAGATATTTCCAGATGAATGGTTTGGTTTGAAAAAGGAGGGAATATTTGAATTCCAATTTAAATTACTAATTTTTAATTTTTGTACTTTCTATACATGTATATATATGGTTTATAATATTCATTGTCAGACAAGTCTCACCATAGAAATGCTCTGGCTTACCAGTGTATGTAAATAATAGATTTCAGAGCAAAACAATAAAGTATCATATTTTTTAACTGAATTGGCTTTTTATGTGATTAAATAATGGTGCTATAAACAAAGATAGGCAGACTAATTATTTTCTATGAACAAATAAGCATTTGAACTGGATAGCAAAAAATGAAAATATAATTAGAAACATTTTAGAAATAATATTCAAAACAAATTGAATTTCAGAACTTGTGTTTTTTAAGCTGGCGAAGTATGCTGATGTTAAAAAGTATTTGCATAGCATGTTTCATATTCTGTGAATAAAAATTATTCCATGAACTCAAAATATATAACTTTTCTTAATCATACCGAGAAACCTTTTGCACTTCCACTGGTGTGTGTTAGAATGTTGATTATCACTATTTAATTATAAAATATCTTTTCAATTCTCTAACAAGGATCACAGTACCAGGTGTCTCATATTGTGCTGACAGAACTTGAACAGAGCTGCCTGTTGAGTAGTTCTTTCTGGACATTACCCTTAAAAACTGGTAGTTTCAGTTCTGATATGATTGTACACTCTTGAATAGTACCCTTGGTAGTAAATATTGTTTAAAGACATTTTAAAAATATAAAAGCAAATATGTGAAACCACGATTTTCTCCACAAAGGATAATTCTATAACAATTTTGCAAAAAATAATATCAGCTACTTAATGTCAGACTTAAATATGTGATATGAAAAGAAGGTCAATTACTTTGGATCATTTGACCACTTTGGTATCTGAAGATAGCCATTCAATATCTTTTGTGAGTATATTTTCTAACTGTAAAACTATTGAGGTGCAAATAGCTAAATCCATGACATGCTCACACATTATGAGTTGGGAAGGCCTCACTCCACAGTTCTAAAAGCTGGGTGTTTTGCCTAAGCAAAGCTTGTAGAAGATAAATTTGTTTGAGTTTAAAATAATAAATACACTGTGAATTCAGGAAATCACATTGCTGCTAAGAAAATATTCTTTGGTATCTGTTTAAGCTACAATGGGTTGAAAGATTTCTCTTTGCCAACGGAGTCAGGATATCTGATCAACAGATCATGGTCCTTTGCAAATACATCATTTTGCGTCCTATCTTACAACCTACATCAAGCAAGCAGACAGAGATAAAAAGTCCATGTAATTCTGGGGATAAACTGAGTGCACATCCTAGGTTATTAAACTACCAGCTTTGTTAGAAGCCACTGTGTATCACCCAGGTAAGAGAGAGGGCAGGGCACTACTGCTCACAGCTCTATTGGCTACTTGCTCTGAAGACAGAACACAACGACATTTTTGCTCTTTTTCTGTCAGGCTTCCTAAGACATCCCATGCCTTTCCAAGGAAAACCTGAGGAGGAAGCCTGACGGATTTGTCAGCCATATCCTCTTACTGCTCTCAGAATGCAGGGTTATGTCTTCCCCAGCAAGCATGAATTTACAGCTCATTCCTGAACATGACCAGTTGATGGCAACCTCATTATATTCTGTCAAAACTTAAAAGTCTAAATCTTTGACCCTCGTTTTCCTACAAGAGCAACATATAACAAGGACAATGCATAATAAATTACATTGGAACAAAGGGAAGAAAAAAAAAAGAGAAAAATCATATATTGTGTGGGCCTAAGGAAGCATGGAAAATTATAGTGATGTGAACCATATGAATGAACTTACAGCAAATAAACTCTCTACCCTGCTTTTTTTTTCTCAAGCTGGAATAACTATTGTCTTCCAACTTACTCTGTGGCAAAAGGTACATGAATTGTCTTTATATGTCTGCAGTGCTCTGATTCTCTGATCCATTTGCACATTTTCTTTTTTAAATCTCACCTTAATACCTTCTTTTCTTTAGCTAGTGATTGACTTAGCCCTTAAAGTGTTTTGTGATAGTAATAAAAGAATGCTGCATAAGATGAAATTGTTTTGCTCTACACCATGGAATTATAATTTAGATCACAAGCAGATGACTGGGTTTTCTTTTCCAATTGATTTATCTGTTGTAAACAAGATGCATATGCTAAAGAATGAATTACTTTGGGACAGTAATAAAAGAAATACATATAGTTACAAGAAAATTCACATGTATGCCAGTAAGAGCAGAAGCTTTAGTCCTTCATGTTGCTATGTACTGATAAGCGCATCCACAAGGAATGAGACATTTGTTGAGGAGTCCTGTGGACTAGAAAATAACAAAGAAAAGCAGAAAAACAATTTTTAGATTTTGAATTTGAATCTTCCATGCAATGTTCAAATCAAAATGCTACAATAAACTGACAAAAACACAATGTAGTTCAGGAATTTATTATCTACTGAAACACTCCTGAAAGTCTCATATACTATAGTAAGGACTGGTTTCCTTAAAAAGACCTCCAAGGTTAAGCCCTGTCTAACTCCTACTGTATGTTCTTATCAAATCATATTTTTTTTAGTCCCTTGAGCATACACTTGATAACTTACCTCTTGATAAAGCTGAGGATATCTGAATTTTTGAGGAATTCACTCTAAGGAAACACAGGGAGAAGTTAGGAGGAAAGGTCTGCATAGTACTGACCATATTCATGTGTAGGTCTAGCACTAAGAGTTTCAGACCTCACTGTGTGGCACTGACATACAAATTCCTACAACCTTAAAATATTAAGAAGTGTTCAGCTTTGGGAAGAATAGTTACGTTGGTTTCTCAGCCCCTCTGAAGTCCATATCCATGCAACACTTCAGGATGCAAGCTGTGCATTTCAATGGAAATTAAGTATTTATTTTTCATCAGATTCATCTCTACTTGCAAAATTGCCTTGTGTGATCTGGGTTTGGGAGCCCTGTAAGCCTGCTGACATAAAACATTGATCAGATGTTTCTCTTCCACATTAACCAGTATGCACTTTCTGTGTGAGTTTTGTTGGAGTGTGGTTGCATGCTGTCACACATTGTTGTACATGATCCACATTTTGGTCAGTAATTGTCAACAGCTCCCATGTTCTCTACGCCTATGTCTGTGTGAAGGACATCTTGGATTTCAGAGCTCAGATACCAATTTCTGTTAATCTAAGATGATTTTCTTTTCCTCTGAGTCCTTTTACATAAAGAAAATATTCACCAAGTGACAAAGACAATGCTCCTGTGCTCCTGTTCATACTTAAGTCATTCAGCTGAGAAAAAAGTTGCCTAAATTCAGTGCTGCTTTGTTGTGCAAACTCTTTTGAAGAAGGTAGAGAAAATTTAATAGCAATTACTACAAAAACAAACAAACAAATAAATAAACAACAAAAAAACAACCCCCCAAACAAACAAACAAACAAAAAAAAACAACCCACCAAAAAAAACCAAAAAAAGAAGCCCTGTAACTTCCTTGGGTAGAATAATCTCAAGACAAAGGAAATCTCAGGACAAACCACTGCTGTGCATTTTAAAACTTATTTTTTCAGTGAGAATAATTTCCTTTCAGTACATATAATCCTTTTCTGAAAGTGTAAAATTATAATTGCATTGGGCTGATGAGGAAAGCTGGGGATGTGGGCAGGAAGCTACAGAGGTGGCCTCTGTGAGAAGCTGCTGGAAGCTTCCCCCATGTCTAACAGAGCCAATGCCAGCTGACTCCACGACAGACTGCCTGCTGGCTGAGATCACCAGTGGCAGCAACAGAACCTCTGGAATAATGTATTTAAGAAGGGGAAAAAACTAGGAATAACAGCAGTGGAGAGAGGAGTGAAAATATGTGAGAAAAACATTTATGCATCCACTATGCATTTATACTCAGTGAGCAGGAAGGAAGAGGAGTACTCCAGGTGCTGGAGCAGAGATTCCCCTGCAGCCTGTGCTGCAGCCCATGGTGAGGCAGCCGTGCCCCTGCTGCCCATGGAGCTCCATGGTGGATCAGATGATCCACCTGCAGCCCCTGAAGGACCCCCATGCTGGAACAGGTGGATGGCTGCAGGAGGCTGTGATTCCATCAGAAGACTGAACTAGAACAGGCTCCTAGCGGGACCCATGGAGAGCTGAGACCGTGCTGGAGAAGTCTGTTCCTGAAGGGATGCAACACATGGACAGAACCCACACTAGATCAGTTAACGAACAAATGCAGACCTTCAGAAGGACCTCTGCTGGAGAAGTTCATGGAGGACTGTCTCCCAAGGGATTAATCTCATGATGGACCAGAGAAAGGGTGTGAGATGTCCTTCCAGAAAGGAGGAAGGAGTGGCAGAGACAGTATGTGATGAACTGTTCACAGGCTCCATTCCCTGTTCCCCTGTGCTGCTAGGAGGGAGAAGGCAGATAAAATGGTGAGTGATGTTGAGGTCAAGAAGAATGGAGGTGTGGGTAGAAGATCTTTTTAAAGATTTGCTTTGATTTCTCATTATTCTGAATAATTGGTTATAAATTAAATTGATTTCCACAGTTCATGGGCAACTGTTTTGCCCATAACTGTTATTCTGAGTGATCTCTCCCTCTCCTTATCTAGGTCCATAAGCCTGTTTTTTATATTTTGTCTTCCATGTCCAGCTGAGAAGTGAAGCAAGAGAGCAGCTGTGGGGGCACCTGGCAACCATTCAATAACATTTCAGTACTTCATGTGCTTTCTCCATTTGTGTTTATGGAAATGATTTGCTGAATTCAAGCTCAGTACATAGGTAATTTCACACTTAAGGAAACAGGGGCTCTGAACATAGGGGCTCTGACTAAGGTATAGAGTATAGTGCTCCCAGGGGATGGATAAAGTGGCTGAAGTACACCAAACTTCCCCCTCTAGGGTGTAAGCAATATTTTTGGAGTCATAAAAAGCCAGGTACAGATCAGAACTATTTCTGTTATGAATCTGATCAAGGATTAATCATAAAACTCTGTTGTCAATTGAGTAATTCTGTAGGGGAAGATGGAAATATCCTAAAGCAGACAGGGAAAATAGAGCATCATCAATCTCAACAATCAGTAAATCTGATATTTTGAAATAATTTTCATTAACACTAGTATTCGTTCCAACAAAAGTTAGCCCCATGTTATTCAGATTAACCTATGTTCTCCTACACATCATCATATTCTTATACTCACTGTTTCTTAAATATTTTTCTTTCTACAACCTGATCACTGAGGTCACTAATTTCAGCTTTATCTACAGACTTGAAACTATTAGAATACACTCGAAGAAGGTTGACTAACAGATTTCAAATGACATTATGACTATTATTAACAATCAAAATAATTTTTTTCAGTGTACGGCCTGAAGAAACGTATTCTCATGACAGAAGAACAGCAACAATCTTTAATCCCAAATGTAAAACTGAATAGGATTTGAACATAAAAATAATTGTCAAAGGAAGCTAGGGGATGTCTTTACTTTTACACTGGAAACAAGGATGTTAGTTATGACACAGTAGGTCAAATCACCATAGAAATCCACCAAGACTTTTTTTCTGCATCCTACATTTGTCATTGAGCATTCTATAATCCTGCTTCAGTCTCTATGTCTTAAGTAATAAAAGATAAAAGCTGCTATTATGTTTTACAAGTAGTTTCCCATTTTTCTGCTGATACCAGAAACAAAAATACCACAATCCTTTTTTGTCCAGAGCATCGTAGGTTTGACCTGTAGTGATAAAGCTCAGATTGCTGAAATTCAATCTGCTTGTATTTTACAGATATTAGCAGATTGAAAGTTTGGAAGATTTATTTAAATGCATTCAAGTACAGTCCTTCCCTTTCATTCAAATCACTGTAAGATCAATGTTTGACACAGAGGAATACACTTTCAGGAAAATTAACCTATTCTTTTTTTATCATAGGTTTTAAACAAACAGTTTTACTCCTAATGAAGTACATGGTTGAAATTTTATGTGTTTAAATATTTTCTGCAGGTGGCACTTCTGGAAAGCATGAAAACCTAACAACTCCTACAATTGAACAAAACTTAAGCAAACAAACAAACAAAACCCCAAAACACCATTAAAAAACCCCAAACATAAAAAACCCCCTCCAAAATACCACCACCATCATCAAAAACACACAAACAAGAAATCTAAACAAAAAAATAACAACCACCTCCCCAAAACCCAACAACCTTAAAACCACAAAATCCAGACCAGAGAAACTATGTAGGAAGTGAAATTTTTGGAATAATGTCAGAGACTCTAACACTTGGTTATATCAACTAAGTCAGAGGAGGACGTACAAAATATACAATGGCTCATTGAGAATTCCAGGTTAACATCATACACCATAGATGTCTGAGATATAGTACATTAAGGAATTTATGCCCTAAATATTCTACCCCTTAGTGGAAGCCCTAACCATCTTATGTCTTATTGAAATCCATGGACAGTGAATTAGTTAATAAGGGCCTTGATGCATCTTTTGCACATGAACAAACAAGTAAACTCACATATACAGGACTTTGCTCTCTGTCTTTCTAGATATACACAGTATCTCTCTGGGTTCCATGTTGTGATGGACATCCCTTAATATAGAGCACAACGTTGAAAACAGGTTGGACAAATGAGCAGGAAGTGTGCATGTTGGGGAAGAGGTGGCAGTGTTCTCCAAGAGCATGTTTTTAGGATTTCCAGACACTTTTCTATCTCAAATCTGCATTCATATAATTGACCTTTCTCCTGGAGTTTGGTTCCTTGCTGTTCTCTTTTGCAAAACCACATTATCAGCTCTGGGTGAGATGGTATGGCAAACAGGGCAAAGGATTAGATTGTTGCATTTTCAATTAGAGTTTTGGCAGCTGTTCAAAACGGAATAAATTGCAAAAGATACACAAAACCTGGAGTTGTGAAGATCAAAGTAATAAAATACGAAGAAATGAACTCATCATAAATTGTATGTGTTTATCTAGTCCTGGATTTCTCATTAGTTCAAATTTCAGCCAATTTCAAAGACAATATAACAGATTACAGGTATCATTAACATGTTTTAAGGTAACTATTTTAATACAACAACAATAAGACCCCCAACAATAGTTATGAATGACAGAAACAAATACATTAAAAAAAAACTAAAAGAAAACCAACTGTGTCTGTAATTCACATACAAAGTAGATTTTTGGTTGGCTTTATTTTCTTATGCAGCAGCTGAGATCTCAAAATTCTCTTAAAGCTCAATTCAGGGTTATGTTGGTTCCTCTGACTGGGCACTTTGGGTCTGTCTATCTTATAGGCAGCAAGCTCACAGCTCCCACATGTGTTGAAATTCGTCTCAAAGGATATGAAAGGAAACATAATTGTGTGCCAGCTCTAGATCACCATGTATGTTAGTTTAACTAAGAAACCCATTCATACAGACTAGAGGAAAAAATTCACAGCATTCTTCAAAAGTAATTTGGATTGAGAACTGAAGAGGTTCTCTACTGTAACAACAAAAAAGTGTTCTCAGGTTCATGAAATAGCTGTGAGAAAAAAAAAAGTTCTTTGATAAGGTGTTAAAGTGTTGGGTTTTTCATGCATTTCTGTGTTGAGCCAGTAGAATACTGTCTTTGCTTCAATGGCATGGAAAAAAAAGAGGTTTTCATTTCTCATTTCTGTGCATTGACACATCACAGAATCATCTCAGAAAATACCTCTGAGATCATTGACTCCAACCTATGACCAAACACCACCATATCAACTATACCATTGCACTGAGTGCTCTGTCTGTCTTTCCCTAAACACCTCCAGGAGGAGAACTCCACCACTGCCCTGGGCACGCCACTCCAATGCTTAACAACTATTTCTGTGAAGAAATCCATCCTAATTTACAAACTAAACCTCTCCTGGTGCAGCTGAAGACTAGGTCCTCTCATCCTGTTGCTGGTTGCCTGGGAGGAGGTTGACCCTCATCTGGCTACACTCTCCTGTCAGGTGATAAGGTCACCCTGAGCCTCCTCAATCACTGTAGGTACCAGAAAGAACACATAAAAAACATGATGGGACATCTGAGATATCAGTTTTAGTAACTCTTTTTCATTTCTGTGCTTAAAAATCATTCAATTTGAATTTCTCCTTCCATTTTTTCCTAGAAGCTTTCCCTTCTGTGCAATATAAGTATCACTTAATTCATGGTTCAATCTTGCAGTATGAAAGGGATGACTGAAAAAGTCATCTGTTCATCTCACAGTTTTATATTTGGTTACTATTTGATGTGGACAGACTGGAGAAGAGATGCTACTTTTAATGTCATTCATAACATCATTTCCTGCCTGGCACATGTTCTTCTGTCTGTGGTGATCCATGAATGATGACGCATTTCCTCACATAGATGCAACTCATAATACAAGATGAGTTTTTCCCTTGTAGCTATGCTATTTCTAGAAAAGATTCCTCCTAACTTAAGCCTTCCCTAAAAATCTATTACAGAAAAGGTGATTTTAAAAAACCTTGAAATCATGTATGTAAATATCCTAATTTTAGCTATACATCAGTTTCTCTGTTAAAATTTTAAGACCTTTGTTAGCATACCTTCACTAAATCAGGACTGTTGTTTTCTTTTAATGAAAAATTGTTCATGCCATTAAGAGGAAAAGAGCAATTAAATAAATTGAAAAATATTAAGGAAAATGCAGAACTCCAATTTATATATGGTCTAATACTATAGCTCTTGGCTAACATCACTTCATTGCTCTCATATTGGGAATGCAGTGAAATGAAATCAGACATGACCGGATACAAATTTGTAGAGGCCTGTGTTTAACGGTTCTCAGATTTTAACAGAAGGTTTTCTAAAAATCTGTTTAAGAATGTCACACCTTGAAGATAGGGATTACAGATAAGCTGCTGTCTGTGAGACTATCTTTGGTACATTAAAGACTATGAATATGAATCCAAGGAAAATCTTACAGGAAATTCCAAGCTTTGGGATTAACTGTGCATATTTTAAATGCATGCTGTTTGAATTTGCAATTATATTTTCGTAACAAACGGCACGTTCTCTGTATTAGCTTATGCAATACAGTTAATCAATAGATTTATTTCAGATGCTGCTTTAGTTTACAATGATTATCGAATTATGGACAGAAACTATGTGTCATAGTCTGAAACTGAAATTTATGGATTTGCTCATCCTTTATGAAAATATGATGAAGTAGATTCTGGAGGAGGAAGATATTCAGTATATGAAGCAGTATAATTTTTAAAATAGAAGGCTGCTAGGCATTTTTTCCTTTTTTTTAATTATTCATGTTTGTGTTTTCATTTGCAGGTCTCATTGAGTATAAATATTTGGGTATTCAGGTCTCCTCAAAAGAATATTTGTTATAAATCTCTTCTGTGAACTTTTCAATGCAGCAGTGAAAACTCAGCAGTCATATTCAAGTCCACTCTTGCATAATTCTTGGAGGAGCCAAGGTTTCAGGGTGTCTGGCATTTTTTTTTCTTTCTGATTGTAGGCTTAATTTCAAATAAAATTCCTCTGTTTGACAACAGTACAAAAGGAATAAAAGTGACAAAGCAGGACTTAGCAGGTTTGCAGAGCCAAAGGTATTGAAACTTCACTGTTAATTTAAAACGAAAGGTGGCATCAAAAACAATGAATTAGTGCATGTCACAACTTAGCAGTGTATCATTTGATTTATTTCACACTCAGAAGACAAATGAAGCTCCATTTCAGAACTACTGCAACACATTTTGATATTTCTGCTATTACCAGCTCTTTGAAGAAATAAACCTCCTAAATCAGCACATGGCTATCCAAGCATTACATGTAGAATGTTTTACAGACTTAGAAGTCATCACTTGTTTGAAAGAAGTCTCCATTATAAAACAGATCTGCTGCTTCTTCAGCATTTCAGTATAATGAAGTTTAAATGTACATTTAAGTTTGTGTCTTCTCAAGCAATAAAAGTCAAACTAAGTCTTTATTGTTCCTTAAAGTAAATGTTCAGTCTTCCTTGGGTTCCATCTCCACCTTACTTTATACCATATTCCCAATTATTGCCATCCTAACATATATTCATGGGGTCAATCAAAATCAGCACTTTGGGAGGAATTATTTTTATAGAGTTAATTTTCAGATATGTATGAGAGACTGAAATTGTAGGGGTTAATGACTCAAGAAATCAGCCTTTTGCAATAGCAGCCAGTGCTTTGCTGAGGCCAGGTTTGCACCTCACCAGCCGAGGAGGAGGAGGAGAGTTCTTAGATGTGAAGTGGTGAAACCTCTGATCTGCATAAAACTAGCCCAGGTGGAGACAGGTGCACATCCACCATTGGAGGATGACAAACCAACCTTTGTTTAGATAAACTGGTTGAGCCCTGCAATATTGTGTCTCTGAGAAACAGGGACTGATGGGATTTGAGCCAGATAAGGGAAAAGGCTGGTAAGAAGCAGGTGGGATTCTGTTTTTATTGTGGCAATGTCCTCCCTCCCAACCCCTTGGGGGAAGTACCACACATTCATATGTAATGCTGAAGGTATTCATCTATTCATCCCTTCTGACAAGACAAAACTGGATCAACTATGCAAATCTAAGGGGCAGGTGTCATGTCTTAAAAGGGATCGTAAACCACCAAATACTCTCAAAGCGCCCCCTGATAAATTTTTGGGGCCATCCATCAGAGGACTGTGCATGATCTACAGTGTAACATCAGACACTATAAAACTCCCACAGTAGGAGAAATACCTTGGCATTTCCACCTGAACATGAGTGCATATTAACCCATTGAACTTTGTGTTTTGTGGGGCTCCCCCAATCCCTGATGGATCAAGATTGTGACCTCCACATCGACAAATGGACATCTAAATTGCAACAATTGAGTCTTGTTGCTAGATCCAAGGGTGGTGGTATCTTTCCACTCTCTGCTCTTAACCATTCTTTCTCTTTCTTTCTTTTCCTTATATATTTTCTTAAGTGATATTTTAAAACTTTTATACTGTTTTATTTTTATAGGTTTATGGTTGCCAAAGCAACCATACCCTTCCTTTCAAATATATATACATATATATATATAAACACCAACCATTCTGTGTTGTTTCACTCTAATCTGTCCCAAATCTTAGTTACCCCACCTCCAGGATGGGTCAAAACAATGTGTCATAGAGCTTCTAGTGTTCACCTGACTTGTGATCATTATCTTCCATTAGCAAAGCCACCTATACTACATTTGTACCATTACTATTTTTATGCAAGCATTACATTTATGTAATAATTTGTGACAACATAAATTGAAAGGTTCTTCTAAAACCATTTTCTAAATTAACTGCTGTAATGACTCAGTAATTTCTGCATAGCCATCTTTCTATCACCAGCTTGAGAAAGTGAAATCTCTGCACGCAATCACTTTGCAGGTTTTTCTCTCTTCTCTCTGCCAGTCGTTGTTTCTCTGAAATATGAAATTATATATATCATTTTAGTTGGAAGTGAAAACACCAGAAAAAAACCCACATGATAATATTTCAAGAATTTCAAATCACTGTATCATAATTTGGACCAGATTTTTTCCTCTTTTTAGATCCAGAACATCACTAAAAGGCACACTATCACATGTAATACAAATCAAATTAAAATTGATCCAGGCATTTGAGTTAGCTTTGTCAGTACAGGCTTTGCTTCTTGCTCATTGGCAGGCTATGGATCCACAGACTGCTGGAATGGTCAGAGTTTATGATGAAGCCAGATAAATACTCACCTCCATGAAAAAGAGCTCTACCACTGCTAGCTCAGGGTGCATTCAATGCCAACTTGACAATACTACTGTAGCCATTCTAGTGCTACAACCAAAACTTTCTTACTCAAAAGTTGCTAAGTTACTTGAAAATCAGGATGTTCCATCTATTAGAACTTGTTTCCTGAACAGTTCCAACATGCTTTCATAAATGGAGGAATAATATTAATTTACTATCACAATTAAAACACACATAAATTTTAAGTGAAGCACATAAAACTCAGTTTGAAGTAAAACTTAATGCATAACACAGCTGGTAATAACAGACATTTGTTGTTCTCGACAGTAGAGGAAGCAGAAATAGTATTGAATTATAGGCTTTTAAGACTCAGCAGAAACTGGTTAGCATCTACCAGTAAAATTTCTAAAAGATTTTGTCTGCAAACAGCCTTCTCAGACCTACACTAGAACTCAATAAAACTTAGGAACACATATAGAATCATTGAATGGTTTGGGCTGGAATGGACCTTAATGTTCACCTGGTTCCAATCTCCTGCCATGGGCAGGGACATCTTCCACTCTTCCAGGTTTCTCAGAGCTCCATCCAGCCTGGTCTGGAACATCTCCAGAGATGGAGCATCCACAGCTTCTCTGGGCAACAAGTTCCACCACCTCAACAATCTCACACTAAAGAATTTGCCTCTAATGTCTAATCTAAGCCCACTCTCTTTTAGAGTGAATCCATTTCCTCTTGTTGTGCCACTACATGCTCTTGTAAAGAGTCCCTCTCTGTCTTTTTTTATAGGCTTCCTTCAGGTACTGGAAGGCCACAATAAGGTCTCCCCAAAGCCTTCTCTTTTCTGGGATGAGCAAGCCCGATTCTCTCAGCCTTTTCTCATTTGAGAGGTTCTCCATCCCTCTAATCATGTTGATGGCTTCCTCTGGACTCACTCCAGCAGATCCATGGTTTTCTTGGGCTGGGAACACTAGAGCAGGATGCAGTGCTACAAGTGGAATCTCATGAGAAAAGAGTAGAGGGGAAGAATCACCTCCCTTGACCTGCTGCCCATGCTGCTTTGGATGCAGCCCAGGACACGTTTGCCTTTCTGGGCTGCGAGTGCACATTGCCAGCTCATGTGCAGCTTTTCACCCAGCAGCACCCCCAAGTCCTCCTCTGCATGGCTGCTCTCCATCTGTTCATCCCCCAGCCTGGATTGATGCCTGGGGTTTCTGCCAACCCAGCTGCAGCACCTTGCACTTGGTTTTATTAAAACTTTTGAGATTCCCATGGGCCACTTCTTGAGCTTGTCTGGGTCCCTCTGGATGGGATCCTGGCCTTCAGGTGCATATGCAATATAGTGACCATTCAAAGTATTTGCAATAAAAACCTGGGGCTAGTAAGCACTTATACATATATAAGATGGTGATTAAAGGCTATAGCAGCAGAAAAATAGCCCAATGAGCTAGAAATAAAACAAGGGACTTGCCAAACAAGAAGTAGGGGACTGGAGGATTTGTTGGGCAAGGAGACAGGATGTCTACATGGGTGGGGGAAACATTGGAGAGATTGAGACAGTGGAAAGAGATCTCTCAGTATTCAATTTCTAAGGATTAATCAAAGGTTGTAAAAAAGTTGGATGAAAGCTTTTTAGATTTTTCCCAAGGTCCTTATTATTGGAAACTGCATTCATTTCTTAGCTTCTAGTTCCCCCAAGTTAATGTGCCAAGTTTCTGTCCCTGGAGAGAATCTATTTTCTATCTGAAGCAATATATGTTCTTTGGCTACAAGAATTGCTTTAGAGAATCTGGCTTTCCACAACTTAGAGACCTTCCAAAAGGCTGGGATATATCCCAAAACATAGTTTTAGGAAGTATCATCATATTCATCTAGTTACCATTATCACATTTATCTTTTACCTTATTTTAGCCAAGACAGTTGAAGTTTGGTACAGTGCCAAAACATCTTGGTAATCCACAACTCCAACATGTCTGCTTTGGCAGAGTATGTGTAGGACAAGTGCTTGGGTCAGTCTTAATCATAATATATAATAAAGTTTTTAATGTCTTTCACTATGTTTTCCCACAGGCAAGGTTTCAATGTTGTGCACAAATCAGTCTGAGGACTGGCACCCGGCTGCTTGAACCTGATACACCATTTTCACATCAAATGAAATATTGCTTATTGTTATTCTCTGTCCTGAATTAAAACAAAACAGAACATAACAAAACAAACAAACAAAAAATCCCAAGTCCTTAAGGATGTGTTTGCTCTTCAGGTTCAATGTGTGAGATTATAGCTATATATATACAGCTTTTACATATTGATGGGTGTTAATACTACAGTGGCTGAAGGGCAGTCTCTAAAATTAACCAAAAGACAAAATCTATCTTCTTATCTTGATTTTTCAATGCACTGAACATTTTCCAGTTCTTAGAGTTAACCTCCAAGAAGTGATTATATATCAGTTTATGCCAAAGGAGTGTCTGTTCTCTCCTAAGAGGTGCTGCAGGAGGCATCAAGCAGTTTAAGTTGCAGTAGGCAAACCCAAACCACTCTGTGAATAAGGGGCAAAACCTCATTCCTGCAGTGGAAGTTAAGCAGTGCTGGATTACGAATTTTGTTTTTCCAGAGAAAAAAGGGAGTTTGTTTGAAAGAGCTAAAAAATAGGCACACAGAAGTTTTCAGATCAGACAAATGCTCACGTGTCCACAAATTATTTTTTTCTTCTCATCTGTCTGCAAAAAAAGTATTTAAATTCAAGTTAATTTTCCCAGGGTCATACAGATGAATGATAAACAGGAGACCTCCTAGGACATGCAGAGTTAGAGAAGGCATTTTCATTTTGATAACATTAATTTTGTCCTAGAGGCTGATAGTAAGATACTTCCATCTGCCAGGATCTCTGAGATGTATTCTAAATTAATTTTGAGCAGATTTTCCATCTCACTGAAGATAAGCATTAAAGGAATGTCATTAAGATTGTAAAACCAATTATGCAAAAGGCAGAAAATGCCAAAATCTTAAACTGCATATCCAGAAGTGTCTGGAATAGAGAACAACCTTAATCTAGTCCATTGTGCAATCCTAAATTTCTACCAGCCTTGATAAGGACAATAAAAGATTTGTATCTTTAAGAAGCAGAGAACTGAGTACAGTATCTGACATCAAGATTTATTATTCATATACCAATCTGTAAATAGCAAAAGAGATTTTACCTACCAGAGACTGTAATGACAGGCTTGTTAAAGAGGATTTAAGGATTCATCTTTTCTTCTTTCCTCATAGTTTTTGCTACACAACTTCTCAAAATGCTTTCCTGTTTGCTTTCATTGACATATTTTTGCTTTTTATTAGGGAGTTACTATATTTAAATTTATTTCTTTCTAGTGCATGGGTAAGAAAAAGAAACCAGCTAAAAGAAAAAGGAATACTCTGTTCAAATTTTTCAGCTGATTACTAAATTAAATTTAAAACTTTGTCATATTGACTGGGGGGAGTTCCAAGATTATTTAATTTATAAATATCTTCTCTCTTCACCTAATATTTCTAATTTATCTCAGGATTAAATATGTTGAAAATGTTAATTTAAGTTTTCTTTGCTGATCAGAAGAGGTTCTATTAGGTTTTCTATCTTTTTTTTAAAATCAAGCAAACGATTAGAACATGTAACAATATACAAACTACCTGAGTCATCTCCTGAGAAACTACAATACCGGTCTATATACAGCTTTGGCATATACATGAAGACCTTTGGTTAAGTGGCTATATGTTAAATTCTCAGACCAGTTAATCTATCATTAGGCTTTGTTGGGTTATTCTTAACTTTTCTAATACTGCTCAGTTAGGTAGGAGCTATTCAGTACCTTTCTTATTTTGGTAAATGGTAGATGAAGGTACAGAGATTAATCCAACTGTATCTGAAAGTGTGTGCAGCTACTCTGGGATCCTTGAAATATGAATCTTCAATAAAGTTTTGTTGAATGTAAACTTTAAGTAAGTATTGACCTCCATCAATTTCCTTCAATTATTTTTCTCAGTTATGATATTCAGTGTTGAGACATCATGTATTTTCTTATTTTCACGTGGAAGGTCAGAAATACCCAGTTAGCCAGAGACAGTGGTATATGAAATCAGCCTGGAAGATTTCTGTTCTCTTTTCTTGGATACTAGAAACAGTATAGAGCAGCGAATCACATTTCTAAATTTGTATATCTCAGCAAAATACCTACAATTACTATGAAAAAATCAGTCCTCAATGTTATTATCAAAACATTTGTATTATTTTTAAAGGAAAAAGGTCATATGGGACCTTATACCTATGAAAGATACTTTGATAACTGTTCTGTCTTCCAGTCCCTGGTGTGAGTTTCTGTTTGTTTGTTTTGTTTTGTTTTATTTTGCTTAGTATTGTTTTTCAAAAACGTTTGTTGTATTAACCAGTTCTGGACTCCACACTTTAAGAGCAGGGTCAAAGCATCTTCAGAGCATATCTGCCTAGAGTTTCACACCATTGATTTAGCAGAGTCAAACTCAAGCTGATATCTGCCATGTTTTGCAGAGATTCTAGGCAAGGCAGTGATCTCTTAAACCAACAATCACACAGTTGATTGGGACCTACAAAGGCAGGGTGAGGCTGGGGTGGGAGTTACAGAATTAGATACCCAGTATCTAATAGAA
Source organism: Chaetops frenatus (assembly GCA_013400775.1). NCBI lineage: Eukaryota > Metazoa > Chordata > Aves > Passeriformes > Picathartidae > Chaetops > Chaetops frenatus. The sequence continues at coordinate 21,765 of VZTR01009648.1, forward strand.
CTGGGAGAGAACTGTTTCAGGATTGAGCACAGCCAGTGTTCCCTCTGCTCTTTAGAGAGGAGTTGAGGGATTAGACCTCTGTGACTTTTACATCTTCTGCTTCACAGGACTGAACTGGGTCCTTCACATTCCATGCTTAATATTCTGTAAATCTGATCCATGAAGCTAAAAGTGAACAGAACAATCAGCTAAAGATAAACTATTGAAATTTGTATCTTGGACAACAAAGATTTCCTAAGAATTGACTGAGATGTTTAATTGACAGTGACTTGAAAAAACTGCTGTCGCTTGACTGTATCAATTACAGATTCACTCTCCCTGAAAAGATTAAAGCAAAATATTCTAGTCACAATTTGTGTGACTGCAACACTCAGGCAAGGTCAGAATAGCAGGGATTGCATCTTGTACAGTTTATTAATTAGAGCTTTTTTGGGGGAGGTGAGAAATCTGACTTGAACTTGACTCAAGCAGTGTAGCAATTCAGGTCTCACATTATTTGGCATTATCCTAAACAGAAGGCCCTAATTCAGGGCTCTTTTCTCTGGCTTTTATCACCCTGCTCATACTGACACAGAATAAATCTAACAATGGAAATCTCAGAATATTTTCAAAAACTAAATTCTTTTTCTTATCTTTTAAAATAAGCCCATATTTTAGCCTTTTTTTTTCAGATTTTAACTTACAAAATATGGAGTGAATACCAGAGAACTAAATTTTAATGACTCAGTTAAAAATGAACCTATTTTATAGTATCTTATCCATCAATATCAATGTTTATCACATTAGTAACTATTGAAGTGGCAGTAGTGCTGCTCTAGCTAGAACACTGTATTATATTCTGGAAGTGATTTATCAGAAAGATGGACATATTGGAGTGAGTTTGGAGAACAGCAACCAAAATCATTATGGAGACAAAAGGAGTGACCAGAAAAGCCTAAAATTTTAGAAAGCAGTCATCAAAGTATTGACATTTGCAAACTTCAGATAATTAGCCACATTTTTAGTATCACATAATTTTAATTGTGACCACACTAGCTCAGTACAGTAGCAGATGATAGCATTTTGTACACACCCAGTATACAAAAAAAAAAAAAGCAGCAAAGGAGAGAAAATATTTAGTGAAATATTAACTTTCCCTGATACAATTATGATTTGTCTTCCTTTGACTTCTTTTCTTTTTACCTATCTGCCTGAATTCCTGACTTTCTCTCATTTCTCTACTCTCTGTACCTAAGCACTTCCATAGAAACTGAAATGCGAAACTAAATCCCTTTCCATTGTGGCAGTTGCTAATGCAGATTTCTTGAGAGCTGTCTGGTGTAGTATAATCTTTGTCATAGGAAAGTTAAGGATGGAAGAAACTTCTAGTCTGATCCCCTATTTTAAGAGAGGGGCAGCTTGTCATGAGCTGTTCTTATAATTTTCTACCACTGGAGATCCCAAGACCCCACATCCTTCTCAGCCAAACTTTCAGTTAGCAATAAGATATCCAAAACATTATATTTAATTTTAGGAACTTTAACTCAATGTGTCAATTGTGTCTCAGTATATTTTAAGTTTAATTTCTCTTAGTTTCTATTTATAAACATAGATAACACAATATTGAGGTTTTTTTATTTTAAGACTTTTTCCAAAGTTGTATGCTCTTTAAAACCAGGAAAACCACTTAATATACTGGCTGGATAGAGAGGAGTAAGAACTAATAACTAATGGATTTAATTTTTATTTCGTACGTCCTTCTTACCCAAATCACTTTCAACTTTTATGGTCTTTTGGCTTGTTCTAGTTTAAACATATACTCAGTTTCATCATGGTTATGAATCCACAGAAATACTGGCAAGTCAATCTTTCTTTTAGCTGCAAGTCTATTTTAGCCTCTGCCTGATTTTCATTTCTTGCTGGGCACTTGAAGAATCTCTTACAATTTACTGCAGAATAGCATGTACTTTTTGCTGTCTTGTATTTGGTATTTAAATTTTAGTACAATTGTCTGGATAAAACTGGTTGTGAAGAAAGGTTAGCTAATTACTAATTAAAATGTTCTGTGATGTCTGATCTTGCTTATCAGTTTCTTAATAGCAAAAAAGGCCAAAATGAGATGTCACAAAAACTTTTCCGAAAGAGAGGGAACAGCTTAAATTTGGGTACTAGGGAAATTTTTAAAAAGGAAGTTATGGGAAGACATCCATAAACATGGAAGTTATGGGAAGACATGCAGAACTGGAGAAAACCTGTATATCCTTCTATTTTGGAGAGCAGCACAATTGAGAAATTATCTTTTTTATTTAGGTATATTTAGATCTTATGCATCTAGAACAACTATGAACCAAGCATGACATGGTACAAAACTGAGCCTTGCACAGAGCCTAAACAAAGACTGTGAGAACCTTGGCCATGACCATTTGGATCTGTCAATGTCACAAGAATGTGGTCTTCAAAATTTCCTAGAGATGAGCAAACTGGAGATCAGGAGTAGAGTAAGACACTTGAGATCATTGTTCTGGGTACAAGAAATTATGGTTAACTGAAAATTTTACTTTTATTTTGCTTTGAATGAATGAAAATTGATAATTAAAAGCCTATAGAATGGAACTGCTGATGCTGATTGCAAGTTGTTATTTACTGGTGCATGCAAGAACGTGAAAAAAAGATTTTTATGTTGAAAAACCACAGAAATTCCCAAATTTTCTTCTGCTGGGTGCTCTTACTCTGTGTGTGCTTGTTTGTGTAGATAAATTGCTTATTTGTCTTAGACAAAAGAAAAATCCAGAATGGTACAAGATGGAAATAATTTCTCCTTGCACTTACCCATACATATCCATATATGTGCAATTGCACTATTTCTACAACAGCATGATGACTAATTTTTCAATGAGATAGTAGTTGGAGGACCCATTCCAGTGAAACAGTGTACCTTAAAAATCCTCCACCTTTATTGTAAATCCTGAAATGGGTAAAAAACACAAAGATAGAGGCTGCTACACTTAAATGGTGAATCAAAGAAGAAAGAAGAAGAGTAATAATCTGAAAATATATGTATCAAAAAAACCTCTGTAAGAGATCTTGAAGTGCAAAATTGCACCACCTAGGATCCTATCTGAATCCAGATGTTCACATTATATTACAAGTAGTGAAATTATCCATTTCTATTATGAGAGACAAGCTAATTATTTCAATGGAAATGAAAATCAGGGGATATAACATTTGCAGTAACACTAGAAAAGGTTTGAAGCATCAAGTTATAAACTTTTACAATTATTATTTCCCACTGGATACTTCAGTGAATTGAAGGGAAGGAGAAGAATTTTTAATTTCTGACTTCAATTTTAACAAAAGGCAACTTGCACATCTATCTCTTATAAATAAGGGATATGACAGAGATGAAGTCCTCCAGAATTTCCTTTCCATGCAATTTGAGAGAATACTAAAACTGTCTCCCTTTGTTATATTTTAGCTCTATGAAATCTCAGTGATGATTATAATAGTTGAATCTTACTTTTAATTAAATATTTTTGCCATTTTTATTGCCAGCAGAAGCTATATCTACAAAATGTGGTAGATTATTAGTTTCATGTATAAATGAGGCAGAAAATAAAGAATAATATTAAAATCTTATGAAACCAGAGACAGTATATTAAAAAATATATATTAATGATATTTTGTTTACCACTATACGTTATCCTAGATGGCTACATCTAAAGCCAGTTGTAAAGCTGAAATAAAAAAAAGCATATTTGGCTGTTTCTATCTGACCAACAGAAATTATTTTGTCTTCCATACAGAAGTTGAGTTTAGTAAGCATCAGTAAATCTAACAGTGATTTAATATGAGGAAGAAAATTAAGAGTTTCATTGTAGAAAAATGTATCTCAGAATAGATAGAAAGGATAATTATGAAAAATACAAATGTTACTGTAACTGACAGAGCAGGGTTATGCCTAGATTCATAAATATTATGTATTTAGTTTTAGAAATCAATTTAAACTATTTACATCCTAAATTTTGTATAAGTGTGTGATGCCAAATAATTGTATATGTACATTTTGTATTTTCTCTTACAACACTAACAAAATATTGTTATTGGAAAGCTTATCATGAAAAATTTCTGTGAACTGCACCCCAGACCAGAGAGACATGAAAAATCCCAATTATTCAGAAATGTTCCTGATATTCCCGATTTTATCATGACAACTTACCTTGGCTGGAGATAAAGAGCAAAATATCAGGAAGGCCCAAAAAACCTTTCAATACTCATTCACTGAAGTTCCCTGTGTCTCATCAGATTCTTTTAGGTGAGTATTAATGAATCTGGGAATCATATTCTCTGAAAACTGTCTTTCAAGTATGCAGGCTTATTTGAAATCAGGCTTATGGCCATATAAAGCATAATTTTCCTACTCTACATTTTCACAGCTGGCAGAATTAGTATCCAAGTACTGAAAAATAATTTCACAGTTCTGTTTCCCAAGAAAGAAACAGGAAAGTTAAGCCTTGGGTGACAGGATAAGTTTCAGATTAAAAAAGCCCCAAACATTTAGTTATTAGGTTTCGTGTGTGTGGTATGATCTGAAAAATTCTGTAGTTGCTGCCTGACCTGTGATTCAGTAGAAGCAGACTTTTGTTTCTCTTGCAATATTCAGTGAGCAGAAACTTCAGGCAAAGACACCTCATGTAGCACTCTGCTTCTTTCAGGGTGATGCTCATGCACAGTAACCAGGCCAGTCTTCAAGGTGTCTAAGAGCTCCCCCAGGATTAAAGCCTGCAGTTCACATCCCCTTGGCAAGCTCTATGAGGAGCATGAAATGGGTCCTAACTTAGAAACATCTTCTTTGCTGCAAACTCCTAATATATTTATTTCTGTCAATACAGAATTCCTGCAATGAAGTCCAAACTCTTCATATAATTGCCAAATAACAAACCTTCTGCCATTCCCACCAGAGAAATTTTTCCTATGGTATGCTGATACAGCAGGGAAAATACTACCTAAGTCTATGAAAAATATCAAGACAAATATTAAATATAAAATACCAAGCAGTGAGTTCCAGTTGACAGGAGGAGATTTACAGTAGGTTGAACTACATACCCACTTCCATGGCATACTAGCAAGAAAATCTTTTCCAGTTTACTTGATCCTTGATTTTCCTTTTCCATCTAACAACTATGGGCAAAATTGTACTTTTAATGTTATACTAGGGAGGAAGATTTAGGAGAGGATTTACAGCTACTTTAGCACCTATGAGCTAATCCAGGTGAGAGAATGATTTGGTGGCATCCCTTACACTAAATCATGTGGATTTCTGTATTTACAATGTCACAGATTGCTCTTTCCAGGATCCAATCCTGCCACTGAGTGTTTCTGCTGGCAAAGGGTATAATTTCTAGAAACACAGCATCAGAGAACGACTGAAAGTTCTAGAGATAGCCTAGCCCAAACCCCTGCTCAAAACAGTGTTACCTAGAGTAGCTTCTTCAGATACATGTCCTGTCCAGTTTTGAATACCTTCAAAGATGGAAATGCCACATTTCTAGACAGCCTCATTCCAGTGTTTGACAAGTTTCACAATAAAAAGGAAAAAAAGGACATTTCACTTATAGTTAATTGGAATTTCGTATGTTTAGGCTTGTGCTTGTTTCCTTGCTTCTTGTCATCGGGGACCACTGAGAAAAGTCCTGCTATCTGGCTCCATCTTCTTTACACCTCTCCCTTTAGCCCCCATCAGGCATTTACATACATTGATGCCCTGAATCTTCTTTCCTCCAGGCTGAACAGTCTCATCTCTCTCAGACTTTCCTCACATGCTCCAGATGCTCCACTGCCTCAGTGAACACACTGCAATACATCTGTGTCTGTTTCTCACTGGAGAGCTCAGCACTGTACAAAGCACTCCACATGTGTCTCACCAGTGCTGAGCACAGAAGAATCACCTCCCTTGACCTGCTGGCAATGTTCTGGATATATATCAGGACTGTTTGAGACAGAATGAAGAGTGGTCTGAAATCTCACTGCATATTTGAAAAGTGAATGTTTTATCAAGGAGTTCTACTATCAGAGTCTTTGCACTTAATGGTGACAGCATTGGCTATATACACAGACAATGCTCTGCATACTGCTTAACATTTATTATGAAAGAATTCCTATTATTTTCCTCAGCTAAAACTTATTTCAGTTAGCCTGACAGTGCTAATATATTAACCTATTAGTGCTGGCACCCAACATGCACCAGACTAAGCATAAATTGCTAAAAGATGTACTCATAAATAAGATACTTCAAACTCTTGTACTCTTTCTTTCAGCTCTTCATTTAAGTTACAAATTGACGTGTGATTAATGTGTCAGGATTAGTCATTAATAATTTTTCTGTTCAAATGTCTTTAAACCTCTAAAAAATCCTGTATGGATACAACTTGAAATTTAAAAATGGGGCAAGAATTGTGAATAAATCAGACTAATTTTGGTTATCTTGGAATCCTTCCATCAAAATGTGTTCTAGTGAAAGTCATACAAGCAGAACTAGGAAAATGGGATGAGAAAGCTAGTGGAAAAGACTTGAAATTTCATTCATATGTACCATGATCCTCTAGGACTTTACTGAATCTCAAAGAAACATCAATAATGAATATAGGGAGGGAACAGGGGAAGAAAGCATAGCGAGACTGAGACCACAAGATTTGCCAGAGGCAAAGTAGCTCCAGGGAGGGGTGATGTTAACAATCAAAATCATCATTTTTGAGAAGGGAACTTAACTTCCCCTTCTGTTGCTATGTCCTCCTTTTTTACATGGGGTAGTGTTCATTGCACAGGGGAATGTAGTTCAAAAGACTGGAATTATACTTGGTCATTATTCAATCACAGAGAGAAGCTTTTATCTTGTGCCCTGGAGAGGGTTAGACAGTGCTTGGATAGTTCTTTCCTGTTTCAGTAATCCCACTGTCACAAAGAGGGAGTAAAGGTAAAGGTGAAGTGACTATCAATACAATGGATATTGATATTTGAAATTAAGCACAAGAGCACTTACGTTCTTTGCTCACTTGTGTCCTGGATGGGCACTTTGTAGTCACTGTACTATCATTTGCAACTACATAGAATTTTCATGACTGAAACAATTTATAGTGTGACTTTTTTTTTACAGTAAGATCACCTATCCCAGTTGCATATCTTCATGGCTTCTGGCAGACTAAAATGTATCTTAAGCAGATATAAACCAGTTTCTGAATGGAAGCCTTCACCAATGTTTCTGTGGTGTATCTTTAGCACAGCAGTTAGAAATGGCTCTCAACATGGAGGAATTTTTGCTTGACAGGAAAGAAAATGGAGTTCAGAGGGATTGGAATAGCTTTTGTTGTGCCATCAGACTTTACAGGAGGCACTCTGGTGCTATGAAGCTTCAAAATTTGCACAGGAAAAGAAAGGAAGAAAAATAGGTGTCAGGAATATGTTTATTTTGCTCTCACTGCACCCTGCTCTGCAGGTCTGTGCCAGCAAAACACAGCCCAATGTAGCTTAACATTCTGGAAAATCACATTACATGATGAGTGTAGATAAAATTCTTCGATTCTTCTGATATTTTTTCCTTTGTTATTAGTTCCTGTCCTTAAATTTCCAAAGTATTTGTATGAACATACATATACCCATATTTCCCTCAGTTTACATAATTTTACTTTCTGAGTTCATAAAAATAAAGAATGAGGTAGGTTGAAAGGGATGTCTGGAGGTCATTGACTTCAATATCCTGGTCAAAGAAGGATCAGCTTCGAATTCAGATCCAAATTTGAAGCTAGATCATGTTGCTCATGACTTTATTATATATAAATTTATTTTACAGGCAGGCTATCTATTTGGCTTTACTTTCTTGCAAAGGATTAACCCAACCTCATTACTTTATTCAGATCAAAAAATAGCTGTACCATTTCAGTGGGGCTGTACTTTGTCTTTTGGCTTTACCAAAAAATTATTGTTCAAGGTGCCATTAACAGACACCACAGAGCTTGAGCAACATTCTGCTCTTTCTGCTTTCATTTCAGTCTTTCTGCTCATCAGACTGTCATGTACTGAGTTCCTTCCAACTTTTATCAGTCTTCCTTAGGATAAAGCTCTGTAGTGAGTGCTCCTGAGCAGTAACAAACATTACATGATACAGCTTAACACATACTATGAATGTGTCTGAGAGACTAATCAACAGGAGTGTGGGGCTGTCATCATCCCTGAAAATCCAACTTAATCTGTACAGAAGTCCAATTATTTTAGGTTAAGCTTGTGAGAGAAATAGAATACAATGCTCTGAATAAAATTTCTATTTTGTTTTTCATATTATTACATAGAAATTATGGATATGGGTTTTTGTTATGAGAGTTGTCCTTACCTTTGCATACAACAGAGCAATAACATCATGCAGTAAAACTATCAGTTCTGAGAGAAATAATTCTGATTATTAAAAAATGTCTCTCCTACCAGGAGGCTACATAAGCGGTAGAATTACAGTGTCTCATGCAATATCTATGCACAGAAAAATCACATTTCCAAATCCTGAAATGCCTAAAAGGAATTCTGTCCTTTAGAGAAATGGGGGAGGTATTTTATTGGGCAAAAAATGATTTTCCATTAATATTTTTCCTGTATCACGGTCCTAAACACTGCAAAAGTAAAATATTTCACCATTGATGTCTTAAATATTGCATTGGCTACAGTATTTCCACACTTTTTATTGACACTGTTTGAAATACTATCTCTGAAATTTCTCACCTGAAAATAGATGAGGAGAGGATAGATTAAAAAATAGATTCTAATCAAAAATATCTTCAAGTTTATTTTAGGATCACCCAGTAAACTGTTTGAAAATTAAAAGTGCTATTCCTAAATTGTGTTTCTAAAAAATGTTGCTGACTAGTTTAAGGTTGCTTTTAAAGCTGCAAATCCAGGGAAACTGTTAAGAGTCTGTAGTTTTACTGAACATAATCTATATCACACCTTTGATAAAACAGTGTTTGGGTGATTAAAAAGATATGTCAATCATGGTGATTTATTTTTGCTTTTCTCCACTTGTTTAGTTTTATGGGATTTCTTTAATTTGAGCTATGGAACAACCTCAATGGTGCCACGGTTCCCCTATTTATTAATTCACTGGATTAATCCATGCTGCTTTTTATTGGTTAGGTAGAACCACTTCCTTAAAATTAGAAAGTTAAAGATTTGAAGAGTGTTCTTCTGACAGGCCAGAATAAGCCAGCAGGAAAAATAGTATTATTACAAGTATAGGTATATATACACATTTAAGAGGAAATAAATTCTCAGTATGATATGGCATCAATGTCTAGTTACACTTTAAAGACAATTAATGAATTAATTGGAATTAAATAATTTTACAAGAATAACTAATTATAATGACGTAATTACAACAATTATAATGTTGTTTATTCTTCTGTGGAATAGATGGCATTTTGAGGGGTAAATTCTTTAAACAGTATCTCTAAGAATTATGTATTTGCATTACAGTGAGATCAAAAGTGATTATTGCTAATAAATTTTATATTTTATATCAAGAAAACTAAATTTTTTATTCACTAGCTATGCAGTTTGTTAAGCCATGAATGTAATCACTAAAAAATATGTTGCTGTATTAATTTCCAGAGAGATGTGTTATGTATTCTGTTTCTAGTAAATTAAGTTAAATATTCCATAATAGCTATTTGTTCATTGGAACAATAATATTTAATTCACCAAATTCATTTATTGTATCCACTCCTATGAGGAAAGTAAATGAAATAAAATAACATAATTATTTTCTACTAAGTATGTACAAGTTGAATTTAATTCAGAGTTAGGAAGCCAGTTTCTTCCCTTTATAAAATTAATAAAGATATGTTTATTTCTTATTTCTTATTTCCTGATTTAACATCAAACAATGCCAATCTCTGGCTGACAAGCATTTAGTAGAGGAAAATAAAGAAAAATCACTGAATACAAATGAACTTTTCTGTTTAGTGTATCATTCTATACTTATCAAAGGAAATTTTGAATGTTCAGAAAAGAATCATCTGGCCCCTGCATGTATTAATTAAATTATTTTTGAATATGAAGTTCATATATAAACATAAAACCATGTAAAACAAAAGAACTGAAAAGGAGCCACAGTTCTTCTTTCAGGAAAAGCAATAGTTGTATCCATCTTCATTTAATTTCTTGTAAATTTTGTTTTCTACTAGCTATAACTTTTTCTAAAAACTATTTCATTAGCTAAGAAAAAAAAATCTCCTTAACAGAAATTAAAACTAAAGTTATGTATCCGTTTTTAATATAGCAACCTTGAATTCAAGAAGTATTCTGTATATGGAAATTTAAATTAAGCTTTAAACTGCAGTAGCTGTTGAATAAGATTCTTGAGCAAAATCTTAAATTGAAATAGCCTCAAAGATGTTCTCAAGAAATAATTTTTCAATTAACATTCCACATTCAGATTTATTGCCTCTTATGGGTCAAATTTTGCTTTATTAATTTTCACTCAGAAGCAGCAAAACAAAATTTTTGGGTTTTGCCAAAGCTGATAAATTATAGCAAGTTCTATTCAAGGTCTTAAGTATCAGAGTGAATCTAAGATAATTCAGTTATAAAACTCTCTTATTTTGATTTTCCATTAATTTTTAAGCCACCCAGTTCCCACACATCCTGTGTGTCCTTGCACCTGGCCAGATTTTGATGCCATATAACTCAGCAGTCTGAGCATGCCCATGTTGAATTCGGGCTCTGAAACCATTTGTAGTCTGCAGTTAGGACTCCAGGATTCAATCCCACGGCTGTAGTCCAATCTTGCTTAATACACTTCACAAAACACAGTGCTGATCAGAGTTTATTATTTTTGAAGTCTGGATCATGAAGGAAAGAATGTTTCCTTCTCATTGAACAGCTAATATTTAGACAATTTATCCAGGAAACACAAAATATGATTTTTTTTCTCCTCCAAACTTTGATATGAATTTTTCTTTCTACCAGAGAACAAACACCAGTCATTGCCAGTGGAAGAAGTGCCAGAAAATTCTCTGCCTCTGCAGTTTACCAGTTATAGGCACTTTATCTGCATCAATATTCTAACATATTCTCTTTTTAAAGCCTATGCAATATTTTCTTGAAGGCTACCAGGAGAAACAATTATTGAGAAATATGATGCAGTGCAGTAACTCACATTTTACCACTAGAACTTTAAGTTTAAACATTTCTAAAAATACATAAAGTCACAAACTTGAGTAAGTTTTCTGTGAAGACTGACATGTATGGTTAGACTACAGCAGAGTAGCAGTCATTAGGCACAGGACATCAAGATGCTTATATGTAATCTTTTGGGCATGGTCTTATTTTTAAAGATCTTTGATCAGATACAGACAGGTAGTATGTAAATAAATGTTATTTACAATTCCTTTTAGCACAAGAAGTTACTTCAAGAAGTCTGTTTTTGCCCAAACAGATCAGTAAATCAAGTTACTGACAGTCAAGTTAAAACAATGAATAATTTAAGGGAACATGGCAGAAAACTAATTTCACACTAAAAAGAGTTAATGCTTATCTCAGCAAGGTAAAACTGTGTACACTCTCCATCAGAGAAAATATTGCTAGCTTTCAGGATATTTATCCTGTGTCTAATCAAATTACTAACACTGAGAACTTGCAGTAAGATGCTCACAAAAAGCCCCCAGGATTAAGAACATTTCTCTGTATTCTTAACTGTGTGCACCATGATAGACTAAAGTAACACTACTGATCTGCCAAGCTCTGTAGACATTTTCTTATATGGCCACTTGTATATTGTTCTGTGGCCAATCTGCCTGCACTCTGAGCTATTAGTAGTGTTTTACAGTTCTCAGCCTTCAGAATTTGCCTTAGGAAAAAAAGAAGCAACTGAAAAAGTAATTGAAAAAAGAGTAGCTTTATATAAATAAATAAACAAGCTAAAAAAATTTATTAGAAATTCATATTCCATCACTGTTTTCTGCAGCTTGAATTTATTTATAGCATTTTTTTCCTCCTTAGTTTTCTTTCTGACTGTGGAATGGTGATAGTGCCATACAAGATTGACCTGATCTAGCAAGAAGGATGATAGCTGTCATGAAAGCTCCCATGAGTTTGGATCAAGCTTAGAAAACAGAATCATTTCTTTCCACTGACAGTATCTGCCTCAGCCAAAGCAACTTCTGGATTGATTACAGGGGAATTCGAGATCACAGATGAACAAAGTGAACCACGATGCTCTAGCTTATCATTCCCCTGAAAACTGAATGGAGCTACTCAAAACAGTCTTTATGTGCTACAAGATCTGGCCAGACACGAGGCTTTTCTTGTCCCAAAAGGATTTTAACAGTGCCATTCACCCTGCCCTCTATTCTTCAGACTCCTGAGCAGAATTTATAATTCTGCAAAGCCAAACCAAGTTTAGAGACATTTCTGCTGTGAGATCAGAATACGGAAGCCACACAACAACCAAGGATTTGTTCTTCATAAGGTGTGATAGAGCATGAGAACACAACCAGAGCCTTGCAGTTATTCCATGTTATAGCAATGGTTCCTGGTTTCCTCAGCATAACAGATGTGACACGAATAGGATGATGCATAACTTAGTCACTGTTGTATTTTAGCATACTCCATAGCTCCAAACGTTTACAAGGGACTCTAATTCCTAAGTAAAATGAACTGAGCAGAGAAAATTATTTTGGGGGTAGCTAGCAAAGTAGCCTAACTTGCTTTCCTGCCTGGTTTCTATCTTTTTTAATTTTTTCTCATTTTATTGTTGGAAAACAGCTTCCCAAATGGTTGCTCACTTAAGAAACAGCCTCTTTTACCCAAAAAATATTTGGCCTTTTTGATGATAGAAGTGACAGTAACAATATCATGGCTCTGTTGAACTTTTCAGGACCTTCAGGGGAAAATCTTTGTGATTATCTTACTTAAGTACACAGTGCTTTAAGGTAAAACTACAAAATATTTATTTATCTAGCTGGTATCAGAAACCATGGGCTGTTGATTGGATTTATACTTCAGACCGACTTGTGGTTTATTCCTGGTTTCTCCCAGTTGTCTGTCAGTCAAGTTAAGTTACCAGGTACAATATGTTGCTAAAGGATGGTGGGACAATGACTCCAAAATGCACTTATTTACAGTACATTTCTCTGGATATTCCAGGCATTTTGCTGTAACCCACAACTGAAAAATAGTGAAAAATCACAAGCTTAACACCTCTCTTTGTGACAAGGTATTATCATTACACAGTAAATAAGAAAGTCTATAGAATAACAGTTCTTGAAATGCATTTTCAGAATGTCCAGATAAGCCACTTGTGAGAAGTACATTAAGATGACATTTGTTTTAGCCCCTTAAACCAGAACCATATTTGAAATGGTTGTTTTTGAAAAGCAAGAGGAAACCAAGAGCAGAAGACTCCTCACCATAGATGCTTTGAACTCAGCCAAACAGAAGGATGGGTGATTTGGATATGTGTGCATGAATGTGGATGAGAGAAGCAGGGGAGGAGAAGGGTGATCAATTGTGTATTTACTAGCTATTATTCTTTCCCACTGGCCTTTCAGAGTGCTCTTTATTTCACTAGGAAAGACACACAGATTGGGAAGAGGTGTGTAATATTTTTTTTTAATCACACAGAGTGTTTACAAAAAGCAATTAATATAGTTAGTTGATATACTGCTTTTCTTAATTTTGTCAGTTGTGTATTGTGAATCCCTCATATACAGATGGTAAATAGTAGCTGGAAAAGGCCATAAGTATAAAATGGGAGCAAAGTTATATCTTAGGATGAATCTTTAGTATGTATTCTCAGGTTTCCACTAAATTACTCCTTTCATTGTGTGGGATATCCAGCCTTCATGTTCATGTTGTTTATATTGCTCCAAATGTTTTCCCTTACAATGGATTGGATAGTCTTGAGTTTAAAATATTTCTCTGATTATATTTTGAATTGTGACATTGTATTTCAATCAGGTTGACTTTCTGAATAAACAAATGAATAAAAAAAAGAATTATATGTTAATGCAGCTAAGTATAGGCAAATTTGCTATCTACAGAGAAATGGATCACCCAGCAGTGAGAAATCCTCAGAAAAGTACTGCCACCATTGTACTACATTTTATCCAATGCATTCATTAGACAAACATCTTTGTGATACAAGCAAGATCTATAAAGATTAGTCTAGAAAATTGTTCCTAGATATCTTACTTTTATTTTCTTCTTCTTCCTCATACCATTTACTATATTCCCAATAAGCAGTTTTCTGCTTCCTTTGTCCCTGGCTCTGTAATATGTTAACTACTAGCACAACAAGGAAATGCTTAATTTCAAACACAATATGCATTGATTTCTTCTTAATTCCCTAACAAAATTTTCTTAATATGTTTAGGAAGCCTCTATAGCAGGGTCTAATATTTTTCTTTGGAACTTAAAACAGACTTTTTATTTCCTCAGAATATTTCTTGTTCCAAATACAAGGAATTTAAAAGACTGTCTTTGGTTTCCATGGCAAGGTTGTAGTAATGTGGGGGCTATAGCTATATAAAGGTTTGTGTGAGCAGCTACTGTGTCTGACAGAGCCAGCTCCAAGGTGGGCCCAGCACTGGCCAAGGCTGGGCCAGCCAGAGAGGGTGGTAATGCCTCTGTGATAATGTATTCAAGAACAACAACAAAAAAACCAACCTTTATTGTCCAGAAGCAGTTGTGGCCAAAGAAGAGAGGAGGGAGACTGTGTGAGAGAAACAGCCCTGCAGAAACCAAGGCCAGTGAGGAAGGAGGGGCAGGAGGTGCCCCAGGTGCTGCAGCTGAGATTCTTCTGCAGCCCCTGGGGCGGGCCCTGGGGAGGCAGCTGTGCCCCTGA
>VZTR01009648.1:37742-50491 GCA_013400775.1 Chaetops frenatus
ATTTGCTATCTACAGAGAAATGGATCACCCAGCAGTGAGAAATCCTCAGAAAAGTACTGCCACCATTGTACTACATTTTATCCAATGCATTCATTAGACAAACATCTTTGTGATACAAGCAAGATCTATAAAGATTAGTCTAGAAAATTGTTCCTAGATATCTTACTTTTATTTTCTTCTTCTTCCTCATACCATTTACTATATTCCCAATAAGCAGTTTTCTGCTTCCTTTGTCCCTGGCTCTGTAATATGTTAACTACTAGCACAACAAGGAAATGCTTAATTTCAAACACAATATGCATTGATTTCTTCTTAATTCCCTAACAAAATTTTCTTAATATGTTTAGGAAGCCTCTATAGCAGGGTCTAATATTTTTCTTTGGAACTTAAAACAGACTTTTTATTTCCTCAGAATATTTCTTGTTCCAAATACAAGGAATTTAAAAGACTGTCTTTGGTTTCCATGGCAAGGTTGTAGTAATGTGGGGGCTATAGCTATATAAAGGTTTGTGTGAGCAGCTACTGTGTCTGACAGAGCCAGCTCCAAGGTGGGCCCAGCACTGGCCAAGGCTGGGCCAGCCAGAGAGGGTGGTAATGCCTCTGTGATAATGTATTCAAGAACAACAACAAAAAAACCAACCTTTATTGTCCAGAAGCAGTTGTGGCCAAAGAAGAGAGGAGGGAGACTGTGTGAGAGAAACAGCCCTGCAGAAACCAAGGCCAGTGAGGAAGGAGGGGCAGGAGGTGCCCCAGGTGCTGCAGCTGAGATTCTTCTGCAGCCCCTGGGGCGGGCCCTGGGGAGGCAGCTGTGCCCCTGANGCAGACCTGTGGAGAGAGGATTTCACACAGCAGCAGGTTTACCGGGGGCCACACTGGAGCAGCTGTTTTCCTGAAGAATTGCACCTTGTGAAATGTTCCTGCACTGAAGCCGGAGAACTGTAACCCGTGGGAAGGTCCCACGTTGGAGAGGTTCATGGACTGTCTCCCATGGGAGGGACCTCGTGCTGAAGCAGGGGAAGGGCTCCCCTCCTGAGGAGGAAGCAGTGGGAGGAGAAACAATCTGACCATAATCCCCATTTCCTGTCTCTCTGTGCAGCTGATGGGGAGGAGGTACAGGGAAGGAGGGAGAGGTGACGGAAAGGTGGTTTTAAGATTGTTTTACTTATTATCCTGCTTTGATCTTGATTGGTAAAAGTTTAAATTAATTTCCCCAAGTTCGGTCTGTTTTGCCCATGACAGTAACTGGTGAGTGATCTCTTCCCTTTCCTTGTCTGAACTCATGAGCCTTTAGCTCTGTTTTCTCTCCCCTGTCCAGTTGCAGAGCAGAGTAAGAGTAGTAGCTTTGGTGGGTAGCTGGCATCCAGCCAGGATCAACCCACTGCTTAGACACAATCAGATGAAACTACGTTGAGACAAGCTCAACCACGCTGTGTCTGTCAGAACAGTGAGCAGGGCATCTACCAACCATCTGGGTAACCTGTTCCAGTGTTTCACCACCCTCACCACAAAAAAAAAAAAGAGTCTTACTTATATCTAGTCTGAATCAACACTCTTTCACATTCCTTGTCCTGTCACAATAAGCCATGCTAAAAAAGAATCTGTCCCCATCTCCTCACAAGCTCCCTTTAGGTATTGGAAGGCTGATATAAAGTCTCCTGAGAGCCTCCTTTTCTCCAGACCATTTCAGCCTGTCCTCATAGGAGAGATGCTCCAGCCCTCAGATCATCTTCATGGCCCTTGTCTGGACCCCCTCCAACAGGTCTTACCTGTGCTGAGGATCCAGAGGTGGACACAGCACTGCAGGTGGGGTCTCAGCAGAGCAGAGGTGAGGTGCAGAATCACCTCCCTCAACCTGCTGCCCACCCTGATTTTGGTGTAGCCCAAAATACAATTGGCTTTCTGGGCTTCAAGCCTGCATTGCTGAATCACATCTTGTGTTTAATCCACCCACACCCCCAAGTCCTTCTCAGCAGAGTTGCTCTCTATGTGTTCATCCCCCAATTTGTATTAACATCAAGGTCCACTCTGACCCAAGTACAGGACTTTACACTTGGCCTTGTTGAACCTCATGAGATTTCCATGGGCCACTTCTTGAGCTTGTCCAGGTCCCTCAGTCATGTAAACTACACTGCTCAACTTGGTCTCAGATTTCTTTCTCTTACCCATAGTACAAACTATATAATCGTTTGGTGCCATTGTTTGCCATGTGACAAACACATTTCTTAGCCGTACACATCTGACAGGAACTCTATTTGATTTACTGTTCCTTTATTAGACACTTAATTTTATTTGACTCCTCCCCATCCAAGAAAAATTGCTTTCATAATTCCCAAAAGGTGACTCAGTGATATTGAAATGTTAGTGGTTTTAAAAAGATTTATATGTCTTATGTATTATTTTTAAGCCCACCATCAGATATTCTAGAATTAGCTTGAGAAGAAATATAGAAATATTATTTACCACAGAGAAAACAACATAAGATAGATGAGCAGAGGGCTTGCCTTTGCTCTGCAAGGCTTCTACTTTTTATAGTCACAGTATTAGTTTTAGGGATTTCATCAGCATCTGTGTTTAAAACCTCTGCTGCTGAGGAAGAAAGAGTGGAATGTCCAACCCTATTGAGTATATGGGAAGACCAAAAGCTCCTACTATCTCTGTAGAAGTCTTGTCTTACCAGATGCTGAATATAACTGCTCATGTATTTTAGACCATCTTGTTCAGGAGAAGCTTCCACAACTGAGAGAAATGATTACACAAGTTTCTAGTTTTGGGCTTTTTTAAACAAAAATTTTGCTAAACAATAAGTCCAGAAACAACATTAAGCTCTGCTGACTAAATGATGGTGAGATGTTTAAACAGGATTTTATCATTCCATGACTTCCTGTTATTTTTATGGCATTGCTGCACAGGCATTCTTCGAACAATCATCACAGACAAAAAAGAGGAAAGGAATTTTTCAAAATAGGTTTTTCAGAAGAAAAAGATAACATTACCCCAGTATCTGGAATGTCAGGAGGAAATACTTTAACTTTTCCTCAAGTGTTTTTTATCTCCCTCATACAAGTTTATATGTCCTCTAAAATAAGAGTAATCTTGAAGGACAAGAAATACCTCTTTACTTTATGTTAAAGCACTCTGTAAATGTTATCTTGGAAAGCCTCTGACATTATTTTCTACATCTCTTTACTGTATTTCAAAGCACTCAGTACTCTTGTTTTTCCTCTGTGAATAATGTCAATAGAGCTTTAATACAGGGTTTCAAAGATAAGTTTGGGGTTTAATTGTTTGTTTCTTTTACTGAATTAATTAAAATGTATTATCTCCTTTTCTTTTTCTAATGTAGCCAGTAAGCCTTTGGACTTCTTTGCTGCAGTAGCATAGTGCTGACTTATTTTCAGCTTGGTTTTCAATGTTTTCTGCAAACGTTAATCAAAAGCTGATAGCTAGCCATACAAGCAACAATACTGTGAAGTAGAATGTGATGAACTTTACATCGATCTTGCCTGCATTTGCCTTGAGATGGACCTTGGTTGTGCAGTATTTGCAGAGGAAGTGTGGGAGGCTACCCCATCATGCTGTCCCCCAAACACTTCCATCATTAGGCGTAGTCTTGTCTTTAACAACTGGATCCTGTCCCTTCTCAGCAGTCCTCAGATGTGTGGTGCCTCCTCCTACCTCTTTTCCTTCTCTTCTACAGAGTTTTTCATAAGGGAAGAGAAATGAATGTAAGCACAGCAGAATAATTAGGGTCCATTATTGTGCTGCATCGTGCAAAGTAATCCAAAGGTGTGAGTGTAATTCTGGATTAATGGAAATTATAGTTTCATTTAGGCTGTATATTTGCAGACACTAAAACTAGGAGACAGAAATTGGCTGATGTATGCTGCCACATCATGTGTGCTGCCAGATCATCAGTTTTATGTAGCAGCAATTTAAACATTACTTATGCCTTGGTACTATGTATCCATGCTAAATTAAATGACAGAAGATACGCATTTGGGGGACAGGAGAACTGTAGTTTTGAGTTTCTGAAGTACTCAAATTCTGAGAGTGTAATCTTCCCCAACCATGTAGCTTTGGTTTTATAATCTGGTTTAACATGCTAAACTAATAAAATACACTATTTGAAGATTATGCCTACGAATAAGATGTGATTATAATTAATAATCCTCCCATTTTAAAGAGCGTTTTAAGAACTTTGAACTGCCAGTATTTAAACTACTTCAGTTACACTCTGTAAAGCTCCATAAAATTTACAACTTTATAAGACTAGCTTGAAGGGTTGATAGTACTGACAGCTCTTCACAGTTTGATAGACATTCTAAAAATGTTAAGCAAAAAAATTAAAAATAAAATTAATCTAATGTAATAGGAACAGGACCTTCGGCTTCCTAAAATGTTTCAGGCAAATTTGTAGATATCAGAAAAAAATAAAGTGCTCTTCTTTTTCTCACCTTCTCATTATATAGAAACAGCTTAGTTTAAATAAAGGTAGAGAAATTAATCTTAAATTAAGAAGATAATTATTTTGAAGTAACTGAAAGAAAATCATCCAGAAAAGGACAGAAAGGAGATGATATATGTAAAAAAATCATGTGAGCAAGAATCACTGATATGTATGAAAAACATATGTATGAAAGTGAAATAAGGTCTAAAGCAGTGGCTCCCAACTTGCAAATGAATCTAGCTATTTCTCTCCAAAGCTCTGGGAAAAGAAGAAAAATAAAATATTTCGTCAGTATTGTCAATTTCAAAAGTTATCACTTAGGTCAGCTAAGTTTTCAGAATGTTCTTAAATTATTTCACTCAGATATCACACTAAAATTTGATCTTTTTAATGAAAGCTGGGATTCTTACAAAATCTTAAGGCTGACTGAGTTGCATGTGAAAGCATAAAATATTTTCACAAAAATTCAGAGAGATGCTAGCACTGCATCTTGTTAATCTTTTTTAGTACCTTATAAGTGCTGAGACTCCTCAAAATCATTAAGAAGAAATGGGAAAATGGATATCATTTGTTTGGACTTCAACATGAATAAAATTTCTTTAGGTGTAGTATATTAATCAAGACTTTATCATGAGGTACTCTGGTTACTACAACATCATGGACAAGGGAAATCTCATGTTCCTCACCAGAACACTACTGGAAAAAAAAAACTGTTATTCTGTTAACATAAACAATCTTTCTGAATGTTGCTATTGTTTCCCAATCTTCTACAATTAAGTATTGATTCTTCTTATCCAATATTAAAGATCCTTCATCATTTATCTAAGTGTATTTTTATTTTTTTTGCTCTGATAAGTAAGATTTAGTATGAAACAGAATTGTGCTGTGGAATGCTTATTGTCATTGCTGTCCAAGAGGTTGGTCTAGATGACAAGGGTCCCTCACTGTTCCACGAGCTGAAAACAAAATATGCATCTGACATAGGGTTAAACTGAACACTTGGAAAGAGATTTTATGAACTGATATAATGACTGTGTTACAGAAATCTGGATTGTCTTGACTTGGGCTCAGCGCACTGGTCTGTTTATACTGGAGAAAATGGATGTTGCAGAAGGAAATCATGGCAGGCCCTGGGCCAGCTCCTGCTGGTGAAATTGCAGATTTCAGTGTCTAGAAGGAGCATCACATAAGTTCTGCCAGATATCAAGGTTCTGGGCTGATATTTGTAGGTATATTAAATGGATTCAAGTTTTTAGATTAACATTTCATGCAGCTCCATCCCAGAAGGTTTTTCAAATCGAAAAATGTAGACAGGATCCACACAAATTCATTCCAGTAATCATGCTAAGTAAATTTTTTCTTCAAAGGATAACATCTTTTAAAGCCCAATTCAGTGGCAATCTGGGTTCTATTCTTTAAAAAGAGGCTCAAAAGTAATTTGAATTAGAAACTGTACTATTTATATGTCCAATAAAAGAAATACTGGCAATTTCCCAAGTATAGAGAAATAAATTGTGAAAGAAAACATATTACATATATAGAATAAAGACACTAAAACTTCTGTCCTTATAAGCCTTAAGTACTCAGTTGCATGATAGTATGAGCCAAGGTTGAATATAGATTAAATCATGGTTGCTTTGCTTCTGTACTGTTCATCACTGTTTAAGTACAGTCATGGTAAAACAATCACACTAAATCAGTCATGTAAAATCCTTCTGTACTAAATGAAGAGAAGTGAACCACTTTTCACTGGAATTTACTCCATCAAAGGACATGGGTATGAAATGAATGCACGACTCTCCTTATGAGAGTGTTTGTCCTTTCTCATTGATCATAAAAGGGTAAAACACAGATGTTAACTTTTAACTGGTTCTAGTCAGGTAACAATCATCTCACAACAAATCCTGGAGCCCTTTAATCTTTTCTATCTGATAGGATGCATAGGGGTTTTTTTTACAATTTACTGTCTCACGGTCTGCCCTATGTGAAGAAAATCTGGGTGATTTTGGGCAAATTTTACATTTACTTCCACTTTCCAGATACCATCCTGCACTAACAAGGCATGAAAACCACCAAAATAGAAGCCACAGCCATTGGTAAGCCTTGTCCTCTTGGTGTTTCTGACACAAGAAGTTGTGAAATGCTTCTATTTTATCTTTGTTAAACAGAGACACATGAAGATAGCACTGAAATTTTTATCGTGTTACAGTGGTTTTTCACTCTTGGGTGGCTGATGTCCCTCTAGTGAAGCAGAGAAGGATGGCATGAAGTGTGCAGTGTGCTCAGGCAGGAGCTGCTAGTGCAACTGAGCACTGCTCACAGCCAGGCACAGGAGGGCCAGAGCACCACCATGGACAAGTGCCTCGTGGCTGACAAAGGTTTTATAGAGGTTTGAAATTTGCTATTTACTTCCCATTCCCCTCTCTGAAATATTCTTTAATAATTGTATAGAAGTGAACTTTTATCTCAGGATTCTACTCACTGAGATAATTTATCCTCTGTATAGATAACTATATTTGAAAAATGCTTGAGGGAAAATGGAGTAAAGAGAGAAGGAATTGGCAGATATTGGACACACTCTACAAATGCAAATTAGATTTGTGTTATCTTGGGAAAGCAGACATTAAGTAGTTATTAGTTTCTTCCACGAAGGCTTTAGTGAATCAAAAAACAGGAATATCTGAATGATCTTACAAGTTTAAATAAGTTGTATTTCAAGAAATAGATATCCTTGTTTACATCAAGCATTTTTGTTTGAGGAAACATATATTGATAAGAATTGGCACAGAGAGAAAAAAATTCAGCCTATGGGTTCTAATTATTTATTTCATTGTTTTATTGGAAGTTTTTTCAAAGGCTACAGAGGATGTCAGAAAGTCATCTGATGTAATGAAACACAAGATATTCTCATGACTTGCATGAGAGAAAACAGCATATGCAGCTTTTTGGAAGTGGGTTTTATTGAGCTGAGATTTCCTGTTCCAAAAGGAATCAGTTAACTTGCAAATTTCTGCTTCATAATTATGGGTGTTCAGGATGCTCTGAAGGAGATAAATCAAAAGCAGTACTGCAGAGGACCTCTGGAAGGCAGAGAGGAATCAGAATAGTTAGATGATTCAGAGATAGAATGGCAAATATATTGAGAAATTATGAGAATAATTTCTGTCCTTAAAGATGACACAGCAATGAGATTTCAAATGTCAGCCTTCAAGTATGAGCTGTAATCACTCTATTAATCATACATAATGAACTGAAGTGTTTCCAGCAGAGATGTAGTCTTTTTGTAATATATTGCAGGGAACTACATGGTGACAATTATGACTACACTGTTAGTAATATACTGAAAATGTTGGCAGGTTAATATACATTTCTTTAATAATCAGACATTGTTGACTGGCATTTACTATGTTTCATTGATCATTACTTGGGAAATACCAGCTCAAAGAACACACAGAGTAAAAAAAGAAATAGGGAGGGACTTACTAAATTCAACTTATTCCATGACAACCTATGTGGAATACATAACAAAAACTGCCTTGTAGAAATCTTTGCTCATTTCCTGTAAGAATGGAAATGAAGGAAATGTTTTACTTCTGAGTAGAGAAAAACCACAAAAATACAATCAGGATTGTAATTCCAAGGATGCTAAAACTTCAGCATTTTTTCCCACTTTACAGATTTGCACATCTAATGTTTGGGGGTTTTTATACACAAAAGTATTGTGAAAGTATGATCAAAATGAAAGTTTGTAAATCTTTACACATTCTTTTAGCATTTATGTTAGCTTTACACTGACTTTCCTCTAAAAAAACATATATGGATTTGAAAAAAAAAGGAAAGATGGATACCTCTATATATTATAATACAAACACTAAACATGAAGAATGTTGATTTACTGTAGTAATCCAAGGAAAATCTCAAATCATGTCAACTATCCTATTCTAAATACTAAATAACAACATTGATCATAATGTAGACAAATTATCAGGGAGCATATGAAATCTTTGAGAAAAAACACAACATATTCATTGAACAAAACCATTTATATAGAAAGTAGTTAGATGAAGCAGTAACCAGAATGGGCCAGACTCAGACATGAGGAAGGGATATTATTGCCTAAACAAAGACACTTATGGACTTTAGTAATGTAATATATTCCATGTGAAGTAATAGGCCCTGGTTCTTTTGAGTTATATTCTTAGGTTGGTATTCTGTATTGAAGTAAGTGTTTTATTGGAATTAACTATTTAACTCCACAGACAATGACAATATCCTTATTTGATTTACAGGCATACATTCATGCAAGATGAATCCCACAGCAAATGTATCAATATAAGTATTTGATGTTGGGGTTAGTGTACTGAATATTCACTAATTAGCTAGCTGCACATGGCATCCTTTAACTTTTAGTGAAAATGGATTCTCATTTATCAATATTTGGAAAAGGTGGAGATATACAAGAGCAGCACTAAATCTTTTGTATCTTAAAACAAATAGAACAATTTTAGCTTGAATTTCAAATTGAAGTTTACTTTGGATTAAGAAATTATCAGTTTTAATCTAAGACACAGAAGCAGGAATTTCAAAAATTTCAAAATTCATTTTGCAATAGAAAAATTGAACTAAAATGCTTTTGAACACAAAAACAATACTGGTTTGAGTTTATTTTAAAGGATTTATTGGAAAGAATTCTTAACCACCTTTTCTGTAAGTATATCTATTTTTAACAGAAGCTTTAAAATTGCCTTTTCCCAATCTCAGTCAAATTTATCTTGAAGGATTCCTTCCTCAAAAAGTCTCTTTCTTAAGGGGAAAGAAAATAAGTAAATAAAAAAAAATCTAAACTAAATTCAATATAATGTAAATACTAGACTACGTTCCATTCTTTTTTCTTTGTCAGTTTTAGATTTTTTTAAGGGAATATTATATTAATTTGTACATTTTAGAATAGCTCTAATAAAAATTCATAATAATTTAATAGAATTCTGATAGTGTGGTCTCTTAGAGGATCTTCTCCTGGCTAGTCAAAGTAAGAGGTAGGTAAGATATTCTTAGAGGGATTCGTTTGAATAGGGAAGTGAGGTGATAACCTGTGAAAGCCAGAGAAAAGGTGAATGCAGTTGTCAAGTAGAACATGATAAGTAGCTCCTAATATTGGGTTTTGGGGATGGAGAACAAAATAATACCTCTTAACTTCTTTCCTTACTTTAATGCATAGCTTAGAAAATGCTCTTACCTGCCACATTTTCATTCAGAAATTACTTCACAAAGATGTCACGAAAGCTCAGAAAAAGGTAAGATATAGGAGAATAGTTACTACAATGTAACATAATTACTAATGATGAGGCTTGGAAATAAATTGGAAGACGTTTAATCATTAATTGGTGTAACAGACCATAATTTATATTTTCTAATGAGGGAAATACTTTTTTGAACAATATAACACCTATAAATCCAGTATGAAAAATTATTTTAAATTCTCCCATCTTAAGGAATTCTGGAAATATTTTGAAACATCTAATTAATCTGCCCTCTTATTCTGATGCGTAATCTACAATGTAGCCTAGAGTCAATGCCCATGCTAATAATTTTCTTGATGGTTAGAATATTTCAGGTTAAATTCTCAAGACCAAACTCTTCCTCTTGAAAGTGTCCTGCTCAGGGATCTATCCAGGTTTTTTTTTTACAATTATGCAGCAACTTTCAATCCATCGGAATTCACTAGTTTTAAAAGAACAATTTAAAGAGAACAATAAAGCATTTTCTATTTTCTTCTTCATCTTTCATTTAAGTACTATGAATTTTAAGGCAAATAAAGAGAGAAATTAGTATACACAAAGCACTGTTAAAAAGTTCATCTTTTCTAACAGATTTCTTTTTATGTCTCTCAGATACTTTTGATGCTGATGTGACATCCATTTAGTACTTACATAGCACATCATCAAATAGTTTTTGCTACTCCTGTATTTTGCTACAATAACGTTCCCAGCACTTTGGGAATAATTCTGTTCAAAATAAAAACTCTAAGTGCCTTTATAGCTGTTTAGAGATTGTGTACACTGCAGATATAGCAGATTAACCCATCAGTATGATTTATGCTTTCTTGCTAATGTAACTTTAAAGAGACATTTTTAAAAATGGAACTAAAAATTCATGCTATGCATCTATCTATATATATGTATGTGAGTTTGTATTTTATTCAGTGATGTGCTGGATTAAAAAAAATCTTGATGTCAGCTTTATTAATTATATAATTTCACAATTTCACATCAACCCTAAGGGGATCGAGACTTTATCCTGATATGAGGTATAAAAACTCTTCAGGAAGAACATTTCTTATCTTAGTAGTTCACAGCTGAGTTTAATGGAGAGAGATAGCTTCACCTTTAAGTCATGATTAATCTATTAATTTAAGACTAAGATTGCTTATACAAGAAGTCCAGGATATATTTTGGAATGAGTTTGCATTGTGACTACCAGACGAGATTATTTCTGTGAGAACAAATGCAGCACTTGATATCTGAATAATGAAGGTAGAAAGAATATTGAATAGTTGTTCTATTAAAAAAGAGTTTTAAAAATTTCTGTAAATTTTGTATTCTTCTGTAGCAGTTTTCTAATAATATTGCTTGATATATCATCCAATACCTCAGCTATAAAGAGATCCCACATTCCCTGTGTCTAAACTTGGTCAAAATTACACAATGTAGTGGGGTTTCTAGTACTATGATAGACCCATAATAGGTGAGCTTCCCTATTTCATGTCACTCTATTCACCCAGTGCTTTGAAAAGACTTCTGTGTCTATCTGAACAAGCACTGCCAATAGGTAAGTAAACCCTGTCAGGACTGAAAGATAAATGAAAATATGTATATGATATGCTGTTCAATTTCCTGCAATGATCTTCTTGCATCACAGATTTCTCCTTCACAAAGCATTGTCTCAGAGTTAAAATCAACTTGCATATTCCCATAATAGCTAGAGCACTCATTCAGAAAATTGTAGAGCTGAACTCTACAATTTAGTTAACCAAAAGAAATGCATAGCTCATGAATCCTGAAGGACATGTAGAACTTTAAAGACAACATGTAATTTTCAGTAGAATTTGATTAATTTTGTTTACTTTGGGTAACATATCACAAAGATCAAGTTATATAGAAAATTCCAATTTAGGTACACATTTTCTCAGGCATATCAAACACAGGTTACATTAGGTCACAGTGACCATACCCATCTAAAGGTAACATGAGTGACAGTGTGTTATGTCTTTACCAGGAGAAGCATAGTAAAACCACTGTTTTCTGTGAACAGAGGAATCAAAGTAATTGCTCACTGTCAGAGAATAACAACTGAGAGGAAGGGAAGGAAAAGAAAATGGAGGGTGGGAAAAATCTTTAGAAAGGAAAAAGAACAATTGGAACAATGTAGAAAGAAGAAAAGCATTCCAAAGTAAAATATTAATTAAACTATATAAATGATGACAGGAAATGCTAGTCATCCCTACTGTTTTTAAAAGAAAGATGTTTCTCTGATTTTCCATTTGATATGGTATACACATTTTGTGTGTCTTAAGGCAGTCAAGATTTAAGAATATAGCCTAAGATTTCAAGAACCTTCTTACACACTGAAGAGAAGTAAGCACTTTTACCTAGTTTGTTTTTCTTTGCTGGGTTTTAAGCCCAGCCCACAGCTAAACACCATTCAGCTGCTCATTCACTTCCCCCTGTGGGATGGGGAAAAGAATTGGGAAGGTGAAAGTGAGAAAACTTGTGGGTTGGGATAAAGCCAGTCTAACAGGGAAAGCAAAAGACACACACACAAACAAAGCAAAACAAAGAAAGGATTCATCCCTTCCCACAGGCAGGAAGGTGCTCAACCATGTCCATCACAGGTAAAAGTGACTCAAGAAGACAAACATGAATTCAAATGTAAACCACTTCCTCCTACTTCCCAACAGCTTCATGTGCTGAGTGTGATGCTACGTGGTATGGAATGTTCCTTGGGTCGGTTGGGATCAGCTGTCCCAGCTTTGTTCCCTCCCAAATACTTCAGCACCCCCGGCATCCTGGCTGGTGGGGTGGGATGAGAAGCAGAAAAAGTCATGGTGCTGTAAGCACTGCTCATCAGTAACAGAAACATCCCTGAATTATTAACATTGTTTCCAGAGGAAGTACAAAATACAACCCCATACCACCCTCCCTCTGCCAAAACCAGCACAAATGTTCAGATTGAGAGTTAGGAAAATAGGATGAGGCAATGGCCTGAAGTCAGAGGATGTCTAGGTGGGATATTAGAAAATGGG
>VZTR01009648.1:62609-80175 GCA_013400775.1 Chaetops frenatus
TGTAAGACAAGGAGGTGTGCCATTCTCCTGATGTGTTTTATTCAGCACCTGTGCACAGGACACGTCAAATCAGTTTTTAGAAGAAAAGAGGAAGACCTATATGGGAGTAGTAACTTTTCATGCAGTTTGCTCCAAAGTTGTTTCAAAGGTTTAATTTAGAAATATTTGAGCAGTCGTACAACTTTCTGCCAATTTTTAAAATATCATACATTGCTAGTTGAAGAGCAGGGTTTTTTTATGTAAAAGAAAATAAATTTCTAAAAAAAAACTTCAGAGTACTTGTGAAAGTTTGGAAGAAGCAGTGTTAACCCTGCTTATATTTGAGACTAGCTGCACAGTTTCTTCAGCCTGATTACATTGATTTATCTGAAAAAAAAAAAAAAAACCAAAAAAAAAGAGAATGGATTTTCTTGGAGCCTTTGCTATTAAAAAAAGATTTTGTTATTGATTTTAAACCCAGACTAGAATAAATTTCATAAATTTATGTGAGGAAGATTTAACAGCAAATCTTACAGAGACCTCGTTTAAGCATCACAAGTATGTTGTTTCTTCTGTGTGTTGGCTCCTCAGTATTGGTTGTTTAGGCCTGCACCTTTTGGTGTCTTCAGAGATGTCTCCAATAGATGTTTATCAATTCAGAAGAACCATCTGATAAAGAAAAATTTTCCTGGGATTTACTTATGTGATACCTGGCTGCTGTAATATTTTTCTGGTTAGTACCACTGGAGAAGATGCCTTTGTAGCTGTCCAGTTTTAAGATTTATTTGGATTAAAGTATATTTTGAAAATAGACTGTCAACATATTTTACTTAATTATTTAAATTTTGAGCCATATCTTCAGAAAATTCTGCCTTTGAAAGATTAAATTTAAAGAATGCCTGCTAAAGCTCAGGAAAACATGAGAGAGTCCTAAAAAAAGTAAAGAAAGAGGAAATATTACCACAAAAATCAAAGGAAAATTATAAGGAAAGGGCAGTAAATGATAGGGAATGAACCCAGAATTAATATATTTTTATAATTATCTATAAAAATATTTATATTTGTATATACGTGCACATACTCATAAGCATGTATATAAAAACACATTATATACATATGTATATATGTATCTTGAGAAGGAGTCTGCTTTAAGAACATGAAAGCAGAAGGGAGAAATGGATTTTAAAAAGCCCAAAAAATTCAAGGGGAGTAGCAAAAATTTTTAAAAAAGGAAAAGATGATGGAAATTAAGTAGCCTTCAGAAGACAATGAAATACAGCCAAAATGCAACTTTACTAGATTCAGTAAGATGGGTAAGGTTTGGAAGCACAGCTGAGTGTCAGGGGAAGTAAGAAAGAATGAAAATTTATGCTGTAAGATACAAAAAGAATAAGCCAGTTTTTATATTAAGTCTTGTACTTCTTGGCAATATCTATACTTGGCTAAGGTATCAGAGAAATGGTACATACAAGTAACTGCAAAGATTTTGAAAGGGTAGCCAAGTACTTAGCAAAAATTGTTACTGAAACTCAACTAATATATATATNTGTAGTTGAACCCTTCTTCATGTTATCCAGAATTGTAGACCCACCTAAATTTTCAGTATAAGCCAGCCTAACTTACCTTTTAAATTTCTTCAGTGATTCCTACATCTGCACATGTTCAAACTGATAAAATAACTTCACCAAAGTTTTCTTTATTAGCCATTATCCCCTTTCTGTCAAGATTTGATGGCTTTGCAAAGAGAGAAAGTACTTCTTTCGATATTCTTAATTTTCTTTTCCCCTTCAAAAATAATACCAGGTTCAAAAACCCATTTTAAATGATTTGCAAATGGCAGTAGAACACAGAAAAAAAAATTCTCCTTGGATTTTAACATGTACTGATTGTAACCATATTTTATACTGTGAAGCATATTTTTCCCTTTCCTTGGATGGAAAAGAAAAAGCTAATTTAATGCCTATTTCTAAAGTATTCTGTGTGTTTTGCTTTCTAAGTGGTTCCCTGAATTTTGTTCAAGCCACTGAGACATCAAAATACATCTCAAGCTAATCTTTGAAACTCATGTGGAATGGCTGGTAATGACATCTGGATTTAGTCTTTTGAATAGTGAGCTATTTTCACAAATTACCTTCAAGTTCCTTCACAAAGAGACAAACATTTAGAGTTCTATCTCTTAGAAAAGCAGAGTGGCTCACTGACAGGAGTGTATAAACCCCTCTTAAATTAATCTCTGCCATTTCTGAGGCTACTTGGAAGTGCTTGTTTAGGGAAGGGAAGTCCACAGCCATGTGCTGTGTGAAACAGCAATTTAATGAAAAAAGTTAGGTGTTTTGAAGGCAGATAAGAGAAGTAACACTTAGTTAAGTTTCTTNAAAGGCCTTTTTTATTAAAATAGTGCATGTGGTGATTTCCAGCAAGTTGAAGCTTCTTCTTTTTTTTTTTTNAGATTGAAAAAGGAAAAGTTGAACTTATTCAAGTTCTATGTCTTTGCAAGACATCTACAGGGAAGAAGAAAAGGAAAATAAGTTTTGGAGTTTTTAGGAAGGGGTTTTTTATGTCTTTGTATATTTTACATTTTCCAATGTGGTTTAAATTAAATATAAGGAAATGGAATATTGCAGAAATTGAATACATTACAGGCTTCTAATGATTTACATTATACAACCATGTGGTCCATGTTAGGTTTTGCAAAGGTTTGGATTCATCAAGAAAATATCTGTAGGATTATTTTATTTTTTCTTAAATGGAGGCTTTGATAATGATGAAGCCATGCATTTAATTTATTTTAGGTTTGGAGTTTTCTTTCAACATAAGTGACTAGGCTTCAAATTCACAAGAATCTTATTGAAATAATTTGTGCTGCTCTCTGCTTATAGCTATCCATATTATCAAGTGCTTTGGTGAGACCCAAAAGTTTGGGAAGGTCTTGGATCATAACCATAGCTGGTGGTGTAGCTTCATAATGGATGGATCTTCGTAGAAATTGAGCAATTACCCAGCAAATCCCTACCCCACTACCACAAATCCACACCACAAAATTATATATTGCAAATTGCCAGAGCTAGGCCTCCTGTGCACTACAGTCACAGAAGGAAGGAGAAGTAGCTTTTAATTTCTTACTTTCCTTTCTCATTTTTTCTTTCGAAACTGTAAAAATGATGAAAATTTTCTTTGTCTTAAAAGCTCTTCAATCCAGGATAATTTCTGGCAGACCAGGTAGGAACATAATTGCCATAGGTACCTTTTATAATATTTGAAGTTTTACTTAATGCAGGTGGAACAGGTCACACACTAAGGCTGATCATATTTCTGAAATGGATCCTTTCATGCAATGAACCATATGATCTAATTCTGAGGGAATATAAACTCATTCATATATTTTAGTTTGATTTTCTGTCTCTCCACAGACCAAGTGCAATTTGATACATTGTTACACAAAACATAATACCAAATTATACTATGTATATTATATACTCCATTTAACAGTTTGGTTAATAAATGCTCAGCCTTTCTTGTAGTGGTTTGCAGGTGATTTTCATTTTGAAAACTTACAGATAAGAGTGAGAGAAGAGTCAATATTCTGAAAAACTTTCTACAAAAACCTCAACATACTACCGAATTTTCAAACCCTCCCCTAAGAAAACATAACAAGTAGTCTAGTTTTGGTCTTGTGAGCTTAATATAATTTTTGAAAGTACATAAAAAGTATAGCATAATGCTCCTATTAAAAAGTTACAAAAGTGTCAACGTTATTCTTTGCAAGAAAGATTTATCGGGATCAGATGTCTGGCAGGTTGTGGAATTATAGCTTGCTTGTGAACTACCATGTAGCTCACGTCTACCATCTCTATACAAGGGTAAATCCCACAGGATACCCCTAGAGTCTGTTAAAGAGAGATATATGTTGCAGAGAATTTTGACCCCTAAAATGCATTAAATAACTAAGAAGTTAATTTAAGAAAATATAAATTGAATTTGTTTTATCTGATTAATTAACATTGTATCAAGGTACAAGACAATAACCACAATGCTGTAGAAAATAACAGTACCTTGTAATTTTATAAATAGCTCTTTTAAGATTAGTCTAAAATTACTACACACTCTATCTCAAAAGTAGTTCAAATATAGTCCTTTCTACTTACAGAAAAATGTTGTTTAGTACAAGGAGAGTTTCAACTGATCACATTTTGAAGAACTTTGCCCAAAATTTGCTGTATTTTGCTCTTTCATGACTAAAGCGAAGTTTTGATGACTTCAGAACAGGCTATGAAGATATTTATAATTTATAATCAGTATATCTGTACTCTTAGCAGATAATTATTATTCTTCTTCAGACAGATGAATAGTGTACTAACTGTGCTCCGATTTTTTTTTTTTCTCAGAAAATATTGGTGGCTGAAATGAGATTTAGAAGTATAGAGCAAAATTTGTGGATAGTCAAAGTAAATATACACATTCAGAGTATATATAGAGGACAATGGCCACAGTAAAATCAAGACTTCTTGGCTCCTTTGTACTGTGAATTAACAATTTTCTTTTATGCCTTAGGCAATATACATGTTTATGCCACCATTATTCATTTCTATTGCATTTCCTATGAAGTATTATTTTGTAAACACTTTAGCTTATTCATGATACAAATTCTGCCTCTTAGGTAGTTTACTAAAGATTTATCTGTTTGATATATTTCTTTATTTTTTTTTCCATGACAGAACAAACTCTTCTCTACCCATTAATTATCAAGAGTAAAGAAACTACAAAAAAAGGGTAACTAAATTTAAAAAAAAATCTATGTTTTACAGCTTTTCCACTCAGTTTCAGCAGTTCACGGACATCATTAAAGAGAATGGAACCTAATCTTAGACTAACACCTAAACAAAATAAAAATACCAAATATTGATACGGCAGTAAAAGAATCCAGCTCAATACTAGTGCTACCAGTTCAACATTTCACTTAGACAAATAAAGAAATATTTGTTGCTTTATAATTTGACTTGGTCATCAAAGCATTCCATGGTTGATCAACTGCAACCTGTGCACTGGAACACTGAGTCAAACCACAAGAAAACTACATGGAAATCCTTTTTTGTCATTTGTTATTTCTTTACCCTGCTTTTATTCTTGCCTATCTGTTTGATCCAAATTCATGCTGATAACATACACATAGGACATTGTGGGCTTCAAAGGCAAGGAAGTTTAACTGAAGAAATTTATCTGTCATCAAATGGAAAACAAAGAATATGAAAAACTCTTCTTAAAAAATAATGACATTGTGGATTCATTGTACAGTAAGAGAGGGCGTAAAAAATATAAATGTCCTGCATGCAGTGTGCACATACTTCAGCAACTATTGCTATTCTTGTTAAATTTTTGGCTTAGGGTATTTCTAAAACACCAGTGTGTAAGGATTTCATCTGGATCTTTAAATCTATAATTATTCTGGTGCTTTTTCCTTACCTGATGTTAGGCTGCAGTTAGTTATCTAAGCTTATTAGTTAAAGTATTTCAAAGATGTTTCCACTAAACTCTGCTCCTGAAGCTTTCAAGTCAAGGCTCTTTTCAGCTGATGGCAACTTATTTTTCTGCCAAATCAAGCTGGCAGCTCTTTGACTCTGTATATACTTCATGTTCTTTGTATCCAGTCTCTGGCTCCTACCCCCAAATCACTGTAATTATTCAGATCTTATTCTTCTGTTCCTAAGCACATAGTGTTGACTGCAGTTGGAAATAAAAAATGGGGCCAGCGAACCTTTTTCTGATTTGTTTAGTGTGGAAGTTTTTACATAAGCAGAGAAGCAAATTTAAATGAACCTTTGCTAACAATATTTACATAAAACTAGTGCAAGATTGTCCATATTAATTTTTTTTTTGAGTAAAGTCTAAAAGGTGTGGTCCTGTATGTGAAACAGATTCCTTCAAGAACTGAATCAGATGCTCTTCTCTACATATTCTTCAGATGTGGTTCAGCCATTCTTGTGAAAGGTAAAGACCTTGCCTTTCAGCTAGCTTTAGGTCATGGGTTCTGGGGAAATATATTTTACAGGAAACCAGAGAAAATCTAGCCTTGAATAAAAAACTGACCTGCACATAACATTTTTGGAGGTGACTTGTGCAAGCACTTTTGGTCTAGTTCTATCACAGTATCACAGAATTTGATTTTGCTTATCTCCAGAGAATGAGATTCTACACCCTCTCTCAGTGATGTGTTTCAGTCTCAGTTACCCACACAGTGAAGTTCTTCTTCATGCTTAGGTGAAACTTCCTATGTTTCAAACTGTGTAGCAAGTCATACTATTCCTCTCACCAGAAAGACCCACCTGGCTTCTGGCCATGGGACATTAAGGGAATTACAATCTGCCCCATTGAATTCTGCTGCTGGGAATTGCACAGAATCAAACCCGGGTGAAGAAGACGTATCAGGCTCGGCTTAGTATCCCTTATCACTCCAACCAGTAGAACTTTAAAACCAGCATTTCCATGTCTGCAATACCTTTTATTATCAATAATAATTTACATTCGCCTTGCATCACAAGGTACTGGATATTGGGGAATGAATGGAGATTTTCTAAAAGCATTCTTCATTTTTTCATGAACTCTATTACTCATCTGTGTTGCTTATAGTTCTTACTTTAACAAGACACACCTCATGGTGTAACTGATCAACATATTAAAAAGTGGCTTAAGTGCCTAAACTGTGAACCAAGTATTCCAGGGTTCCTCTCATACAAACTCTTCTTGAAATGAGCTGAGGATGATATTTAGAATTTAAAGGTCTCAAGATTTTTTATATTTGAGATTCAATAGCAAATTATCTTACTTATTTCAGTTTATAACTTTCTTCTGGGGTGGGGTCTTTTTTTTTTGTTGTTTTTTTTTGTTTTTTTTTTGTTTGTTTGTTTTTTTGTTTTGTTTTGTTTGTTTGTTTGTTTTTTTGTTTTGTTTTGTTTGTTTGTTTGTTTTTTTGTTTTGTTTTGTTTGTTTGTTTTTGGTTGTTTTTGTTGTTGTTGTTTTTTGTTGGGTTTTTTTTAATTATTTTAATGAAATGTATAATCTTTCCAAACATAAAACACCTTTCTGGGCTGCAGGCATCACGTGTGAGCTACTGTGTAAATGCTATGAACGGATAAACAGATAGATGATTCTCTCTCTGGGAAAACATATGGTGAAATCTAAAATGCATATCCTTTCAATTCAATTTGACATTTAAAATATGAACAGATTTCAAATTACTTGAAATTCGTGCTCTGTGTGTGGCAATTGCCTTAAATCTCTTGATTAATTTGCTGTTTGATGCTTGTTCCCAGGACTATTAGTTAGTGATTTTACCTCCTAGTTAAGCAGCATAGATATTCTAAGTCCATGGGAGTTAGATTTGTGATGTGGGGAGATGCGCTAACCAGGGTTTACGGCTGCAAAGCCAAACATGTATTCATGTCTGTCCCTCAGCTTTAACTAACATACTTTTGCCTCTGGCACTAGAAGTTTTCCTTGTGAAGCCAAAGTACTTTGGCAGTCAGAAAAGTTCTGAGTGATAGCTGAAGAAAGCTTTGAGCATTTCTTAAACTAGCTTTTTAAACTCATAGCCAAAACAGAACTCACTAACTTTTAAAACAAAACCAAGTGTATTTGATGTCCTCATAGGATATTATTTTGTAATGTTATTATTCAACTATTTTTTACCATGACTACCATTTTGAAATAGTTTCTCACAAACACATTTGCAATCAAATGGATTTGGCCCTTGTTCACATTTCAATTCTCTTAAGTGACAAGATTTCTCTTGTTTTAATTTGTATTAATTTTTCTGGATATTAGAAATACTTTTCACTTTCATATATGAGGAAAGCTAGAGTTACTTACAGTTTCCTGTCAGATTTTAAAATAAATTTGATTTATATTAAAAATTCAACATTATTTTTCATACATAATATACTTTTGAGATGAGCAAGTGAATTTTCTGTTCTTGGGACAGAAAAACACATACCTTTTAAAACTCAAAGCAGCTTGTCAAAATAATATGAATTACTGAGAGGGATTTAAAGAAAAAAAGAAACAAATTCAGGGTATGGTTTCAATTTCCAGAGAAAATAAATGGAAATTAAGTGCTTGATTCTTACACGTCATCAAAAAACCCCCAACTCAGAGACAAAATTTTCATGTGAAAAAACCTCCACCCACAAACCAATGCAAAAACCCCATATGAAACATCGGAGAAGAGGTTAGTAAAATTAAAAAAAAAAAAATCTAAAAAATCAGGACATGTTAATCTTGCCTTAATTAAATAAATTTATGTCCACTTGGGTGCAAAGTTGCATTTGCTATCTCTGCCTGAATGCGAGTCTCTGCTTCTTTCAGACTGGCCAGTTCTGAGGGTCTGAAATGGTCACCAATTCAGCTCAAAGCCAGCTCTCCTACCCATAATAACCCTCCCTATTGCAAATGTCTAATGACACTTTTTTTCACTAGCCTTATTAACATAATGAGCAGTTATTAAGAACACCTGTGTCTAAGCAGGTTTTAGCTTGGATTTGCTGCTTCTTGTCAGATTTTGTTAATTTATTTTAAGCTCACATTTTAGCCTAATAAAAGTTATTACCTCTTCCAACAAAATGTTTACATGACCTCTGTCAGCTTTCTGTTTCACAGGTCAAAGAACCCCATAGTTCCATTGCCCTTCACAGAATATATTTTCAAAACTTCCAAGGACTCATACTGTACCTCTTAAAAAAAAAAAAAAAGAAACCAAAAGAAAACAAAAGCTGTCTTTCCTCACAGATTTAAATTTGTTATCCATGTTTTAGAATTTGCATACTGGGAAAACGGGCATGTATTGTCATTACAGTCTATGGTATGTCTATTTTTGTTGGGATAATTTCCAGCATAGCTACAACAATCAATTTAGCTATGCTTATATAACACCCCCACACAGACAGTCAATCACTGAGTAAATCCAGCTGCCTTCCAGATTAATTACTTTACTTCTAAATAATAAAACCACTTTTTTTTTGAAATAATTTTGACAGTGGGGAGTTATATTAGGATAGTTTAAAGTAGACTAATTATTCTGCCAGTTTTATGTCTGAAAATGTCTCCATGTAGACAAACCCTTCAGCTGATGCAAGCTCCTTTGCATAGTCAGTCCCACAATGGGAGCATAGTGTCTCTCCTTCCACTAGGGAGATCTCTTTCCCGTGTGATAGGTGTCTGTGGAGAGCAACTGTGGGAAGAACTACCAGAAAGAATAACCACAGCATGACTGTGAAACATTGTGTTTTGATTTTCTGGTACTTGTTTTCTACCCTCTCTCCTTCAGCAGATTCCCTGACTGATTTTCTTTCCCTTCTTATATTTTCTTTCCCTTGCTGCCTTATATTTTTTTTTTTCAGTTTAATTTCCCTATTCACTTTAATTAAGCTCTCCCCAGGCTCCCACGCTTGCAAACTCTTATTTATTTATTTTAAAGTGAGCTGACTAACTAGCCAGAAATTTCCCAAACCTCTAAGCTCTCATTAAAGTCTTCTGTCAAAGCCTTTCACTTTATTTTTAGTGGGATCGATCTAGGCATAAGTTGAAGCAAAAGAAGTAGGGGGAAACCTATTTACTTTGTATAAATAGAATAAACCTATCATTACATAGAAATCAAAATTATAGAATCAGTTGAAAGGAATGAAAACATTGTTATTTAGATTACAGAAATCAGGAAGGACCATTATTCACCTAGTTGAAGTTTGATAGTTACAACTATCAAATCCTCCTTGCTGTTTTCACTCCATCCTCCCATAGTCTAGAATTTACACAGATAGCTAGTTACAATTTCTGCATAATTTCATACATCTTTCTTAAATTATCGACGTTTTTAACATTAAATCACTGCATTTATCAATGTCCTTGGTATGTAGGGCAGTCATATGACTTCCTTATTGTGGTGAAAACATTTGAGTGAGGATAAGTTTCAAGCACAATCTATCTTACCAAAAAATATTAGTCCAATTCCAACCAATAACACCATTTTTGGAGATCTTTTCTCAGCTCTTCTCCTCTCACAACTTTTAATTTTCCTGGAAAAAATCAGGGAACTATCCACAGATTGTACCTCCATATTCTCAACCTAAATTCGAGAAAAAAGTACATACCTAAGAATTTTCATGGAATCATAAAATCAGAATATTTTATCTTGGAAGGGTCCTTTAGAGGTCATCTGGTCCAATCCCCAGGCAATGAGGTAGAACATCTTTAAATAAAATGTTGCTCACAGCTATATCCAACCTGACATTGAATGTTTCCACGGAGGGGGCATCTACCCTCTTTGAGCAACACATTCCAGTGCTTCACTGCCCTCACTGGAAAAAATGTCTTCCACTATCTAGTCTAAATCTACACTCTTTTTGTTTAAGTCATTACCTGTTGTTCTACCATAACAGGCCCTGATAAAAGGTTCCAAAAAGTTGTTCCCAGAGCTTTCTCTTCTCCAGGCTGAGCAGGCTTCTCCTCTAGGCTTTCTCTTCTCTCAGCCTGTCCTCTCAGGAGAGGTGTTCCATTCTTCTAAATAATTTTTGTGCCTCCTCTGAACTTGCTATGCCTTTCCTGTCCTGAGGACCTCAGAATTAGATGCAGTGCTCTAGGTGGGGCCTCACCAGAGTGGAGTACAGGGGGAGAATCTCCT
Source organism: Chaetops frenatus (assembly GCA_013400775.1). Classification (NCBI taxonomy): domain Eukaryota; kingdom Metazoa; phylum Chordata; class Aves; order Passeriformes; family Picathartidae; genus Chaetops; species Chaetops frenatus. Next base: position 73,255 of record VZTR01009648.1, read on the forward strand.
TCTTTGACCTGCAGGTTATGCCTCTTTTCAGGCAGCCCAGGATGTGGTTGGCTTTCCACCAAAGAAAGTCTGGAGAAAACTTTAAAGGGGGGGATCTTATTCCTATCTGGACCTACCTGAAAGGAGGATGTGGTGAGGTGGGCATCAATCTCTTCTCACAGGTATCAAGTGACAAGATGAGAGGAAATGGCCTCAAGTAGAACCAGCAGAGGTTTGTATCAGATATTACGGAAACTTTTTTCACAGAAATGGTTGTCAAGCATGGAAAAGAATGCCTGGAGAAGTGGTGGAGTCACCATCCCTGAAGGTGTTCAAAAAAGCATGGGGATATGACACTTAAGTCATGGTTTAGTGATGAACACGGTCATGGTGCCGGGTCAATGCTTGGACTTGATCTTAGAGGTCTTTTCCAAGCTTAACAATTCCATGGTTCTATGATTCTGNATTATTCTGCCAGTTTTATGTCTGAAAATGTCTCCATGTAGACAAACCCTTCAGCTGATGCAAGCTCCTTTGCATAGTCAGTCCCACAATGGGAGCATAGTGTCTCTCCTTCCACTAGGGAGATCTCTTTCCCGTGTGATAGGTGTCTGTGGAGAGCAACTGTGGGAAGAACTACCAGAAAGAATAACCACAGCATGACTGTGAAACATTGTGTTTTGATTTTCTGGTACTTGTTTTCTACCCTCTCTCCTTCAGCAGATTCCCTGACTGATTTTCTTTCCCTTCTTATATTTTCTTTCCCTTGCTGCCTTATATTTTTTTTTTTCAGTTTAATTTCCCTATTCACTTTAATTAAGCTCTCCCCAGGCTCCCACGCTTGCAAACTCTTATTTATTTATTTTAAAGTGAGCTGACTAACTAGCCAGAAATTTCCCAAACCTCTAAGCTCTCATTAAAGTCTTCTGTCAAAGCCTTTCACTTTATTTTTAGTGGGATCGATCTAGGCATAAGTTGAAGCAAAAGAAGTAGGGGGAAACCTATTTACTTTGTATAAATAGAATAAACCTATCATTACATAGAAATCAAAATTATAGAATCAGTTGAAAGGAATGAAAACATTGTTATTTAGATTACAGAAATCAGGAAGGACCATTATTCACCTAGTTGAAGTTTGATAGTTACAACTATCAAATCCTCCTTGCTGTTTTCACTCCATCCTCCCATAGTCTAGAATTTACACAGATAGCTAGTTACAATTTCTGCATAATTTCATACATCTTTCTTAAATTATCGACGTTTTTAACATTAAATCACTGCATTTATCAATGTCCTTGGTATGTAGGGCAGTCATATGACTTCCTTATTGTGGTGAAAACATTTGAGTGAGGATAAGTTTCAAGCACAATCTATCTTACCAAAAAATATTAGTCCAATTCCAACCAATAACACCATTTTTGGAGATCTTTTCTCAGCTCTTCTCCTCTCACAACTTTTAATTTTCCTGGAAAAAATCAGGGAACTATCCACAGATTGTACCTCCATATTCTCAACCTAAATTCGAGAAAAAAGTACATACCTAAGAATTTTCATGGAATCATAAAATCAGAATATTTTATCTTGGAAGGGTCCTTTAGAGGTCATCTGGTCCAATCCCCAGGCAATGAGGTAGAACATCTTTAAATAAAATGTTGCTCACAGCTATATCCAACCTGACATTGAATGTTTCCACGGAGGGGGCATCTACCCTCTTTGAGCAACACATTCCAGTGCTTCACTGCCCTCACTGGAAAAAATGTCTTCCACTATCTAGTCTAAATCTACACTCTTTTTGTTTAAGTCATTACCTGTTGTTCTACCATAACAGGCCCTGATAAAAGGTTCCAAAAAGTTGTTCCCAGAGCTTTCTCTTCTCCAGGCTGAGCAGGCTTCTCCTCTAGGCTTTCTCTTCTCTCAGCCTGTCCTCACAGGAGAGGTGTTCCATTCTTCTAAATAATTTTTGTGCCTCCTCTGAACTTGCTATGCCTTTCCTGTCCTGAGGACCTCAGAATTAGATGCAGTGCTCTAGGTGGGGCCTCACCAGAGTGGAGTACAGGGGGAGAATCTCCTTCTTTGACCTGCAGGTTATGCCTCTTTTCAGGCAGCCCAGGATGTGGTTGGCTTTCCACCAAAGAAAGTCTGGAGAAAACTTTAAAGGGGGGGATCTTATTCCTATCTGGACCTACCTGAAAGGAGGATGTGGTGAGGTGGGCATCAATCTCTTCTCACAGGTATCAAGTGACAAGATGAGAGGAAATGGCCTCAAGTAGAACCAGCAGAGGTTTGTATCAGATATTACGGAAACTTTTTTCACAGAAATGGTTGTCAAGCATGGAAAAGAATGCCTGGAGAAGTGGTGGAGTCACCATCCCTGAAGGTGTTCAAAAAAGCATGGGGATATGACACTTAAGTCATGGTTTAGTGATGAACACGGTCATGGTGCCGGGTCAATGCTTGGACTTGATCTTAGAGGTCTTTTCCAAGCTTAACAATTCCATGGTTCTATGATTCTGGGCTGTGAGTACAGAACACTACTCAGTCATGTCCAGCATTTCATCCACCAATAACCCCAAATCCTTTTCATCAGGGTGGCTCTCAATCCCTTCACCCCTGTTACCCAGTGATTACGATGACCCAGGTGCAGGACCTTGAACTNAAGCATGGGGATATGACACTTAAGTCATGGTTTAGTGATGAACACGGTCATGGTGCCGGGTCAATGCTTGGACTTGATCTTAGAGGTCTTTTCCAAGCTTAACAATTCCATGGTTCTATGATTCTGGGCTGTGAGTACAGAACACTACTCAGTCATGTCCAGCATTTCATCCACCAATAACCCCAAATCCTTTTCATCAGGGTGGCTCTCAATCCCTTCACCCCTGTTACCCAGTGATTACGATGACCCAGGTGCAGGACCTTGAACTTGAACTTGTTGAACCTGATGGGCCTGGTGGGCTGACTCCTCAATCTTGTCCAAGTCTGTCTCGATGTTATTTATTACCTCAGCTATGTAAAAAATTTTAAGCATATGTTATTGGTATCATCACACAATAGAATAAAAGATGTGAAAAAAGAGGGGACTGAACTTATCATCCTCAGAAACCTCTCCACAGCAAAGCTGAAATGACAATTATGCTTCTTTGTTTATCATTCTACAATGATTTTGGTCAATCTCTGTGGTGGAGTTTTTATATGAGACAACTTGAATTAATTTTTTGTGGTTTCACAACATGTCATATCAAAGGCTTCGGTAAAATCAAAATATATTACATCTGCTGTCTCCTCTGAAAGTACTAATGCTGTAATTTTATCAAAAACAACAGACTGGAAAGAAAGATTTAAAAATCTTAATTTGATGACCCCTCATTGCTTCCATTCCAGTTATTTCTGTCTGCAGATACATATTTAGAGTTACTTGAGAATACTTTGATGCATTATAATTTTTTGTGATAGCTCAAGGGTCATTTCTTATCATCACAGGTAATTAAAAGTTAAATAAAGAGTAATCATAGCTTACATGTAATAATAATAATAATAGTAATAGTATTAGTAACAGTAATTAATAGTAATAGTAACAACAGTAGTAGTTTGGTTCAGCTATTTTTTTTATAAGAGATATCTCATGCCACTGTATTCATCACTTATTTTAAGGGTATAAAGGTTAGCCTTTATTGATTAATTGATAAGGCAAGTATGGAATTCCTTATTACTGAAAACCATGTGTTTGGACAATACTGTGTCCTAATGAAAAATCAAGATATATATATATATAGACAAAGAAGGCATACTAAACAAAGTGTCCCACCTTTCTTTTTTTGAAAATAAAACATCATACATGGGAGGAATTATAAGATTTATAATAAAATAATGCACATTTTAAAAAATAAAGTTTTTATTGTTGGCTTTTCATTAGACAATTGTAACCACTTGATCATTATTTATGAGCATTTTTCCTATGCCTGAAACTTTCAGCTAAAAAAAACCCTAAAATTTTTTTGACAAAGTCATCAGATGACTGATTTTTACATAATGTGAAAGAACTTGGTTGCCAGATTCTTTCCAGACAAATAAAAAGTAAAACTACAAACAGGAAATTAGTGATATTTTTGATGAAAAGTTCATTTGTTCCCTGCTCATGTCTTTTCCTATGGTTTTTGACCATCATACAGCACCAGTGCTAAGTGACAAATCTTGCTATCATTCCAGCCCACTGACATATTTACTTCTTTCCTTTTCCAACAGCAAAATGTGGCAATATCAGCATGACCGTGAAGGTGTTAAATTCATAACAACAGAAATCATACTGCCTAGAAATCAGTAGAAATCAGTTTTGATGTCCAGATTCATGCCACTGAAAAAGATATACAGAGAAGAGGTTAGAAAACATTTGGTTAAGAAAGATAAAAGGACATTTGAGCGAAATACACCGAACTACGCAGGAACTCAAAGACAAGAATCATGGGAAACATCAGAAAAAATTCCAGGATGATATGAAATAGTCTCATGGTAATAAAGTAAAAGGAAATGTAGCTGCTGTAAAAGCTACAGAAGGTGTTCTCTCTCAAATCTCATGTCAGGAAATTACAGAGAAAGCTGGCAACCTGAGGTGATCAGAATTTTATCAGCAGCTCAGAGAAGAGAACACCAGCATGACAAGAATGACCTCTTCTTTCCTTTCATATAATGACATTTTTTGCTAAGATAGTGAAAAATTTTCTCACTGCAAGTGTATTTCAACAGAGATAACAGAGAGACTTTCCCTTTGATCTTCTTAAACTCCACCACCTCCATGTGGCAGTAATGAACTTTTGAAAGATATGAACAAGTACCAGCCACCATAGAATAGACTGTATGCATCTATGAAAAAAATTGCTGACAAAGTGCTGAGCAGCCAATAGCCTGTTCACCTTTAGAGAGTAAATTTCTTATGAAAGCACTCCTGTGTCCAAACATGAAAAATATGAAAAATTTCTCAGTAGATGAAAAATCAATGCCCGTGGTGCCTGTGTAACAAAATGTAGGTATTGTTCATGACATCACAGCCTTACTCTGATTTCCCCCGAAGCAGTCTGTTAGAGACATCATGACGGAAATAAAACTTTATCGAGCAAAAGCACTGGGGTTATCTGTAAGCAATTCTGTATGTTGTAGAGGCTAGGATTTCTAAGCAGAAGTTTACTGAGAAATTATAAATCAAATAAAAAAAAAGAAAAAAAGGAAATTGGAGATTTAAAGATCTTGAAAAATATCTTAATGTACATGTCTGTTTGTTCTAAGTAAATATATGTTAAATCTGTACGGTTAATCTTGTGTAATATGTTCATAAGTCACAGAATTCACAGAATTCACAGAGAATTCACAGAATTCACAGAATTCACAGAATTCACAGAATTCAAAGAATTCAAAGAATGTCTAGGTTAGAAGAGACCTTCAAGATCATCGAGTCCAACCCATGCCCTAACACCTCAACCAGATCACAGCACAAGTGCCATGTCCAGTCATTTTTTAAACACATCCAGGGATGGTGATTCCACCACCTCCCCAGGCAGATCATTTCAGTATTTTATCATTCTTTCTGTAAAAAAACTTCTTCCTAATATCTAACTTACATTTCCCTTGACACAGCTTGAGACTGTGTCCTCTTGTTCTGTCAGTTGCTGCCTGGAGAAAGAGACCAGCCCCCACCTGACCACAGACACCTTTCAGGAAGTTGTAGAGAGTGACCAGGTCACCTCTGAGTCTCCTTTTCTCCAGGCTAAACATCCCCAGCTCCCTCAGTCGTTCCTCACAGGGCTTGTGCTCCAAGCCCCTCACCAGCCTCGCTGCCTCCTCTGGACGCGCTCAAGCGTCTCAACATCCTTCCTGAACTGAGGGGCCCAGGACTGGACACAGCACTTGAGGTATGGCCTCACCAGTGCCGAGTACATGGGAAGAATGACCTCCCTGGTCCTGCTGGCCACACCATTCCTGACACAGGCCAGGATGCCATTGGCCTTCTTGGCCACCAGAGCACACTGCTGGCTCATGTTCAGCCAGCTGTTGACCAGTACCCCCAGCTCCCTTTCTGCCTGGGCACTGTCCAGCCACACCGTCCCCAGCCTATAGCATTGCAGGGGGTTACTGTGGCCAAAATTCAGAACTGGGCACTTGGTCTTATTAAACTTCATCCTATTGGACTCTGCCCATCTATCCAACCATTCCAGGTCTCTCTGCAGAGCCCTCCTACCTTCTAACAGATGGACACACGCTCCCAGATCTGCAAATTCACTAATGAAAGACTCAATTCCCTCATCCATGTCATCAATAAAAATATTAAACAGAACTGGCCCCAGTACAGACCCCTGAGGGACATCACTGCTGACTGACCACCAGCTGGATGCAGCACCCTTCACCACCACTCTCTGGGCCCAGCCATCCAGCCAGTTCTTAACCCAGCAAAGAGTGCTCCTGTACAAGCTGTGGGCTGCCAGTTTTCCAGAGTATGCTGTGGTATACAGTGTCAAAGGCCTTGCTGAAGTCCAAGTAGACAATATCCACAGCCCTTCCTGCATCCACCAGGTGGGTCACCTGGTCATAAAAGGACATCAGGTTGGTCAAACACAACCTACCCCTCCTGAACCCATACCCCTCCTGAACCCATGCTGGCTGGGTCTGATACCCTGGCTGTCCTGTAAATTCTCTGCGATGACACTTAGTATGAACTGTTCCATTACATTACCAGGTACTGAGGTCAGGCTAACTGGCCTATAATTTCCAGGATCCTCCTTTGCACCCTTTTTGTGAATGGGCGTCACATTGGCCAGCTTCCAGTCATCTAGAACCTGAGCAGTGAGCCAGGATTGTTGGTAAATGAGGGAGAGCAGCTTTGCAAGCTCATCTGCCAGTGTTGTGTTTAAAGGACAACAATTTTTTTTTCTCCTTCCTGGGGGGGGTTTTGTTTTT
>VZTR01009648.1:81309-110381 GCA_013400775.1 Chaetops frenatus
TGTGAGCAGGAGAGCAGGTGAATGTGAAACCGCTACATTATATGGTGTTTCCGCCCGGTTATGAACAAACCCATGACAGCCAGTTCCCTCATCACCCTAGGATGGATCCCATCTAGTCCCATGGATTTAGGAATATCCAAGCATTTCAGCAATTCTCTGACTGCCTCCTCTTGGATCATGAGGGGACCATTCTGTTCGCTGACGCCATCAACCAACTCAAGAGGACAACTGTCCTGAAGTCAACTCATCTTCCCACTAAAAACTGCGGCAAAGAACGTGTTAAGCACTTCTGCCTTCTCCTCATCTGCAGTTATTGAGTTCCTACACTCATCCAATAAGGAACAAAGGTTGGTCTTACACTTCCTTTTGCCATTAATATATTTGTAAAAACATTTTTTATTATCCTTTACAGAAGTTGCCAACCTAAGTTCAAACTGAGCTTTGGCCTCCCTAATTTTTTTCCTACATGTCCTAGCAACCCCCTTATATACTTCCTGTGAGACCTGACCCTCCTTCCAAAGATGATACATCCTCTTTTTATTTCTAAGTTCCTTCAAAATCTCGTTGCCCATCCAGGCTGGACGTTTACCTCGTCGACTCATCTTTCAGCACACAGGGACAGTCTGTTCCTGTGCCCTCAAGATCTCTGTTTTGAAGCAGGCCCACCTTTCCTGAACTCCTTTATTTTTAAGGGCTGCTTCCCAAGGGACTCTCTGAATAAGTCTCCTAAATAGGCCAAAGTCTGCCCTCCAGAAAATCCAATGTAAGAGTCTTATTGATGTTCCTCCTGATTTCACCAAATATCGAGAACTCTATAATTTCATGATCACTGTGGCCCAAGCAGCCTCCAACCACCACATCTCCCACCAGCCCATCTCTATTCACGAACAACAAGGCTAACATAGTTCCTCCCCTGGTAGGCTTACCCACCAAGACAAAAAGTTGTCCTCCACACACTCTAAAAACTTCCCAGACTGTCTTTTTTCTGCTGAATTAATTGCCCAGCAGATGTCTGGTAGGTTGAAGTTGCCTACAAGAACAAGAGCTGATGATCCTGAGACATTCTGCAGCTGCTTATAGAATAAATTGTCCACCTCTTCTTCCTAGTTGGGTGGAGGATAACAGACTCCCAGTAGGATCTCAGCCTTGTTGGCCTTCCCCTTAATTCTTACCCACAGGCATTCGACTTTGTCATCATTAGTTTCAATACCTGTGGCATCAAAAGCTTCCCTGATGTAAAGGGCCACCCCTCCACCTCTTCTCCCTTTCCTGTCGCTTCTGAAGAGCTTGTAGCCATCCAGGGCAGCACTCCCAGCCATGTTAGCCATCCTTTTTCTGTGATGTGGACTACACCATAGCTTTGCTGCTGCACCATGGCTTCCAGCCACGGTCTGTCAGAAACTATTGCCAGATGAAACAGGGTTCCTGCTAACATACAAAAGGTGAGAATACTGGGATAGGAAACCCTTTGAGTGAGGAACAGAAGCCAAAAAAATCCTGAAGAAAAAGATCTGAAGTCAAGAATTGTGATACAGTTCAGGGCCCAGACATGGATGGAATGTTAAACAAAAGATTTTAGAAATGGTATAGATAACTGTTGTTAATAATGATAATTTGCATGCATTTATAAATTGGAAAATTGCTGTCCATCTTCTAAATAAACTCTGCAATAAAAGCTTTGGTTTTTTAAAAGATCTTCATACTGTTAAAGCTTAGTAAGCATTTTTGTGTCATAGATTTTCTGAGTGCAGGCAGATTTTCTAGCCAAAACAAAAAGTGTGACAGAGCTTTAGCAGCCCTTTGAGTGACTTGTCTCCCCCTCCATCCAAACAAAAGTCATACCTTTAAAAAAAAGTCATTAAGTGATAAATGTAGCAAAATTAAATATTTTCCATGATATTTCATCAGTATGGTCTGATGTAGGAAATTAGGGGGATAAATGTCTGCAAGTATATTATGACCTATGAAGATTGATTATTTTGGCAATAATTTTAAAGTTTTAAAATACTGTCTTAAATTCTTCAGTAGTGATAATTTGTCATTGCTTTAGAAAACTGGCTTCAGGGTATTAACTGGCTGCAGGGTATTATTTTAACTATTCTGTCTCTGGTTGTGGCCTCTAGCTCCTCCTAGGTGGAGGCCCATGAAATTTGCAGAAAATGCTTTTCTACCTACAGAAATTACATACAGGTTCACTAAGTGGATTGTAGCTAAATTTTAGCATTTCAAAAAGGAAACGACCAACATCATAGTTTTGAGTTATAGATTAGTTGCCACTCTGTAAATGATATTTCATATATAAAGCAGAACTGATAGAATTTGACTTCTGAGTTTGGGATCAACTAGCAAAAGAAGGAAGAAACTAATTTCCACACAAATTACTTAATTTTTTTTTTCATTTCCAGAATAAGCAATTTTGTAGGGTTTTCTTTTCCCTCTGTAGTGTATAGTATTTGAAATTGCTGTGCACAGTTAAAATTGTCCCTGGAAGAGTCACAAAGTTGGTGTTCTGTGGTTGTTCAGGCAACCAATCAAGCACATTGATAAGTGCTTATGGCACTTGTTTGGCCTGAATAATGAATCTGAAACTATACCTAGTGTTTTGTCTGACATGATGTGAATGAAAAAGATGAAAAAAAAGCTAGATAAGGATATTACTCCACTGGTCAGGCAAAATTATCTAGACTGTTATTCATCAGTACACACGGTGCTATTACAAACAGTGTAAAAAAAACCTCTGACAACCAACACTACTGAGTAACTCTATATTGGTGGAAGAAGGAAAGATAATATGACATTTTAAATGCTTTCTTGAACTCAACTATAGTAAAAAAAGATACAAAATTTGTTTACTTAAAATTCCCATGCCTTAGCAGAGGACAGAAGCTTGGCAAGTACAGTAAGAGACAAAAAAAGATTATTAAGGTAATGATAATACATGAGCTATGACAATCTTTTGAAACAGATCTGTGCTGGAGACAAAAAATTCATACAGTTACTGGTATGAAGATGATATTGCTTTCTTTTGGCATATGGATGATGAACTAAATTTAGATTAGAAAAAATGTATGTAGTCATGGACTTTTGAATAATGAAATAACTAATAGAATTTATGTGTCTCCATGGAGCCTAATATTGTGCCAAGAATATATTAATTAGCATTAATTACTGTCACAATATCATTAGCATCAAGGCTCAGATATTCAGAGCCTTTTCATAGCAATTTTATACACTGCATGTATCAATGTATGTAAGCATGAATGCTTATGTAGTGTGCGCCACGCTTGAAAATAAATGGAGGGACTGTACAAAGTGCTTTCCTTTCCATTGGCTCTGTGAAGGTCAGTAACTTTCCTTACCTCAACAGAAGAATGTTACTCTTCCAATTATATATAGATCTTATCATATCCCTGATTACTTGCAGGAATAATATTGAGAGAGAAAAGTTGGTGCTAGTTTCATCCAATCCCCAGGGAGGTTAAATGAATCACTGTGCATGTTTATCTGACTATGAAATACCTTATCCCTTACTGTAGAGGGATCTAATGCTTAGACTTGATTTTATAGCTTTTAAGGGGATAAAGTTAAATAAGTCTAATCCTACTATAAGTGTATTGCTATTTTAAATAGTCTGAGTTTCCAATAGTCAACATATTCTTCATTAGGCATTTCTGCTTACTCAACTAAAGCTCATTACCCAGTACAAGATTCTTTACATAGAAATTTTACCTACTAAGACCTGAATACAGTGCAAAATTCTTCACAGATCCACAACGCCATAAAAAAAATCACAGTTGTACTTTGCAATACACAGGTAGTGTGAATTATGAAGATTATAGTTTTTAAAGAGTAGACACTAAAAAAAACCCAAGAATCAATAGCAGACAATTTGATATCTTGGACTGCTGGAAGCACTATTCTGTAATGCCTTCAGAGAAGGTAGCACTTCATATTGCTTTCAAAGAGGACATATTTAGAATCATCTGAAATAATCTTACTAAGTCAATAGAAATTAACAATACAGACCCAAAGAACCTAGCAGAGAAGCATAATGTCAGCAAAATTACTAAACTGTCCAGCATCTCTTAATGTCAATTATTTACATGGTTTGAGTTTTTTAATAGGGAAGTGTAAGGTCATATAGGCATTCTGCTTCTTTAAGTACTTTCACTTGCTTGTTGTCTTGACTCTAATGTCTACTGGTTTTTGTCAGCTTACTTTAGAAAATGTTTGTACAAAGGATACGTAGAAAAAGAGACAGTGCCCGAAGTTGCTTTTCTGTATTGTCTAAAATAGCAGAATTTACTGTTAAATAAGTGCCTTTTCCCAAAGGGATAACACTTTCCCACCAAATGTATCAGCTGAAGACTTAGGACAACTGTTCTAGATTGTATATATCTCTAACCTCTCCCTTTACCATAAGATTGTCTGCGAATAAAAGAATAAATCAGACATTCAGCATTTACAATGAGATCATAATATTTTCCTATAGGCTTATAAATACACCTAAATACAACTTTAAGTGACTGACTGAATCAAATGTGTTATGGCAATAAACATCTATCTATCTATCTATCTATCTTCCTTCCTTCCTTCCTTCCTTCCTTCCTTCCTTCCTTCCTTCCTTCCTTCCTTCCTTCCTTCCTAGGTTGCTTTTACTTTATTTTCCCCCTCTATAATTAAGAAATAAGTATATTTATTGATTATAAAATATAATAAGAAATTGAGAAAGCTTATGAAAACACATTAAACTAAATTTTAGCAATGAAATTAATATCTCTGAAATGTACTTGCAGTGTCAAATACTTTATTACTGAGACAATTTTAAGTCAACAAAGATACGCCAGCAGGAAATTTGGCACACTGTAAGACCAAGTTCAACAGTCAAACTGCCTTTGCAGGTGGACTGCAGGCTCTTTGCTATATTAAACATACCAGGGAGTGTTTTCTGGCCCTGGAATCACCTACCATTGGCCAGGTGTAATTGATATTAAGCTTCAGACTCTAAAACAGACTTTTACCCACATGGATGATGTTCTAGGCCATGCTGATTTCCCAACCATGCCTGAGTTGTGGTCCACATTTGTGTCAATTAAATTTTTTCTAAGAATTTAATAATATAGACAATGAGTTTCAGGCACGTTCCCAGGTCCTAACCCTACAGAGCTGTTCTATACTCACTCAAGCTTTTACCCCAAGTCTTTTCAGTGGTTAGGCGTATGTATCATAATTTTGGTTTACATTTATTTTTTAATGAAAAATATAACAAAAAGAACCTCATATAATTTGCTACTTCTTTTGAGGATATGGTTTGTATGTTCCATCATTGTGTTTAAGACCTGTGCAACAGGAATTCTATCAATTAAGGATTGTGGTTTAAGTTTTGAGGCTTGTTCCTGTCCTGTTTATTTCTTTACATTGCAATAGTAACAAATATTTCAATAACAACAAAAATCAGATGAAGATTTATAAGGAAAATTAGGATTTTAACCCCAACTGACTTAGGTCCCATGCAGCCACTTGTTCACATATGCTCCAAATGGGATGGGGAAAGAATTGAAAGGGTAAAAGTGAAAGAAGGGCATGGGTTGAGATAAAGACAATTTAATAGGTAAATCAAAAGCCACACATACAAGAAAAGCAAAACAAGGAATTCATTCCCCACTTCCCATGGGCAGACAGGTGGTCAGCCATCCCCAGGAAATCAGGGCTGCATCACATGTAACAGTGACTTGGGAATAAAAATGCCATCACACTGAACATCTCCACCTTCCTTCCCCAGATTTATATGCTGAGCATGATGCCATATGGTCTGGGATATCCCTTGGATAAGCTGGGATGGGCTGTCCTGTCTGTGTCCCCTTCCAACATCTTGTGCACTCCCAGCCTCCTCACTGGTGGGGTGGGATGAGAGGCAGCAAAGGCTTTGGCTCTGTGTAAGCCCTGCTCAGCAATAATGAAAATATCTCAACATTATCAACATTGTGTTTAGCACAAATCCAAAACACAACCCCATAACAGCTACTGTGAGGAAAATTAATGCTAGCCCATCCCACACCAGCACAGACCTTAATCTTGTAAACTCACCTTAGAAGTGTGATAGTGAGTAATGATACAGTTTCAGCTATTTTTTTGTGCAGTATTTTCAATTTTTTCTCACCTTCTTCTCCCATCACATCAAGTAAATTAGGACTGCAGGTTCATACAGTCTGCAGCATAATTCAGTTTTCATTTGTATGACTTTCTAAGTGGCAGCACTTTAAAAAATGATCTTGACAGCTAAAGAGTGAACAAAGTAACTGATGCAGAGTATTGTGTGTTATTGATGGACAGATTCTCTTGACAGGTTTCAAGTATTTGGGAATAGCCACCAAAAAAAAAAAAAATGTAAGTGAGAAGGAGTCGGTCTGTATTTTAAAGAACATTTAGCATTCTTTACAATAATTTTATGGGTTGTATATCTAAGCTCAAAGTTGATACTAAAAATAATGAGATTCTGGGTTGAGGCTCTCAAACTCCAAGAGATTTTACAGACAAATAGTTCTCTAGAAGATCTCAGGAGCTCTATAAGTAGTTGTACATTATTCATCAGAACACTTAATGCTCTTTTAGAACTTTGATTCAAAGAATGTATAAACTTCTATCATTTTATTCTCAGCAGTCAGAAAAGAAATTGTTATGGAGAGCCCTGAATGCCTATAGAAGTTAATGGAAATCTCCTGCTGATTTCAGTGTCCTTTGGATCAGCCCATGAGTGTTCTCCAGTCCCCTTACAATTATTTTCTATGGCTCTGAAGTAAAGGTACTACTGAGTTTTAGTCACCAAAAAATTGAAGCAACCAAATTGAGTACAAACTGCTTAAAATACTGTTTTGATGCTGTTCTGTGTGTCGACGGCAAACAATGTGAACTGTGTGCATCTCCAGCTTAAAAAAAAAAAAAAAAAAAAAAAGTGTACAAAGAAGTGCAGAACTTTACAAAGGTCACTTCAGCCTGATATGGCAGGTTACATATCCCTGAACAATAACTCAAACTGAATCCTATTAGTTTTAATGACAGCACCACTGACATGTCCTATAGAACACATCTGACAGGAACAGCTTCAGAGTGGCTGGCCCATTGATCCAGTGACTTGGACAGGGAATTTAACTTCTGCATTCTCTGATTTATGAAACTTTTGAAAATGTAACTGCACTTTTTTTAAAGTATTTAAATTCTTGTAGCTATCAAAAATGGAACCTGAATTACAGGTGCCATTCTGCAAAGTCAAGTCCAAACAAGAGAAAAATATCTGACCTTGGTGTTTCCCTCCCCCTTACTAAAATATCTAAATAGCAGATACACAAATTTACTTTCATTAACTATTTTATAAAATCATCAGACTCCTGATGTAATTTTTTTCTTTATTTTTTAAAGATTATGAAGGACTTATATGATTCAGTGTGATCTTATTACCATTTCTGACCTGTGTTAGCAGGTAAACCTTCCATTGGACCAGAAGCCTGAGGTTTGAGGCAGCTGAAATCTCCTGTTCCTTCTGTTGAAAGAATTTTACCCATTCACCCAGAAAATACTTCTATCTCAGCAGGAAAAGCCCTGGGCAACAGACAGGAAGCTGGGAAAAGATCGAATAAACCATTAAAAAACATTACTGTAGTTCAAATATGCCAAATTCAACTATTAGCCAATGACGATAATGAGCAGTAACAGAGTGCAGAATTTTGCCCCTTATTGTTTAATATGTGGGTGGTCTGTTCACTTTCACACTCAGCTGCTTTGTAAGTAAGCTGGATTTTGGGCTGGGCTGCAGCTGCTGAAACAAACAGTAGAATTTTGGTTTTGGAGAAAAAAGTTGATACTTCCAACAGCAGCTTTCAAATCCCTTTCTCTGCTATGTGTTCACCAGTTCAGTCCTCTTCAATAAGAGGTAGTGAAGCAAAGATAAAACCCAACAAGCTGTATTGATACAGGTCATAGTTCTGATAAACTTAAAAAGAAAGTGAAATATAACGCTGCATATTGTATAGACTGCACACTGTTTTAACACTCTTGGATCTTCAGATAAGTTTGCATCCAGGAAATACACTTATTTAGTCATAATTAGATCCAAATTATGTAAATAATTTTAAATAACCATGTGTGCTAACTCTACCTCAAATATATTTTAAAGCATTATTTGTGGCAAGTCTTACTTTTTTCCCCCCCGCCTTTTTTTTGATAAGTTTTTTTTTTTTCTTTTAATATTATTCATTTATAGGTACTGTAGTATTGTGTGAAGATCTTTGGCTTTCTAACATATGATAAAATTTAGCCACTGAGGCAAATATCTTTGCCTCTAAAGATCTGATTTCCCTCAGTTTACATTTTTTGGTTTTATGAGGGTAAAAACAAAACAACAGATGGTGTTTAATAGACCTCATAACAAATATTAATATTCTGATACCTGCTTGGATCTTTTAAAAAATGTTTTTTCAAATGACTCTGCTTACCCTGTATTAAGGGCTCTATCTATAGTAGAAGCCATTCAAAACTCTGAGGAAAAACCTTTTAATTATCTAATTAGATCCATATTTCATTTAATAGTAATTTTACTTTGAGAACCATCTTACCTATCAACATACATACAAGTCAAAGCACACGCAGACAAACAAGCATGTTATTTCTACCAACATTAAGATGAAGCTGAAAAAATTTTGCTATGATTTTAAGCCTGTAGTCCTGTTGTCAAAGCAAAAGCAGTAGTCATCTACTCAGGCTATATATATATATATGTACAAAAGATACATGTACAAAAGGTACACAGAATTTTCAGAAAGTTCATTTCTATGCTTTGATATGCCAGGAAGAAAGGAAAAGCTTCCATGGACCCCATCCACCCTCCCCAGCAGTGGAGATTCAGAAGCTCTGTATGAAATGTTTCTGCTCCAGGGAAAACAATCTGGCTTCATCATGCCTAGTTGGAAAATGTTGTAATAACTTCCTTTTCTTTGAGGCAATTTCCATAATCCAACTATCAGTTATTCAAAGAAAGAAACAGACATTATGCTACCATTTAAAACACTGCATGTTTACTAATCAGACTGAATTCTTTTAAATGAGCCCTTGCCTACATTTACATTTCCCTGTAGTGTCACACTACAGTAACACTGGAATCCCGGTAATTGCAGAAACCATTTGATTTCAGCTTCTTTAGCTTAAACAGAATAAAAATACGTAATTCACTTTAAGTTTTGCTATGATTAAATGCATTTCAGAAGCTGGATCTCTCAATATGATCCTGCAAGATTAAATCATTTCCCTTTCAGTACCCAAATTTTCACATTAATTACATTACTGAGGTATAAGCCTTATCATCATAGATCTTGGAAATCCGATTAGCTGATTTAGTTGACAAGTCAGTAGCATCTCGAAGTAGTTCAATGAATCTATGAATGTCAGTGTTTCTTAAGATAACCACTGTCTGAATTTCCATGTTAGTAGAGAAACAAAAGCAGTAATGTCATTTGGGATAAAGCATATCAGTGTATCTTTACTAAGGTTAATGAATACAAAGACATGTAGTAAACCCCATAGATCACTATAAATCAGCATAAGATTTGTTATAACTGAATGAATTTCTGTTGCTTAGTTGGAAGTTTTACATGGATGGCAAAAGCAGAAGCACATTCAGATTTAGTTATGCTGTGATTAATAAAAAAGCCTTTGGTTACACAAAATTTGCAAGAATTTGTAACCAATATAATTCACAAAGTGTCCTGAAGGTTCCTTGATAATGAATACACATTCCAGACATTTAAAACCTATCTTTCCTTGTTTTCTAATGTCCTACTTTTTATGGCCATACCTGACTGTGGTAAGCAGTACACATACTAACAATAAAGTAATTTTTCCCACCCCAGAGAATTTCAGATTTATGTTCATACATTAGACCAGTTAAAAAAAGTGCAGGAAATAATCTGCATTTTGAACTAAAATACGGATTAGTTGTTATTAGAATCAAGTCATCTGCTAGGCTAGATGAGACAAAGCTGTGCTCAAAGCTCCTAAAATATTCAATTTTTTTTATGAAATGTAATTGATATAAAAGAAAATATATACCTAATTTATTTTATTAAAAACCAAGGGAATTCATTACAGGCATAAAATGTTTTGTTAACCCTTCCCTTTCAAGAGCATTGGCGATACACATCCTTCTGCTCTTGTGAAGAGATAGAGAATATTTATGAGCTTAGTGAGATAACCATTTTTGATACTTTCTGTGCAATACAAGGAGTTATTCATCTACTCTCAGACAAATAGGCAGTCACAAGTAAAAAAAAGTAAGGATGTTAACAACCTGTTTTCAGACTGTATTTAGTACTATTCTTGATAAGGTATAAAGTTACATGTTCTAGCAGAACCTACACTGAAGCCTGTGTACTTAACAGGGCAGTTATTAAGTGTTCATTAGCAACTTGCCTCATACCACCAAATTGTAACTGATTATCTCCAATGAAAATCAATGTCAAAAATATACACCTTTTCTTACTGCTGTTTTGAATTATACTTCTTGTAATATCAAACCCTTCTTGTCTGGAAATCAGAAACAAATGGCTTTGGCAAACTATGCCAAAGCCATTTCTACTGCGTTGCACAAGTATACAACAATTTACAGGATTCAAAGGCCTGAAATGTGCCATTATTATTATTCCTATATAACTTTTGTATTTTACATAACTTAAAAGCCAAAAACTGGAGAACTTATGAAACTATGATGCCACTGCACATGAGAAATTTCAAGTCATAAAAGAATGTCATTTATTCAGACAATTTTTTATCAATGAAGCCAGGCTATTTGTTCTATTACAAACCCAATGAGATAAACCCTAAGTTAACCTTTAGAGCTGAATGCCCAATATACTAGAACACATTTGGGCTCAGTCACTTCTTCAATTAGGAGGGGAAATAACGAGTGGATGATCTAGAGATCTGAAGGGAGATCTGAAAAAAGCTGAGCCAGAGACAGGCTTTAGAAAACAGAGACCTAATCAAGGTCAGACTATCTCACCTCAGACCATGGAATAAGATGCTTTAAAGAATTATCACAGCATTGATGTCCTCTGCTTTAGAGATAAGTATCTTGGCTACAGCTCTACCTCATCATTCATGTCTGAAAAATGTCTTCTTCTTAGGATGACATTTATCAATCTGATCTTCTCTATTTCCTAGAGGGTGTTTTTTTACAGTGAAAATAATTAAGAGCATCTATTCTTTTCTTTTTAGTGTTTATGACCAAATATGTACCTACTGCTTCAGTTACTTAAATTCACAAAATGGCTAATGAACATTTTCATTGTTCCTTTCACATGCAAAATGCCACCCTGTGGGGCTATTTTGCTATCTTTTCTTCAATAATAAAGATGTATTATAACTTGGTCCAAATTGCCTTCAGGTTTGAAGAATGAAAAAAAATTATCTCATAATTTTATTTAAACCACGGTATTGTGGAATTCTATATATTCTTAAAAATGATACATCATCCTTCAAAAAGAATGATCAAATTATGATTTCACTGAGATGCTAAGCTTCATGCCTATTGTTCTGCACAAAATTCTGTATAGAGAAGGTTCTGCTTAAAGAAAAACTCTACTTTCTCCCCTCCATTTGATTTGTTGTGTAAATATTGCTGAGTTGATACAGAAGATGCTCTCAGAGTTTTGGCACAGTAGCTGTGTACCAATTCAGAATAATCTTTTCTGGATTTCAGTAAGTGTTCATATAAGTAACGATGAACATAATTACACATTCCTTGTAATAGTGAGGTATTACCAGAATTTCTCTTTTCTGGATTAGACAACTAATAATTGTTCTTATAGAAAAGCAAATTAAAAAAAAAAAAAAAAAAAAAGAAAAATATTACTCAAGAGTTATTTCAGGTGTCTTGTTTAGAAGATTAGAAACTGACAGTTCTATAAAGCTATTATTCTTTTGATTTTAAAAAATTTGAAAGTATAGCTAGTTAAAGTACTTAGTCTGTATTTGGACAGCAAAGAAGCAAACTTCTTTTTTTTCTGCAAGTTGAAGTATTTGCTGAAATACTTAGCAGCTATGTATTCACACCAGCATCCATTATCTGATTTCTGTGGAAGATTATATATGTTTTTCTTTTTGATTCAAAAGCCAGAGGGTGGTTGAATTATTGCAGGAAGATTTCTGTATGACATTGCAGAAATTCCATGGCAACTGTATTCAAGTCATGGCACCTGCACAACATGAAATTCTTCAGAGCTCTTCTTTGGGTTCAAGGAAGCTATCATATAAAGTCATGATGACATGCAGAGATTGTCAAAGGAAAATGTGTCCATTAAAAAAAAAAAAGGGAAAAACAAAAAAATGTGTATATAGAAGTATCTTGCAAGCCTACCCACATGGAAACAGTCAAACCATTCTTTTTCTGGAATAACAATGAGCACTGGCAATTCCTTTCATTATTTTTCCTGAACTGCAAGCATTGAAGAAACTTATTCAGTAATATGTTATTAGAAAAGAAGTGACATGTACTCTTGTACCCAACAGCATTTCCAAGAGATTCTTTTTCCTTTTGTGAAAAGTTCTGTTACTGTTTTCCTCTAAGAAACAACAAAAATAATCTTGCTGACATGTTTCTGCAAAACTTTGACCATTAACTTATAAATTAAGTAAAATTTTCCTGACTAGCACTGGTTGCAACCACCAATTATTACAAGTGTAGTAAGCATACCTATTTACAATATTTTACAGCAGCACATGCATTTAAGAGCAACACGGAGATAATTTTGCACTAATTACTTCAGCCTTCAACTTCTTTCTCGTTTTTAAAAAGGGGACTAAAATTTCTTTTGCTCATTAAGATTATTTTTCCTGTTTTTAAATTTTGCTTTATCTGGAATGAGAAATTTTCCCACATGCTCATTAAATCAAAAAGAAAGCAATTATTTCAAAATGCAGTGAAAAAAATTGTCTTAATAAATGACATTCTTTTATAACTGTTCAAATTTCTCACGTACAGTGGCATCATAGTTTCATTAGTTCTCTAGTTTTTGGCTTTTACGTTATGTAAAATACAAAATTATACAGGAATAATAATAAAAATGGGACATTTCAGGTCACCATTTTTCTTAACAAAGAAGTCAACAAAGTAAAATAGTTATTATAAGATTTGGAAAAGGGCATAACAATTTTTAAGGATACTATTCTTGTCATTGGTTTTAGATTTATGTTATCCAGGATCCCAGCTATGCAGAAATCCAAGGGCAGCATTCTGAGCTGTAATGTTTACATAAAGCAGTCTTCTATATGACTTATGATGCGGGGTTATAGGGCACATCAAATACATATGGCCCACCTAAACCGTAGGGAAACTGTAAATACAAACCAGATTAAAACAAAACCTCAGCTTTTCCACTCTGTTATTGAATAGGCTGGGTGAGCAGGAAAACACAGCAATGATGGTCTCTGCATCTCTCATTTACCCCTTTTGTCAGTACCCATGCAAGTGACTCCCCCAGAGGAGGCCCTGAGCCACCTTATTAATTGTCCATGTGACACAGCCCCCAGCACAGCACCTATATTTATGCAAACTCCATGTAGCTCATGAGGTTATGCCAGTGTTAAGGCCCATGCAAATATTGGGGAAAAAAAAAAGATCAGAGAAATTACAGGCATTTATGTATTCAATGTCTGTTTTTGGTCATGACCTAACAATTGAAGACACTTGTTGAAAAAAAAATTTTTTTATTTAGGGGCCAGTGAGTATGACTATTACTAGTATTAATACAAATAATTCTAATAATAATAGAAATAATTTTGTTTCTCAAGCTCTCTCTGATGCTGTGTCACCTTTTTGTTTTCTTAAAAATGGAATGATTAATTTCTTTCATAAGTGCACATTTCAACTAAGTTTCATTGACAATGCACTAATAATATAAACTGTAAGAACTCAAAACCATTATGTAAAAAAAGAGTGAATATTAAAACCATGTTATTCTTAAATGTGATTTCTATTATTTCCTCACTTCTTGGTCTTCTTACTACTCAGTTATTGTCAGTGCCCAATGCAGGTGTTGGAAACATAAAGTAACTTCATTAATCAGTTAGTCACTGCACTTTTAATAATAACCTGGGTTGAAAACATCTACTTTTCATTACATTTCAGACTTGTATCTTTACTTAATAGCTTCTTTCTACTACTGTATGAAAGAATAAGACCAACTATACATGAAGAAATAAGTGATATTTTATTACCATTCATTTGGAGCTGAACAGCACTCCACTCTGTGCATAAGAAGCATTTCCAAAACCTGCTTTTCAAAGAATTTTAACCTTTACAAACTGATGTTATGTCAAATTCTGTCACTCCTGAAATTTTCTTTTCTTGATCTGACAGATCTTACCTGCTTATCCAGAGCACTACTGAATTATAATCAGGGTATCTGAGAAAACGAACTGCAGAAATGGTGCTTTCAAAGAAAAGGGGATGCTAGGAACTTTGAGGTTTAATTTTATCGCCCAGAGTTAGAGCCTTTACTAAACATTGTTACAGACAAACTCAAATACCACCAAGTAGCGATTCATTTAGAAAATGACAAAGTTTGGCATTAAAGCACAGTTTTACACTCCCTAATGGAAATATTTTCTTAGGAAAAGATGCAATATCTCTATTTCTTGTTTAGCTTGTTCCAGACACAGAGGTGAGTGTTCTGCTCAATTCCAGTAATTTCACTTCTCTATCCCCTCTCCTTCAGTCCAACCCAGGTACTTTTCAGTTCTGATGTTATAAAGTGCTGAACGCCCCTCCAAATCAATCTGTTGTAAGCATTAAGCCATATATCTTTGCATCAAGGTTCACATAGGAAAGAGTGTCAACCAGGTAGCAGAACTATACAGTCTGTGATAGAATACCTGGAAGTAAAGAACAAGTCCTAGTTTGTTTTGAAGTTTAGACTGGTGAAAAATAATGGAAACATTTATGCTTTCATTGATAATAGCAGGAGATCCATTCACTGAATTCCCAAATAGAAGCCAACATGAAGAGGACTGCCACAGTAAACATTAACATTGTCATATAAAGAAGCCTTATCTAGAGATTTATCTTGTACACACTTTACAAATAATGCATAATTCATGGGTCAGAATTATTCTCACATTCTTATACATTTTCCAAAGAAAAATGTTGTCAAGTACTTCCACAAGAGACATAAACCTTTTTAATATTTTAAAACTCAAAATATGGTTTTCTTAACCATTAATTATCTTCTTTCAGCCCTTGATGTCTTAACTGTGTAGTTATCTTCATTTCTTAATTGTGTTTTTAGAAATTGCTTTCTTTCACCACCACAAATGCCTCAGACTTGGCCAGACTGAGCCTAATTCATATCAAGTCTTCTTTTTAGGTATCTGAAATGTGCAGTTGCCTCACCTCTCCCATCGAGTACATCCATGTCAGATAAAGTAGCAATATTTCTCTCTGAGAAGGATGGAAAAATGAGGGTCCAGGACGCTGGGGGCAAAGGGGTGGGCTGTCGGTGGGACTGTGCTAGCTGATGAGGAAATGTGCAGCGGAAGGGGATCAGGGAGAAACAAAGCAGGTATAAAAGGGGCTGGTGACACAAAAAAGGTGAATTGTCCTTACCTGCCTGACTGAACCCTGCACCTGATCAATGCAATCTGTTCTAGCTTCTCAGCTGACATATTTTAGCTAACATTTTTTCTCAGCTATCTCTCTGCAAAAACTCACTCTCCACCCAATCTATGTGAGTGCTCATGTCCTTTTGCTAGCAAGTACCATGCTGGACCAGCCAGGGAGTAGGAGACTCGTGGGATGAGCAAGAGGGTCTGGGAAACTGGCAGTGCAATTGTAAAATTGTGTGTGTGCTCACACCAGTGAGCTCCTCTCTGCCAGCCCAAGAGGAGGGGACTTGGCTGCCTGTGCTTGTGCTAAAAGTGAATCCAGTGTGCAGGTGCTGTTGAAAGCACTGCTGTGGCAGCCTGTGTGACCTGCCATGTCCTTGTCCCCTGGGGTGTCTCTGGGTCACCAGCTCAGCTTTGCTAATGGTCGACCCTGCAAAGGGGAGAGTGGCAACTGAATCCTCCAGCCAGGGTCTTCAGACAGCTGGGCAGGAAAGTCCTGAGCTGAGGCTGCCAGAGGAGACAACAACCCTTAAAGTCACCTGCTGAAATTGTTCTGTCTTTTTGCACTTGGTGGTGCTTGAAATGCCTATATTTTCCCATGCAGAGGAAATCTAAGGAGAGGTAGGCTCCCCGGGCAATTAGACATCAAAATGTCACAAAGACAAAATGTTTGCAGAATTTTTTTTCTTTGTATTCTGAAAAAAGGTGTTAATTTTCAGCTTGATCCTCTTTTATGTAACTGGAATTTTTCTCAGAACCCAAGAGGCTGTTCTTGCATTTTCTTGGCTCTTTTCCTACACAATGGCAATCTTTGAAAAATAACAGCATTTGTACAAGGAAGGTTTACTTGAAACTCTTTTTATTTGACTTGAAACTGATTTGGATAACCCATTATTGGGATTGAGTCTTATGTGATGGTGCATTTCTCATAATTTAAGAAGTTGTAATAAATGAGGAAAAGTAACTAAATTTTTGCTGTTTATCTAAGAGAGAAGAAATGTTTCACATAGTCTTTTCACTCACTTTTGCCCTCTAAGCATTAAAATATCACTCATCATAATTTATTTCATGTATTTTTCTAATGAAAATGAAATTTGAATTTAAATATTATAGAATTCAAGTTCATTCAGAAATGGGAACATGCTTTTTATTGATAGGTTTTCATTAAAATTACAGATTCTAACAATGAATCACACATCCTTTTACATTTATACGTCATTTTGGACATCTTTGGGAAGATGACACTGCACTGTGTGAAAAATTAATGTGATGTGTTTTTAGCTCAGTTCTGTGCAGACCAGCTTTGTGTTTCCTCACGATTTTCCACCTCTTTGATATAAAGAAAGGTAGTAGGAAAAATCACCATGGAAATAAAAGAATAATCAAGGGAAGCACACTTTTGTAGTTACAGTAGAGAAACTCAAGACAATAATGATAATTTGCTGGTACTTAATATACGACAGACATGACTTTGGTAAAAAACTATATACAATCTTAAAAGTATACATCAACTGAAAATGCTAAAGAGATAAAAAAGACTTAGAGAAGAAAAACTGACATGAGTATTTAGGATGTGGCAGAAAATGAGAAAAACTAAAAAACATGAGGTAAAGACTGACAGATGAAAACCAGGAGGCCTTCAGCAGAATAACATTTGTAGGCTGAGGCTTAAAACAGGTTCTTAGCCCTGCAGGCTACATTGTTGCTGAAGGCTTCTCCAGACACATTATGTTGGTAGGTAAACCCTAGGAACTTCTTGTCTAGAACATCCAGCCCAGCTGGCCTATGTGTGTGTGTGTGTGTGTGTTTGTGTGGGAGAGAGAAAGAAAGATTTTATATTACATGTAAAAGCAAAAGGCAAAACGTTAACACAATAACATTGAAATTATTGTGCATGGGGAAAAAATATAAAAAATTAATTGTAGAAGAGGGGAAGAATTTGAGGTTCTTATGGTTTTTTGCAGATTTCTACTAAGCTTGTTTAGATCTGGAGCTGAAATTGCATTTTAGTTTCTGTAAGCCATCTGTCTTACCTTGTAAATTCATTTCAACTTTTAACTGCAAAGATTGTTTCCATTTCTTTAGAAAAACAACATATTTTTATTGATTTTAATCTCAACTTTTCTAAGGTTAGTTTTTATTTATTGAAAATCATCCTTAAAAAGCTTTTGCAACCTACATGTTGGATTAATATGTTTAAATTCATTGACTTTTTTTCTAGAGACATGAAAAAGACATCACACATAATTTCAAGATTAACTGGATCATTGCATTCCACAATTAGAAGTTACACAGTATTTGAACTACTCTTAAGCAGGAATTTTCATTACATTTCATGATGAGTTTGTTAACATAAAATCAACACAAAATAAATAGCAAATATACTCTGTGAGTTTTCAATGAAAAATTATGAGGTGCTCTATGTATGTATTAGGATAGTTCCGAGGAATATATTAGGCACATTGTAACACTTCAGATATTCATAGAGTATCATATTCATAATGAAAGCTGAATCAGAGGAAACAAAATCTATATATATGTTGCATTTCTTTAGCAAAGTTATAAACTGAAGATTTGACTGTGTGACTTGAAGCTTTATTATTCAAATAGGGGAGCATTTCTTATCTCTCTCACAAACTCACGTGAAAAACGTTAAGAGAATAATAAAGTTACAAGGTTGAGAACACCAGAAAAAGGAATTTAAATAATTAAGCTACTTCTAGAAATACGACGTCTGTTGCTTTATGAACACAATGATCAACTTGAGACCACAGACTGCTGAATGTCTCCAGCAAAACTAGTTAAGGGATTTGTTAGTCTTTCAGTTTTATGTCTTGACTACAGGTGACAGTGCACTGGAGGAGCAGGATGGATAAAATAAGTACATAATTATACCATGCAAAGTGTGTCAGCGTGTAAATGCTGTCACAAAAAAGGATCAAATTAAAAGTGTGCATGTTTTTCAGAGCAGAAAATGAGAGAGATAAAAGTAGGATAAGAAAAAAAAACAAAAAACAAACCAGCCTTTTCCCCAGAGGTTTTAGAAGCAACATAATTTTATTAATTTCTGAAATGTGGAGGCCTGGCAAAATCAAAGGATAGATATAAATTACATTCTTATATTAATTGATCTCTTATTTTTACCTGTTTACTGTTGGGGTTTGGGTGTTCCTCCCTTTTGTTTCTCTTCACCTGTGGAATTTTTTCCCCATCAGTTGCTAAGGGACCATAATGGCCGGGTACTTAAGGGGAGCAAAAGAAATGATTGAACTGAGGGAAGCAGGTATTGTGAAGCTGGGAGAGGCTTCTTCTCTCAGCAGGGTGAGGGTACCTTGGAGTTTGGGGCGGGCAAAAGGTTTGGCTGGAGGAGGGGATGGGACTCTTGCTCTGGGCCGCCAGGGAGAACGTTTGGAGGAGCTGCTGCTGCTGGGCTTCGCGGGGAGAGCTGTTTCTTCTGCTGTGGAAAGAGTCTCTGTCCGGAACCAGCACCTGTCACCATCTGTGTGGGTGCCTGGGATCCCTGAGTTTGCCTCTCCCTGCTCTGCTGGAGGCAGGGCTGCCGCTNTGACCGTCACTGCATCAGAAGTGCCTGTGAGCCAACACGCTCTCACTGGGTTTCTGCTTCTGTTTGTTCTTAGTGCCATAGTAGCTGTTGTTTGTTTGTTTTATTATAAATACTAATAAAGAACTGTTATTCCATTTCCCATATCTTTGCCTGTGAGTCCCTTAATTTCAGAATTATGATAATTCGGAGGGAAAGGGTTTACATTTTTTTTCCATTCCAAGGGAGGTCCCCTGCCTTCCTTAGCCTTCAAACCAGGACATTTACTTTTTCAATATTTTTGAAAATAAACACCAAATTCTATAAAAAGAAGTTGAAGTAACTTCTAAAAAATCTATCCAGGTAGTTTTTGAAGATTACCAAGATATCTTGCAAATAATTTGTATTTAGGAAAAAAACAAAAAAACAAACACAAAAAAAAAAATCAGAAAAAATGTCCTTTTCCATTTTAAAAATTTGTTAACGTTATTTGTTAACTGTTGCCATGAAAAAAATGAGCTTTTAAAACAGAATCTTCTTCCAAGAAAATTATGGGAATTACCATAGTTTCATTTGATATAAAAATCAAGCAAATTTGCCAGTTGTGAACTTATCTGAAGTAACAAATGGCAAAGGAAATTGAATTGTAGGGGTACCTTTTGTCTAGATTTCAGTTCACACTTTACTGATTGTTTCCTCAATTCAAAGACATCAATTTATACCGCAAAGCTTCTTAAATCTCTAAAAGAATGTGACTATTGCAAGTACAGGAAGAAACAGCTCCTATGGTGCTGCTCAGCAGCCTTTTTGAAGATTTCATCAGCATTTCAGAAGGTGTTTATATCATCTGAATCTACATATCTTACTGCCAGACTGCTGCACTTTGCTAGTCTAGATCAGTAAGACTGACTGATTCCCAAAGCTGTTCCTAACGAACGACAACAGTGAAGTCTCTGAACTCTAACTCAGGAGTCTGACAATTATCAGCCCTTTTACAAAAATTACTTTATGAACTTATGTAATTCATTTTTTCAAACCATTTGCCCTCAAAGAACAAACATGACTTTATGAAAACAAACATTAAATTCTGAAATGTCTAGCGTCTTCACTGACTTCTTGCACCTTCCACTTATCTACCCAAAATCATCCTATTTTCTTCGTCTGGGAAGGTCTATGATGGTCCTGAACTATCATTGTTGCTTCAAAGTGTGGAACTTCCACGGTCTTTTATTTGTTCAAATTAGAACTAGAGCAGTGTTAATCTGAAAAGCTTGCTTATCTGTCCTTAAAGTCACTTGTGATGTATCATGAAAATTCACAGATATAAAAAGAATTTAGTGACTTTATTACAATATTCCATAATCTTATTGGGATGACTGCTGGTAAAATTAGTGTAAAAGTGATTTTTCTTTTAATGTAGTTCATACAATGCTATTTTGTTTTATTTTAATTTTTCTCATTTCTGAGGACTTCTGAGAAGAAGTCCTCAGAAGTCCTCCTTTGGACAGTTATGTTGATAAAAAGTGGGTTAAGTAATTTGTAATTCTGCAGAATTTCTTGCTTGGTGGGAGAAGCAGTAAATACTGAATCTTTAGAACTTGTGTGCTTTGAAGTTAAAGGCCTCAGTAAATCTTTGTGGAAGTAGTTAGATTTCAGGTTATCACTATATCAGGGATTGCCTAGCCAACAAACTAGGCAGCTCCAAAGGCATTTGACTCTCAGAAATCCATTTCTAGTTTCTTTGGAAAGTTAAAGTGAGAGTTGCTGTTAAGTCAGTCATGTTCAGTTGTCTGTAAACCACAAATGAGTTAATTCTCTGCTTCACTCAGCACAGATTACATGATCTAACACCATACACTTCTCTCATTGAAGAACTGTGACACACCTTCATAAAACACAGTTTGAACTCTTGGAACACTTCTGAGCTTTCCTTTAGATGTTTAGAAAAGTCTCAGGTGTTGCAAGAAGAAAATGTTCAGACTTCAGCTTTTAATAGGGCAAGTGCCAGAGGTCTATGGAGTGTCCATATTATACCACACGTGGTGGTTTTATGGAGCTATTAGGATTACTAGGGAGTTGCCATCTTGTATAAGCAGGAATGCAGCATGCATTGAAAAAGAGAAAACAACTGCGCAAGGACACAGATACTTTGAAATTGCTGGAGGGTTAAAAAAGAAAAAGAATTTTGTGAAATGCTTCAGAAATCCTCAAGCTCTGATGATCAGAATACATACCCAAACAGCAGCTTCTTGACAAACTCTGATAAGCACAAAACCTCTATTTACTGTGTATTGAACCTACTCATCCGAGATCCTCACCTGTCAGTGTGCAATGTGCAAAAAGGCAGAACAGAAAGGAGTTCCAACAAAGAAAATCTTGTGTTTAATTTTCTGTCAGTGGGATTCTGTAGTCTATTTCTTTTCTTGCTTTAGCCTAGCAATAGCATCATGTACTACTGGGAGATCCTAGAAAATTTACTTTGATTATTGCAGAATCAAGAAAAAGGAATAGAGAGAAGTGTACATTTCTCTCATTTGATAGGATTATGAAAAAAGCAGGTCTACTTATTTTCTTTCATTATCACTTCTTCAAGATTGCTTTAATTTTAACACCTTAAGCTGTGCAAAGCACTTAATAAACAACAACAGAAAAGGCCCATTTTACTCTTAGAGGCAAAAATGAAAAGTAAAAATTGATTACATAAATTCATGGAAGAACAGATACAACCAATGAAGTCCCATTGATTAAAAATGGGTTGCACTCAGTCTTCATGTAGCATGACTAGCACATAACATACCTAAGTACATATATATATAATAAAATAAGAGAAAAGTTGCAAGAGGACTGAAGAATAGATGTGGTGAGAAAGAAAAGGTCTTTGGAGATAGATACTTACCTCTAGATTGAAAAAAAAAATCATTAAAATATTTTTTCATGCCTTCAGTGTCAGTGACCTGAGAAGAGACAACTAAAAATGAGAGAGAAATCAGCAAATTTAATAGACACCTGCTGAACAGGTTTGATCTCCCAGAATAAGTTAGATATCTAATATTTTTAACAGCAATATCTTTAAGTGATCCTAGAAAACTCTATGACTAGTATGACTCACCATCTCCTTGGTTACAACCTGAAAAATTTCCAGCCTCTTTGCCTAAAGTATAACTTCTAGATGACCTGAAGTATAGACCTAAACTAACAATTTATTCCTATTTGCAAACTTGAATGTCAAGGAAATGTATGTAATTCTTTTATTATATATTTTTCTGTCTCATGTAATTTCTTAAAAGCTTACCATTAAGGCTGTGTGGAAGTTTCAAAATTAGGTCCAAAGGAGAGAGAGAGGTGAATCTATCCTCTTTCAGTGAGTGTGAAATTTGCTCAGAACTGTTGAAGGAATTAGGATCCTTAAAGAAACACCACTCTGAAGCAGCAATCATCTCATTTCCATTAGTAGAAAAAAAAAAAAAATCAGTCACACTCTTGTTCTGAACCTTCAGAAACTTATGTTTGGCATAACTCAACATTTTTAGGGGTAATGGCATATTATAAAATATTCCAGGGAATATTTTAATAATGAGTTTTAATTTTATATCTTTTCTTGACTACCTATTGTAAAATTGCAATATAATTCCAAATGTTGTGACAATAGATTTTCAATGAAGAAATAGTTTTTTGCCGAATGAAAAATTGAAATAAAAATAAATCTGCTCAAATAATATAACTTATACCTAACAACAGTAAAAATTATAAAAAAAAAAAAATCCCTATTCAGTTCTTATGTCTACTATTAAAATATCTGAGCTATTGAGCTACTGGTTGTCATTTACCAGTTCTTTAAAATATTAGATAAATTGCATAATTTTTCTTGCCAACTACTATTTAAATGACAACTGAAATTGCAGGTCATTTTCCCAAATATTATAAAGTTTTACATAAAATTGTAACACCCTCTTCTGAAAGAATAAAGTTACTTTAAAGATTATTCTTTGATTTTTAAAAAAACCTTTAATATAATGAAGGTAATGTTAAATCTCTTTCCAGTACTGCAATATGAATTATCAAAGGAATGCTACATAATAAAAGATGCTTTCACATTCTCAAAAACTTAAAGCTGTTTTGCTTTTTCTAAATTACATATTTGGTGGATCTGAGCAGAGTCTCAATAATTAGGGCATTTATTTGTCGTGTGGGAGGCTGAGAGTAAAGACCTTGTTCCAATTAGCATACAATTATTTATGCAAAGTGAATCAGGCCTAGCAGGAGTAACACCTTAGCAGGAATAGCAAATACACTGGTAGTGACCTGGGCACTGAAGAATGGTAGAACAAGAAACCCAGTTGTTTTCTTTCTCATGCCAACATTGTGAAAAAATTATTTACATGATTTTCAATTCCATAAAGATCTTGAGATTTTTTTACCCCTGCCTTTTTTATGTTAACCCAAATTTTACTTCTGAGCTTACTAAATACAGTAAGGTATGTTGTTACGAGATGTTTTAATTCCTGAAGTATCATATAATATTATCCTTTGAAAAAACAAAAACCACATAACAGTTCCCAGGTCCCAGGAGGTACCATTTTCCACTACAGCCTCTCCAGAAATGAGAAAATATGTTTCTACAAATGTAGAACTGTCCTTCTAGACTGGAAGTATGGTACTCTGAGGTTTCCCTTCTTTTAAAAAATGTCATGTGGATAGTCTTTGAAGATTCTGTGAAACTTATCTAGGATTTGCAAATTTTTGGCTCCTCTTCAGGCTAGTATTAATCTGCTGCAGGTCATTCAATGGCCACAACTTTTCAAATCCCACAAATGTTCATACCTCCTTGTCAGGAAGTGTCAATTCTAACATTTCCTGGAAATATCTTTAAACTTAAACTGGATATATACGGTGTACACAGCAACTTTTCTACATCTCAATCACAGTAACTCTGATTTTGTGTACAGTAACTGTGTACATCTGTGTGTAACTCATGTACAGCAAATCTTGTCACAGCTCTGCCAGAAATTAGAAAAAAATAATTTTGTTCTGACCAAGGTATATAAGCCAAAGTAACTACCATATGATTTGTGTCACTCCAAAATTTAACAGCATTTTCACTCTGTTAATTATGAGGTAAGAAAATGTCCCCTTTTAGTTGACTTCTGATGACCGAAAATGTTTAACTGTACAGCATTCCTGAGAGTCTTTTAAGAGTATGGAAAATATTAAAATATTAATAAGAGGTATGAAGTAGTTATTTTTGGTCAGAAACTGATGAACTATCTTTTTATTTTTCAATCATGGAAAAAAATAAAAATTCCTTTCAAGCTTTTATTGAGACTGACCTTGAGGTAGGACTCCTCTTTCTGCTTACATTAGATGCTTAATTCTTGTACAAAGGAATCAATTTTTCATGAAAATTATTTTTATATACTATTGTTTTGCTTTTTTATTCTCATAGCACCCAGCTGTGCTATTCACATACAGAATATTTTTTCTCAAAGCACTGTGCAGGTATAGAGCACAGAGAAATCTGTAGATTAAAGTCTTCATTTTTTCAATTTTTTTATAATTTGTTTTATTGAACAGATATTCAATAAAATTATACAAAGGAGAGTAAGGAAAACTGAGACAATAGCAGTTAATAGAATAGGCTGCAGCAAAGACAAAGTTCATGGAAGACTTTGGAAGAGAAATATGAATTACTTTGATGGATGAGTATCCAAGCCATGACAGAGAGCACAAAAATAGTGGTTTGAAAATATATTTCTTGCAAGGTATGATTAGAGTTTGTATTATAGGTGCCCAATTAAATTAACTATGACAAAGAAAACATTATCAATGGGTTAGATCAACCTTTACTCTCAGATTCAAAATCTTCTTTGGAGTAAAACTTACTGGTTTATAGATTATCTGTGCTGAAATACTTATTACAATATTATGTACATAATTATTTTGATGGGGTCAGGAACTGAAAGGAAGCTCTTTTAATACAACATATCCTTAATAAGATGTAAATTCCTACCAGCTATTTCCTGTAGACTTTCATCAACAGTATATAAAGCAAGGAATACCTTTCTAAAGAGTAAGTCAGAAAATATGAGTTAGGAGCCAATTTATTTCAATTATTTATACAGAGGCCCTAAAATTGGATGCCATATTTGTGATGGACATCAGAATGAGTGAGATTTTGAGAGAGATGGCACTTATGCTATGTGAAGAATAAGAAAACTCCTAAATCATTGACCTAGAAGCCTATATTTCCTGACATCCTGTCTGGAACTATAAATTCAACTCATCTGATTAAAAAGAAGGAAGGCCAAACTTAACTCTGGCCATGGGTTTTGCTCTGAGCAGTGGTTTGAAAAGGAAGTAATATAAAAAGGAACAAACTCACTTATTTAGGGGCTATGTCATTTCATGCTATTTATTTTAATATTTGGGCTATCATTCATTTATTTTTATTCCAAACCTCATGATAATGTTTGAGATTAAAAGATACCTGCAATGCACTTTAGAAATAGTCATTATATTCAGAGTGATTGTGTACAAAGAGGTTTGCTAATGGAATAGAAAAATAGTTAATACAGGGAAGAATAGATCACTGATCAAGTTTTGTATGCATTTGCAGAAAAAATGAAAGCCTATGTTCCCTTAATACAGCATTAAGGTTATGATTTAAATAAGCACATACTGGGCTTCTATGACCATCACAAGTTACTGTCCTTAATTCATAAATACATATTTAAATTTTCCTTATCTATATAAATCCTGTGTAGGATAATAGATGCAACAGGAAAATGTGGTCTGTCAAATAATTTAAAAATGGAATTAATTATGTTGAATACTACAGTTGCTATTTCAGCTATTTTTATTAGAATGTATACATGAATAATTTTTAATTTCAGATCCAGACATTTGTGCAATGAGTTACTGGCGGAATCAGAACGTGAAGTTATACAACATATCCTTTGTGGGAGGAATTTTCAATGGATTTAAGGAAACACTGCAGCCTGTGACTGCATAGAAGGCATCTTTGGTGGAGGAATACAAGCTTAAGCATCCCTATACAATGTTGGCTGGTTTCAAAAAGGTAAGTGCAGCAAAGGAGTTTCAGTTTAATGAGTAGAAGATGAAAGTGTGAACAGCTCGAGAGTCCAAACCTGCATAGGGTATCTTAAAGGGGTAAAGTACTCCATTCTGGAGTCTTATTTATTGAACAAGGCAGTAAAAACATAAAAAATAATAATTTTTACCACCTTTATACTGGAGAAAGTAAGGAGTAATTAATAATTATCTGTCCATTACATATGAGGTATTGCATGACAGAGGATGGAACTAAAGGCAGATTGATTATGTCCCAATTTAGTGCATTGGCCAGAGTAATTTTTACAGCAACACTTCAAAACAATTTTCTTCCTGAAAATCCCCCTCATTTTATAAATAGAAATAGTAATTGAGACCAATAAATACTTTCTTATACCATTAAGTACAATTAAGCAGAGAGATAGCAAAGGCAATGAGGAAATAAATGTCACCACAAAGCAAAATACATAACAGTTGTGAGTTCCTAGTGCACTGTTCAGACAACTTCAAAACTCCAACAGATGCTGCTAAAACATCAATTAATGCTTTTCCAACTCAATCATCTGTTCAAAACATCTGTTAAAAATGGATTTCTCTTTGAGTAGTATGAGAATCGACATCTTCCAGAGGGACAGCATAGTAGGGCATAAGCTATCCAAGAGGAAGTGCAAAGTCATGTTCCTGGGGCAGAACCTCCCCATTTACCAGTGCATGCCAAGGGTGGACCAGGATAAGCAACTTTGCAGAAAATGTCCTGAGGTCCTGTTGCTGTGAACCAGCAACTTTTACTTGTAGCAAAGAAGACTAAAACCATCCCAGGATACATGAGGAGGAGTGCTGTCAGCAAGATAAGGGGGTGATCTTTTCCTTTTATTCAGCATTGGTGAGAGTATCAGGCCCAGTTCTGGGCTCCTCAGAACAAGAGAGAGAAGCATTGAAAAGAGTCCAGCCATGAAAGTTTACAAAGACTGACAAAACAAATAAAGAGGTTGGAACATTTATCATAGTAGAAAAGGCTGAAGGCATTTAGCCCAGAGAAAAGAAGGCTCAAAGGGGTAACTCACCATACTATAAAAATATCTGAAGGAAAAATGAAAAGAGAGTTGGGCTCTTTTCAGTGGTTTCCAAAAACAGGACTGCAAGAAAGGCAAACAAACTGAAACAAAGGACATTCCATCTGAACATCAAAAAACACTGTTTCCTGTGAGAGTGATGAGAACTGGTACAAGTTGCCCTGGAGGCTGTGAGATATCCTTTTTTAGAGGTATTTAGAAACCATCTGGACATGGTTCTGGGCAGCTTACTGTACGTAGCCCTGTTGGAGCAGGGACATTGGACCAGATGACTTCCAGAAGTCTGCTTCAACCTGAACCAATCTGTCAGTCTGTGTTTCAGGCAAACTTATGGTTTTTACTGTGACTAAGGTGAAAAAAGCAAAAAACATATCAAAGTCCTATATTTTATTAACATGGCAAAACACAGTTTACAGCAATAAATAGGAATATGAACATTAATAATCAAATCTACTCCCCAGAACCAGACTAGGCTGGATACACATCCTGGCCATTTATTTGTAGTTGTGAAGGATGCTGGAACAGAACCTGGTTTGTTATGTTTTCCAAGATGCTATGGGACTACAATTTTATATAAACCCAAGGAAGAGATATAGTAAGGTCATGCTGACACTCCTACCAGCAGGTTTACTACTGCTAAAATAATAAACACTCATCAGAAACAGTCTGTAGAAGAGTCTTTATAAGAGAGAGCAGTCTCCATTTTTCCAGATTCAGGTCTCCCTGAATCGGGAAGGGTTCTGTGGTCAGTTGGGATCATATTTATTTCAGAATCTTAGATATTAAGTTGGCTTCAGACTCCTGAATATATACAAATTGCACCCGAAATACTTTTTAAAATAAATTTGTAACTATTTCCTAGTTTCCTCTACTCTTTTGCCAGATATTATATGAAAGAAATTAATTGACTGTTCCAAGGAACCCTTTTTATCTTTCTAAATTGATGTAAGGCAACCTGTTGTATCCAGTTCCACATAAGGGTGTTTAGGAATTACTAACCATGCCTGAGACTTCAGGTGGTTATTTATTTGTCTGTAAGGAAGTATCTTTGTTCATTTAATCTGGAAGCAAATTTTATCACACTAGCTGCAGGAACATCTAAAATAAGCCCTGAACATCGCTCTCAATCTGATATTCTCTTACAGTTACCTTCCTCTGCGTGTAGGGTTTTTTGCTTGAAAAAGGCCAGTGGAAGAAGATATGAATGTTCATATGTTTTGAATGTATACATATGTGCAACCAACTGCAATCTTGAAGATGGTTTTAATCAACCTAAAAAAAAAGAAAGTACGTGTGCCAAATTCTGCTGGTTCATAATGCTACATGTAAAATTGCCACAGAGAAGAGAAAGAAAATGGAAGACCAATATTCATGGAAAAAACTGAGGTCTTACCACTCTCTTGAACAAAACATTTTGAAAGTAAATTTAGCTTGGTGAAAGACACAAAAAGAATGAAGAAGATTAAAGTGAAGAAATTAGTCTACCTCTGATTAAGGTATGTGTTGTGTAGATAGAATGTAGTCCTTTATGAAGACCACACAATTTAAAGAAGCAAGACTGCCACAAGAGGAATAGATTGCTTTACAGAATGTCAGCTCATTTTTGAAGAGAATCCCTCCTTAGAAAAATAAGTAAAGTTTAAACTTTTTGTTGCTCGTTTTCATATTCATGGTCATATCTGTTAAGAGACAGAGAACACTTTTACTATTTTTCATCCTTGCCTTCTGTTGTGGTTTAAAGG
>VZTR01009649.1:0-13671 GCA_013400775.1 Chaetops frenatus
GGGAGGGGGGGAGCAGCTAGAGGTTGTTTTGCCAAACCAACTAATCTATGTTGTTACCCTGTCACAGGGGACCTTACAAAAGAGGATTCCTCAGAGGACACTGAAAGCTTTGAAATACGATCTTGGCAGCCAGGTACAGCTGGGAGGACTTTGTAGGATCATAGAATCATCTGGTTTGGAAGGGATCCTAAATACCATTGCATTCCAACCCTGAAGACAGTGACATCTTTCACGAGCCCAGGTTGCTCAGAGCTCCATCCAACCTGGCCTTGAAAACTTAGAGAGATGGGGCAACCAAAGCTCCTCTGGGCAATCTGTTTCAGTGACAACTTGACTTGGGATGTGCCCTAATTACCAGATTTTAACATATTTACTTTGCAATCTCTATCTGTACCCTGTTTCTCCTCCTCCTCCTCATATTCAGATGAAAGATGAGGGGAATCACATTGCAGTTCCTGTACAGTCACTCAACACCCATTCAAAGACAAGATGCAACACAGCACTTCACAGTTCTGGCACCCTCATCATCATCATTTCAAATTCTGCTGTACTTCTAAGAGATTTGATATTGAGCAGGAAGCTATCTATAGGAATGAAAGCAATTTTACGATTGCGTTACAAAAAACAGAATTAAAAATAATTTAATTCTTCCAAAAAGTTTTTTTCTTGTAATTTCATCTACTCTTACAATGCAGAGCTGAACAAACCATCCAAAAATATCCTGCTTTCCACTTCTTACTTTACATAAGCTTTTCAAGTAGGATGAGAAGCTACATTCGATTTAGCTTTAGCTCATGTTATCAGCATCTTCAAAGATCAGACCTAAACATTAGAAAAAAAGTCTCTAAAACTTTTTTCACACAGTAACTTTTGTGGCATTTTAACTGCCTTAGTTAAAGTAGAAAAACTGCTTAAAATGGGACCTAACTTCACTGCTATAAACAAGCTTATTAATTATGTACATAGAATCAAGAGAAACACTTAAGGGAAACTGAACTTTTGGCTTTGTTTTAACTAGACACAATGGAACCCCCCAATTATTCCATCTATGTCCAATAGCCTCAGATGAAACAAAGAAATTTACCTAACCATTTCAAATGTTCTTATACTATTTGTCCACAGCTTCCCACCCTGGATGCAACTGATCTTTCAAATGTTAGCTTCCAGACAGCTGCTTTGATGTCTTCTCTCATCTCAAGTCACCACTGTCTCTCATCACAGCATCACCACTAGGATTCAGCCACAGATTCTGCTCTGTTCTGATCAATATTTACAGGATTAAGACACCTTCAGAAGAGGGTTCTTCCTTACCCTTCTCTCACACATTTTCTTATTTGTGATTAGCTGTACTAATGCTTGAGCCAGATCCACCAGCAGCAGGTTCTACATCACGTGTTGTCGTAAGGATGCAGGACACCCCTCCAACATGATTCACCACAAAGCACATACAAAGGAACACTTTAGGAACTATAAATACTGCATTGCTGAATGAAAACTACAAATGAGAATATCCAGGATTTCTTGGATTCATTTAACATGGACCTACATACTGCCTATCTAAGCAGTCCTGAGAGTATGGAGGCCAGTGAGTTGAGACTCTTAACCAACTAAAAAATCATGCAGCCCACTGGCAATACTGACAGTTGCTCCACATCCACAGAGTCTCAGGTAATTTCCCTTCCCACACAAACTCTTGGACAGTATCACTGCCAACCTCCCTGCTGGTTACTTGTCCCAAACAGGGACAAGCCTTTCTTCCACTAGCCTCTAACCCACAAAGGTTGCAGCACCTACCCATGCCATCCACATTAAACTTGTAAGACAATGAACACCAGCAAAACA
This sequence comes from Chaetops frenatus, assembly GCA_013400775.1. NCBI lineage: Eukaryota > Metazoa > Chordata > Aves > Passeriformes > Picathartidae > Chaetops > Chaetops frenatus. Next base: position 1,843 of record VZTR01009649.1, read on the forward strand.
TTCCCAAACTGTAAGAAAGAAATACAATACTGTCTTGTATTTCAAGACTCAGTCTTTGTATGAGGGACTGGACTACAGGGTGACTGCTTTGTACGTTTTTTCTGTACCTGTCAGCTAAGCTGGCTTGGTTGCTTGTATTTTAGGCTCCAGCAACAGCTGACTATCTATCTCAAACAATGAGACAGCAAAAGGTTAGGCAGGGGTGCTTGGGCAACTTTTTCGAACAGTGTACTTCAGCTATGGAGAACTAACCACTCTGGACAGTAACAGAGCAATTGCTTGAACTTGAAAGCCACTGAAAGCAGTCCCAAAACACTGTTGAGAGGCTTGCTGCCATCAACATCCACCAGGAGACACTACTCTTTTGTAAAGGTATGCAAAATACAGTAAGCCCACCCAGGAATGACACTTTTCCATACACCTCCCTTTGACCAACTTCTGTCAAATGCCACTGACCCCAGAAATGTATTTCCCAGTATTCAACAGCTGCTGGAGAGCAACATAAACTGGAATCAGTGAGGTATGAGCAGTAGTAGCCTCTGCTTCCCTTACCCAAAGACAGATGGCAGAACAAATCTTTTCTTCATAGGCCGAGCTGCTTCAGCTTTCCAATGCCAATGCAGGAACTGATGGCCTTATACTAGATGTCTCCAGGCTTTGTGCATCTCTTCTCCAGGACTCCTCTGACAAAGGGCTGAGGAATCCCAGAAGTCCTCATGAAACACACCTGTAAGCATTTTGAGTTTGGCAAGGAAGGAAGGTTTTGTGTTTTACCTGTTAACACTGTGCTTTTAGACAAGATGGTCTTGTCTTTGCTTCTATCAGTTACGATTTCCTTGATCTGATCTACTAATAAACATTTTCATGAACTAACTTTTCTGCTCATTTCATTTGCTATCCACAGAACTCTGAGCAGCAGTTACCTTCTTCTCAGTAGTTTACACCTTGCAAGGTTACATGTCAGTAAATCCTGGATGTAATCTCTGGACCCCTTCAGGATCTACTTTGCTCCAGGGTCAGTTATCCGTCATAGCATTTTGCTGGAGTGTAATATTCAACTGAGTATAGTTAACTTTTCTCCCAAATATCTTACCCGTTATATCTCCCATGTCTATATACAATACCTAGCTGTTGGGCCAGCTGAAAAGCACCAGAACAGCATAACAGGACATAAAAAATATTCAAGTGTCAGCTTGCAGCTGCTGTTCTGTCTGTTGTGCCTGCAGAACTGGACAGCAAGGACTTATTGGGAGTTTGCCTTTGGGGGGCTTTATACTTTCCTTACAGCCACATATTCCAACCATACACTAGCTTATGCCGACCCCTACAGCAGCAGATCTGTCACAAATGCGATTACCACCAGCCCCTCTAAGGATAAATTCAGTGAGGTAAAAACCCCTGGAGATGCATTACATACAAAGGAATCACCTCTAAGAGCAAGATATCCCAAGCTGCGGAAGTACCAGCTTGAAGAAGGTACTACAGAGCATATTCAGAAACAAAGATATTCAGCAAAGCACTTCCTAGGCACTGAGTATAGGCTACTGATGGAGACAGGGTGCTGCAGAGATGGATCCTTTGTTTGACCCAGTACAGCTGTCCTCATGTACCTCTGCAGCTGAAGTACTTCAACAGTCTCAGTTCAGGATGTCACCATGCCAATCCCCATGTCAACACTCTTCCTCTGCCTGAATCTCTTGACAATCCTCTCCTCCTACAACTTTAACAGAACCCTGGCATAGCCAGACACCATTAATCTGCAACTGCTCTGAAGAACAGGTCACCCTTGGCTATCCCATCCCCTGGCAGGCCTCGGGCATCAGACTTTACCAAACTGCATCCCAAGCTGATCATCACAGCCAGCTGAACAGGACCACCACCCTTTTACAAACAACGAATAAGAAGGAGCCATGCTCAGGAGCAGATGCCGATACACTCCTGGCAGGTATTCCAGAGTGCACAAGCAGCAGCAAAATTGTACAGGGACAGCTGATTATCTCCTTGCAGACATCCTGAGTTTCCATATCTGGAATCAGCTTTCAAATTGACAGTAACTGGATGCATACATCACTGCATGGTGCTAATTATGTGCACTGTGTTACCTGGCCACATGGCTAGGTTGACAGGGTCAAAGCGTGGTGGATCAGTACAGCTATAGCCACTCTGGGGGATTAAACCAATTAAGCGACTTTAACAGAAAGGGTATGAACTACATCCCTAGAAGAAATACTGAGTAAAACATACATAAAACCCCAAACCTGTGTGAAAAAATAAAGGAGTTACTTTTTTTTCAGCAAGACCTTATTTTAATCTCTTCAGAGCTACTAAAACAGACAACTGAGCTGAGAACTTCATAAACAGTGCAGGCTTATCTCTTACTACTGCTGATGGGGGAAGCCAAACCTTATCTACAAGTGCATTTAGTGCAGTCAACTGGTGCACTACTTGTGTGAACACCTCTAGATCCAATAGCTTCTTACCGAAGTCAAATACATTATTTCATGATGAATGACTCTCCTCAGCATGTTATTACGTGTCTAATTACAATTACACGCATTACATTGCATGACAATCTAGCTATAAAATCTGGCATACTGCATTGAAGATTAATGCTGTATTTAATTTAAGATTTAAATACTGTGATTATTTTCCCAGTTATTATACAAATTAGCCCCTGGGTTTTAAATTTTTTTTAGTATCAAAAAGCAACCCTCCTCCAAAACTGGATTATACTTTTGAGTTCATTGAATTAATTTTTGGCTACAATTTACACAATAATTGTCTACTAAAGGACAGTTTGTTGTTTTATTAATATAATGATTTAGGTTTCATTGTCAGGTTATGAATTATTTTCACTTAAAACAGAGTCTAACCCAGTAACATGTAGCCACTATGTAAGTACATGCACAATGAAGACAACCAGCATTTTAAAGACTCATGAGATTCCGACCCAAACTTTGCAATTCCATCTATTAGAAGAACATATTCCAAATTTTCTAATTGCTTTGTCTTCGACACATTCAGACAAGCAATTTCACACAGACAGAATTTACCTGAACGTCTTTCTTATTTAGACTGGAATTTTTGCCCAAATTAATATGTGGATGAAGACAAATTATTTAAACATGAAACACATAAAAAGGTAGAGACTTCTGCCACACATTACAGATAGGATTTATTTTGGCATCAGTTGTAGCATTCACTTCCTCTTGGCACAACTTACCAACCCATAGCTCCCATTGTTTCAGCTCTGGTTCTCCCACGTTTTGCCTCTTTAAGTAACTCTTCCACAGCCTTCCTAAATAAGAGGAAAAGAGAAAAGTCACCACTGTGGAACACAAGAACTTACCACTTTATGCACTTATGCAAATAGAGCAGATAGCTTTATTCACTGTAGTGAATTAAGCAATAAAGAAGCTACCAAAATCACCTTGACTTTAAGATAATTCAATTCCTATGCACCAAGATTAAGAGAAACATTCTGAAATATTAAAACCAACTAAAGTTGTTGCAAATACAAAAACTGTAATCTTGAATAAAGAACAAGGCTTGGGGCACTTCAAATCCTTTCTAAGCATACTTCTGACTGTGAGTACAAGTTGTATATCCCATCATACCACAGGCACTCATGGAAAAGGAGCATCTCCCAGGTAAGCCATCATCTGCTGGAGCTACCTGCTCCAAGATGCCAAGTACAGGGTCAGCAACCTCACTAGCTATTGCTGCCTTCACAGGTTAGAGAAGTGATGGGTGTGGGCTGGCTACTTGCAAGAACACCAAAGTAGTGGTGCAAAACACAGGCTGTAGCACTGGAACATGAGAGATGCTGCATACACAGGTCTTCAAGAAATTACAGCAAAATTTATTTTTTCTCAAGACCCAGAATTTGCTATCTGAGCATCCTGAGCTGTGTTATAGCAATGATGGCAGGAACACATGGCTTTTATAGAAGCTTGCCCTGAGCCTTCAAACAGCAATGTCTTCCTCAGACAAAGGTGAGGAAAGAGGGGAAGAAAAGTGTCTGACTTTTAATTACCAGTTACCAAACTTGGTGATTCTCTTTTTCAGAAACCTGACTAAAAGATTAAAAGCCTGCCATTATTATTGTAGTATAAAATCTGTCACAATTTATAACTGAAATAATAAACCAAAGAATCTGGGCTACTAAGCACTAATAAAACACACACATGGGTATTTTAAACAGCTATGATTCAGTTTTAGAGAAAACATCATAATAAATTAATATGGTGACACCAATTCTATTAACTTAGGTAGGAATTACATGCTTTTAAGTATTTAAGACTTTTTTTTGTAATATAAAAGCTCAGACTGACTTGCCATCCATCTTAGCAGCCTTCTAGGTCCACACCTTCATTACCAAACATTGTTTGCTAATACTGGTCTTTCAACATCACCCTTATTCATTGTACCTTTAAAAAATCCTTTCAGCTTGCACAGACAAATGACACACAATGCTCAGATCCTCTCTGAAATAATATGTTTCCACTCACCGAACTTATATCCTCTACACAAGTAAGCCAAAAGCTACACAAACAAGTTTTTAAAATTTGCTTTTAGAGGCCTCATGGGACTCCACATTCCTCCCTCTCTTCATTTTTACAGCTTGGTTACAATACAAACAGTTCTGTGGCTGCCAGTTTCAATTCTAAGGGCAGCAGCATGAGCAAAGGGAATGCAGCATGCAACTTTCACATGAGAACCATCCAAACACTAGGAGACTGATAAGAGGGAAAATTAGAGACAGGGGCACATTTAAGAACCCTGTCATCATTGTGACATCTTTTATAAAAAGCACCACTTAAAACTTGCTGTGGCAATTATTTTTGGGCAATCAAGCTGCAGAATTAGAGTAACATGAAGGTATTTTTATCTTCAAGAGTATAGTACAAGACCTATTTACATTTCTGAGGGATTAGACTTTTTCCTCTCTCTATATTCCAAGGTTACAGGCAAAGCTCCTATTGCATATATCCTAATAATCAGTATCACAAATGCATATGTCAAAAGAAAACGATAATGTTAAAGGCTCCTAGTCAGGCAAATTGAGAAGTATTTTCTATTCCTCACTCAGGGGAAGAGCTTCATTATTTTTTCCAAAAGGTCAAATGGATAGACTGAAAAAATGAATAATTGGTAATAAAGAGGTATTTATGATTGTTACAGGCAATAAAAACACCATGTTATTACAGAGACCACCCAATGTTTGTGATTACAGATGACTGTCAGAAGAAGATATATGATACTGGATCTGACAGCCCAGAGGCCAGGCAGTCACAGCTCCATGTCCAGCTCCAACCAGTAGCAAGGCTGGAAATCTACTCCTAGGAGGCAGATGCACACACCATGCACTGACACTGCTGGCCACATCAATCACAGACACACACAGAGCATGCTCACACTGACAGCTTCATCTGACAGCATGCTCTTCTCCCCAGCCAGGTGTGGGAGCCCCCAAGACTTCAGCCCAACAGCACTGCCAGTACAGACCACCACTCAGGGCTGACTGGGACACCCGTGTCTCCCAATATCCAACCCCACTGAGTTCCTGCCTGTAGAGACACACAGGCACACATACACATCTTGCTCCTGACTCTAAAGTCTCTCCAGGAGCTGGCCAGGACTCCCTGGTGGCCCCAACAGCTAGCTCTTCCTGGCTTTTGGAGATACAAGGTGACATTCCAGCTCTCTCCTTATTCACCCACTTACCAGCAAGTCCAGCTTGATCTTCACCAGCAGCCACATGGTCCCTTGTACACCCATACTTGCTCCAGTACTACACCACAGATAAACAGGTCCCCAATCCCACTTCAGTGGCAAACATTTGGTTTTACTCACTCCATGAAAGGTCCCCAGTTGCCAGCACCCAGGCCTCCAAGCCCAACTGCTGGCATCCAAACCTTGACATGTTCCAGTTGCTGGCACCATGCTGGGTCCCTCTGACCCACAGTCTGACTGTAGCTGCTAGCACTGAGATGTACACTCTCTGCCCTCAGAGTTGCTCACCCAAGAGAGAGTTAGAAAGGAATTTAACAGGAAGACAGGACAGACTGTGATGATTAGATGCAGGGCAAGGCCAGACAAGAGTACCAAGCAGCAGCCTATACACACATAACCAGATCTTTTTATCCCCTTGCTCCTCTATTTTCCCACTTTCACTTCTCCCCAAATCACTTGAACTTCCCACTTTCCCTGTCTCTGGTTCCTCCCCTACACATCCCATAACAACCACACATACAGGTAATCACAGCAACCACCAAGCCACAGCTGAAATGCAAAGCGTGGATTTCTTTCCTTACCTCATTAACAAGGCTGGACAACAGGGACACATGGGGACACAGGCTCCATTAGGCTCAGTTCATCTGAGTGGCCAGGGGAGCACTGCCCACCCCAGTTCACCAAAGGGCCTCGCACACACACAGTTCATCACCCTGCTGTACATTATATCATCCTTGGACTTTTGATCTCTCTCTGTCCCAGCAGGAGGCTCAAGCCTGTCTGTGAAAATGCTTAAGTCCCTGACAACATTTATGTTATCTCTACAGCTCTGTCAAACCAGACAGAATATAACCAGCAGTAGGCATAATACACAAAGGTTTCCCAGATTGATACTCTTGGTATTCCCAGCTGCAACATCACTTAAGCAAAACTACTGCCCCCTTGCCAAATCTTCAATTTTTTGATCCTTTCCTACCAACATGCCACATGTGATCACAAAATGCTTTTCTTCTGCATCCCATAATCCCTCCCACAAGCCTATGCAGCAATACCTCTAAGTCCCAAAGATACTCCAGCACTGACTTGTCTTGATGGGTATCATGCCTGGAGGCCCAGGTTGTCTCTTGGGATCAGCCCTGGAGAAAGACGACATTAATTTCTCTCTGACCTTATTGTGGCACCAATGTGCCCCCATGCTCCTCTGGGCTCATGGAGATGAAGCTCTGATGGGCTGGTAATTCTTGGCATCGGCCTGGGAGAAGCCAGGACTGGGTGCTGTTTGGGCTCCCCCATCCATCACAGTGTCTCAGTAGTCCTTGTTGGGAGCTTTCAGCACATAACCTAAAAAACTCTCCCATCTCCACCCAGACCATCACCTCATTAAAGATTCCGATGAGAACTCTAATGAAAATATATCTACTGGAATTGCTTCACAGCACAGTCAGCTACAGAAGGGCACAGACCTGGAGCAGGAGGGCAGTATCCATATCCAGCATCTCCCAGTCAGAGAACAGACATCTTTAACAAACTCATCTTCATGAAAGCATTAATAACTGTTTGCAGTCTATTCCACTACTATTAAAGCTCAAAGACCAAGCTTTTCCTCTACTGCAATTGGCAAAAATCACACTTAAGCCTACTTCCTGAGGAACTCTAAGTCCTGACACAAGCTGCAAGCTCAGGAAAAACTATTACCAATTTTTAAAATCAATTTTCTCAAAGCAGTTTTATGCTAACTATACAACTTATTTTTAACTGTGCATGGGACTAGAAAGAGAAGTGAATGTTGGTATTCCAATTACAGCTGAATAATGAATATCAAGACCTTCAGTCAAACAAGTCACTGAAGACACTGACAGTGTTATTTAAAATTAACTCTCATGAGCTGGTCCTATCTCCTCACCCTTACTAAGAAAACTGATGAAAAAGAAAGTGAAGAATAAAACCTAGGCCACAACTATAAGAGCAAGAATGAAAAGAGGCACAAATACTCCACAAGCTTCCTAACATTTGTTCAAAGGCAAAGACATTCCACATCAGGGATGTGAATGCTCTCATTCTTTGCTGATCAGGTTTTGTTCTTATTTTTTGTTCTTATTTAAGTATTCTACTTGTCAGTCTTGTGAGTGCTATTTACAGTTCAAACACCAATTTTAGCTTGCAGATCACTTTTTTTTTTTTGGCCAGGAGTATGGAATACTGAATCCTGACACTTGACTTTGACTGTTAAAATCAATGGTAAGAAGCATCAGTTTCCTCTAAGGCACAAAGCTTGCTTGTTAAAAAGTGTAGTTGGGCTGCCTGTGCAGCAAAAATATTAGATTACTGATCCTCAACTCAACTACAGGCCTCTTGTTACAGAATTATAGCATTCTTTGTGATTCAGAGCAGCATGTCCTTAGGAAACTTAATAGATCATAATAATACTATTTAATCCCAGGTAAATGATGCTCTAAACAAGGTTGGCAGGCACTTCTAATAATGTATGATATCCAAGGCTGTAAAATATTTCTAGCTATTGAAAGACATAATGGATTAAGGAAGTATTTGGATACACAGTATAGCAAAGACACTTCCTCTGTATTTGAAGAGAAATCATGCATCTTCTGTGCTTCAAACACACAGAACCACCATGACAATAACTAATGAAGGAGAATGGGGAGAAATTTTATTTTTTTTTTTAGATCGGAATGCAAATGGTGACCTCCATAATATCCCAGTGGATATTTAGTTGAAATAAACTAGTAAAAGCACATACAGGTGCTTGAGGAGGAAACAAACTGAACAGCTCCTACTAGCTGATTTGCAACTTTTTCCACCTCCTTCTTGGGTCATAACTTCACAATACCATTACTTATATGTTAACATAATTTAGAATTTTCTTAAGAATCACATGGAACCTTAAGGCTCAGGGTCTTCACTGAGGTACCAGCAAGTTCACAAGAGAAAATCTCAATTCATACTTCCATCAAAGGTTATTGGGTGAGATGGAACAGAGAACATAATTCAGTAGAATGTGGCAAATATTACTGTTTTACACATTCATAGTATTTACAGCTTTTAGAGTTTTAAAATTAGACAGAATGCAACAGTCACACAGGAACTTAAAAGTTAGTACTCAGCTTTCTAGGAAAACTTAATATTAAAGTGAGGAAAACATCAAAAGCAAGATCAAGTGAGAGTCAGACAAGGTAAAACTGAAAAATAATATCAGGAAATGTGGCAGTAAGGATCAAATAAAAGAAGCTAGATGAAGAGACTTCTCCTCAGATAGTAACAAGAAATAGGACAACTGACTTAACAGATCACTTTTTGGAATACTGGGACACAAAATTAATTTCTGACCTGAAAAAGCATGCACAAAAGTAGTTACACTTCTTTTTCCCTCATGGTAAATTAAATGAAAACCACATGTACAAAACCCTGAAGTTTATATTTAAGACTTGCGCATTGCAAGACAAGCCTGAATTCAGAGACAGACTACTCAAAATATTCCACATAAACCCATTTTTTAACATTAAAAATCCACCTAAAGTTGTTAACACCATGGCTACAGAACAGAAATGCTATTATTTGTATGTTAAAGCTGTATTATAAAACTCTTAAAAATTATAACTCTAAACTACCATTGCTACACTATTCACAGGAGAATATGATCAATAAGTTATTGAATATGAATCTAAGGCATAATGTCTGTAACCCAAAGGATAAAGAAAGGTCTGTATTAAACTGGAAAGTGTCTGTATTGAAGATTGTATAGGGAAGTGTGGAGGCCCTTGAGCCTACAGGGAGAAATCTCAGGGCAATGCCCTGGAAGAATCTACCATAGCCTTTGGGAATGCTTTTCGCTTACAGTGAGAGAAAAGGTTTCCCGCATGGTGCTCTGCAGCAGTATATTAAATTTACTTCAGTTTTGTTCTTTTCATCGGCCTGGGCTTCGCCCACCTCTAATTGCTTATATTTGTCCTTAGTTCTAGAGATTTTTTTTCTTTCACTGTTTTCTCATTTCTTGTAATACTCCGACCATTCACTCTCAGGTTTCCCATAGGTCAGTGCCCTCTATACGACCCTTGTACCACCTTTGTGGCAGCCTGCTATCGGCCCGTGACCCCCATATTTAACTCTGTTTATTACACTATTTCTCTGTCTTCTGTCCCTGGTTCCTTTGGCATATGGAGCAATAAACCTTCGCTGGAATGCTATACAGAAGACCCTTCCTGTCCTCCATTCACTGAGCTATTCGTGGTGTTTGTTAGTGCATGAGAGTGGCTGTCTGTGTGCCCACCCGAGTGGCTTCCTGAAAGGAGACGTTTTGGGGGCGTTGCAGAGTCTACTGTCCACCTCTCCACACAGCAACAGGGAAGCATACTTAGAGTAATACCCAAATACGACATCTACATACACACAGCAGAAGCTGAATTCAGGGTGCTATTACCAAATCAAGCTGTTATGAAACCTTAAGGTAAGAAAAAGTAACTAATGATCCAGGTCAGAAAGAGTTAATCGTCAAGTGCACTAACATTGTAGTTATAACTTGTCTGGAGATGACTAAAACCACTCTGAGGTGAACAGTGACATGGATTGGTGATATCAGACAGTTAAACCCTACTGTGTAACCTTTGATAAGTGACACTGAGCTTCATCCTCATTATCTATCACACTTCCACAGAACAGGAATAGCAAACCCCAACTCGGACTGAGGAAGGGTGAAACTTGAGATGAAGTTCCTGGGAAGAAGAGCATCAATCAAGATGTGGAGCAGTCAACTATAGCTGGTGCGTGAGCAGCTGTGCCCTGAACTGCCCAGAAAACTCCAGGTAAACAGCACGACAATAGCCACCAGAAGTCAGCATGAAAGAACAGTGACATAGTTTCAACTTGCCATGAACAAAAAAGGTTTAAGTTTGGAATAGCACTAGTAAAAAAACATTCATGCATAGACAGAAAGAAGCATTAATTATTAAACTGATGATCCAAGAGTAGAAGTAGCTTAGCAAGAATTAAAAGCCTCTTAGAAAGCATTATGCTCCCTAGCCCTTCCACTGTCTCAGTGCTTTTGCTTTTGGCACATTTCAAATACCTGCCAGATATAAACAGAAGAAAGTTATTTTCTATAAGCATTCTCAGACATGGTTTCTCAAAAATTAAAGGAGAAAAGTATGAGGACAACAGTTCAGAAAGCTTCTGGTCATCACTTCACTGTAACAGTTGTTTTAAACGGCCATAAGGAAAGCAAACTCAGACACAGGCTTGCAAAAAAGAAGACAGTTTCCAATCACACAAATAGGACTATTTTGCAGAAAGAATTATGATATGAACACCAAAAATCTATTCCTACAACAATAGTAAGAGGCCTACTTTGAGTATCCAAATATAGAAATCTATGCTTTTATTCCTCAGCGTTTGCTTGGGAGCACTGCAACTCAAAACGTGCAGCAAGACGAATCCAGTGGTCCCAACGAAATGCCAAGTAGAAAACAACTGTATTTTTTGACAAAATAACTGCCAAGCATTTTATATTTTTTTGATACAAGAACAGGACACTTCTAACAACATATCCTGCACGGAAAATTGAAATTCCTAACAACTCAAGATATTTTGGGATTTTTAAAATTTATTTTACCAAGTACACAACCCATCAAATTGTAACTGATGAGGAGTGAACCACCCAAGACCTTCCAATCTTTTTTCTAAGCACGCACCCGAAGTTCTGTGAGGAAGACACGGCAGAAGCAGCTCCAGGCCGCGCTCCCCTCGGGGCCCAAATATCCCACAGGAGGGGCTGTCTGGAGACAGCGGGAAGAGCCCGGCGGAACTCAGGCCCCATTCGGCGCCGCGGAGCAGTCGGGCCGGGAGGAGCCCCACGGCCGCCAGCAGCCCCGGCCGGCCCTAGCCCGGCGCTGCCGGGCCCTGAGCGGCGCAGCATCGCCGAAGAGGTCGCTCCCCGTGCTGTCGCTCGTCCCTCACCTCTCCAGCTCCGGGTCCTCCTCCATGGCTTCCCCACCATCCTCCGCCGCGGCTCCTCAGGCGCAGGCTGGCGCCATCACCCGCTGTCGGCCGGGCGGGGCGGGGCAGCGGGGCGGGGGGGGGGGG
>VZTR01009649.1:13741-28621 GCA_013400775.1 Chaetops frenatus
GAGGACCCGGGGGGGAGGACCCGGGGCGTCCCGGGGCGGGCCCCGCCACACCCCCTCAGGCACCTGCAGCACCGGTGGTCGCGTCCACCGCTAAAAGGAGAGGGAGGGCGGTGGTCTCCCTACGCGGGCAGGACCTCCCCGCAACTCCTACAGGGGCGGGGTGGTGACTGAGTCCGGGGAGGGCGGGAGCGCCGCTGGGGCCCTTAGTCACAGAGTCCCCCGGGGCTTGCTCCCTGGGCACGGCCGCAGGGCTCGGGCACACGGGGACAGGTCCCTGGTCAGCCCCGGGCGGGCAGCGCCCTACTCGGCCCCTCCTCCGCGCCAGCCCCGCCCGCGCCGCCCACCGCTCTGGGCTCTGCACAGCCGATCAGGCGAGCGGCGGGGACACCCCGGCCCGGCTGCCATAGGCTGCGGTTTGCTCGGCTCCGCGCCGAGGGCCGCCGCTGCCACTTGGGCCGTGCCGCTGCCCGCAGCGGGGGGCGGAGGCGGAGGCGGGAGCACCGGCTCCGTCCGGCGAGACACGTTCCCCAAGTGCTGCTGCGCGGAGTTTGCTTCCCCTTAGGCGGGGTGGGCGCAGCCGGCGCGGCTGAGGAGGAGAGAGCGGCGCGGAGCCGGCGCGGTAAGTTCCCTGCCCCGCGCGGTGCCGGGTGGATCAGCCCCACTCAGCCTCCCTCAGTGGCGGCGGGGCCGGGCGGAGCCGCTCTGCGCGGGCAACAAGTACGGGAGAGGAGCCGGGCCCCGGAGCCGCCGTGCGGGGCTGAGGTGGGAGCTTGGGAGCAGCGTCTCCGCCCTGGAGCCCCCGGCTCGGCGGCGGCGGCGCCTGCCCCTGCAGCGCTTCTCTGCGAGGCTGAGCTGTGAGCTCGGGTGCTGGAGACCCACTCGGAAAGCGCCTGGTTCTGGGTCCCCCGATACACCTAAGCTGCTCTCGTGTGGCTTCATTAAAGAAGCTCCTTCGTGGAAAGGAGTCAGATTACTGCGTGCGGGGGAAGCAGAGGAACAGCTGCGAGCGAACCCCTGCTGCAGGAGCGGGTTTCAGGTTGTGTTTTACAGCTGCGCCAGAGGAACTCGGGGCTGGCTGCGAAATGCCGCTGGCGTCCGTGTGGTTGGCAGCTGTTTCCAAACCGTTCGCTCTAGCCCTCCGAGGTCTGACCCACACTCCTTGGTTTCCCCCTCATTTGTTAGCTCTTAGCACTGAAAATGTGGTTAGAAAACTTTCTCTCTGTTATACTTTTGACAAGGCGTACTCTGAAATTATCATTGCTATTGACGGAAACGTGTTACTTGGTCAACTAACTGAGAAAACCGTTCCTGGAGCTCTGGTAATGGTGAATCTGGTTGTCCCTGGTGACTTTTCTTACTGTGTTTCTAATGCATAGTGCTGATTGTTTACTTCTCTAGAAATCTATTAAGAGCTTCTGAGCTTCCTCTAATTCCTCTTTTAATTACACGATAGTAGGAGTTTTGTTTTTGTCTGTGTGCAAAGTAAAAAATGTCTGTTGGGGATTAGCTTTGGACTACATTTGATAGTCTCTGGAAATAAATTTCCAATCATAAATACTTTCGAACTTTGCTTCAAAAGAGAAACTGTTCTGAGCTGGACTCTCATTAAATAAACACTTTCAATTACTGTTGCGGTTTTTTTTCTTTTAATTCCTCTACCCAGTTCTGGCTTTGTAGTGCTTTATTCTAAGCTGCAATCCAGTAGCAGATCAAGAAGGCTTAGGAAGAAACATCAGATAGTTTTGGTTAGTGTCCCTACAACTTGGAAAATAAACATGTTAGTACCATATGCTGCCCTGACTTTATTAAAACTAATTTCCTCAAAATGGAAACAAGCTGTATCAGTGTACTTGCTAGAACCGTAAGACTTAATAGGAGTCCTTTATAATTAGTTTTTTTTTTCTAATTATCAGATCACTGAGTAAGGAATTCTCTTTCCTGAACATAGTACAAAATAAAATTATGAACTCCAGAGTTAGCAGGCTGCAAAGAACACTAGTGTGTGCAAGTATATCAAGTATATATTTTTTTAATTAAAAAACAAGATTGTACTATTATGTTTCAAAGTGCTTCTGCTGTTGAAATTCTAAAATCAATGGATATTAAAAAAAAGCTCATAATTTTGCAATGAGCTTTCAGTACTGAATTTTTAACTGTACTCACCCTTAACTTTGCTTAGTGACTTCAACAAGAAGGAGCCCAGGGCCTTGGACTCTCAGGTCTGAGATTTGCAAACATGGTATCTTTTCCTAACACTGCACCCAAATTTTCTGTCACCAAAACAACAAAAAAGCGACAATTTAGGGACCAAACTTTGCAAGAAGAATGTGAGCCGGTGATTGAGTGGAAAAGTACTGTTCTCCTGAGACAGGTTAAAAAATAAGCTTACTGAAACCTGTCCTGCCAAAAATGGTGGCTTTGACATTGCAATGTTTGGCATTTGTTTGTTTTGTGCTCTTGTGGAAGCACTGATCACCTCAGTGAAAGTTTCTTTTTTTTGTAAGCCTTTATTTATACTGAGCCACCTCAATCTTGATGAATATTTACGGGCCTGTATTACTAAAAAAACAGCAGAAGTTTGTTAGCTAATAGTTAAAACTGTATAATTGAAAATATGCCAAAATATCCTCCTCTTATTTAATCTCATTTTTTTGTACTTCTAAAAAATGTTAATATATTTGAAAGCAACTGGGAAGAAGTTAAACCAACAATGTCAAAGTGAAATGTGTAAAAACATGATGTGTACTAGACATTGAATTAATATAGGTTATTGCCTTGCAATAGCAAAATGTTGCTTGTTTAAAGAGCTGCTAGACATTAAGAGCTGTAACTAATAAGAAAACAACATTAATTTGGTGTTAAAATGCTCCCTGGTGTAAAAGGCACCAGAGGAAGCTGGTTGCCTATTTGATATGCCACTGGGTTTTCTCTGATATTTGAAAATTCTTTGTTGACTTGGTTTGCAGAAGCATTTTTAATGTGGCACCACTGAATTGCATGCTGGTTAATTGCTTTATTAGGTCAGTGGCGTTTGTCCTTTAGAAAACTGTAGTGCCTTTTGAAGATGAAAATGCTTTTAAATATTTGTAGTAAGTTATATAATTGATAGGTCATAGTTTCTATGTAGCAATAAAAATTAATAATATTGTGGAGTGTGCTTTTTCTGGTTTTTTTTGTTCTAATTCTGTAGATGTCTGTGCTTGCATATGCTTAATTTTAAACATCTAAGTATTTCTTTTGGAATTAGAGGGTCTGTTCTTAGGCTTAATGTTAAGCCTGCATGTAAACGTTCTCAGGGTCGGGATTTATTTTTGTAAAATTCATGGACTAAACCTGTCGTGTGTTTTCACAGTGACTGCTCTGTATTCTGTATGAGATGGTGTAGGTGGCTAACTGCGGGCTGGTCTGCACCTTGACACGTGTGGAGATGCCCCCACCCCCTGCTGTTGTGTTACAGTGGGTATCAGTGCTGTACCCGAGCAGACTTCATCCTTGCGATGTGCTCTACGATAGTACAGGCATCTCTTTTATTTCTGAAGTAGTTTGGTGGTACCAGAGATGATGTCAGTCCTTTATGTTCTCATAGATGCTTATTTCAGCTGATGACAATTTTGCAAGTAATTTGGGGGCTGAAACAGGTGGGGAATCTCTTGCAGAGTCTCTCCTGCTGAGCTGTGTGTTAGGTGGTGAACACAAAAGCTAAAGTAGGCAGCTGTTTGATATAAAGTCAGATAACTTGTGAACATGCAAGATTTCACATTGTTTTGCATTTTTGCAATTTTTCCATCCAAGTAGTGGGGGGTATTTTTGATGTGGAAACTTGGGATAACATAACTCAGTATTTGCAGTCTCATTTTTTGCTTCAAATAAGCAAGTTGATATTGCTCTGGCATTGTGGCACTTTATTAAGAATGTCTAGAATTTTGTCACTGTCATCACAGTACAGCAGACCAGATAGGGTAGGAAAGTAATTGTTGGATTATAAATGAGTCAGATGAATGTTATATGGAAGGTAATTTTTACCCAGGAAGAGTTGGTTTACTTTGGGATGGAGTGATAGATGCTGTATTTTGTCTGGTTGTTTTTCCTTTGTTCCACAGAGAGGAATCATTGAGGAATGATTTGGGTAGAAAGGGACCTTACAGATAATCTAATTTCAGTCCCCCTGGGAAGGGACACCTGCTTCTAGACCAGGTTGCTGAAAGCCTCATTTTGCAGAGGGTGATCTTTGAATATTAACCAGCTTTTTTGGGCTCCTCTTCTCTCAAGGGCATTACCTCATGATGCTCAACCAAGCAGATCCCTGAAGAGGCCAGTCTGCTCTCCAGAAGCCCAGGGTACTGAGCCTGCTCTGCTACCTGCTTGCTGCCCTGAGGTCCTCGAACTCCACCATTCCAAGGTCACTGCAGCCGAGGCTGCTCCCTAACTTCACATTCTGTACCAGACCCTCTTTGTTGGTGAGAACAAGGTTCAGCCTGGCACCTCTTCTTGTTGTATCTTCACTTGGAAGAGGAAGTGTTTTTGTATTCCATTGGAGAGATTTGACACACTTAAGCACTGTTTGATGGGCTGTACAGGATTTTTCAGAACCCTTGTTTGTAGAACAAAATCCAATTTGCTCAAGTAGTATATCCAGTATATGAACTAATCCAGATTTAGAATGTTGTAAATGGTAGTAAGAAGTAGTTCTAGGTAAAGAAACAGAAGGAACTATGACTTATATTTATCCATTTTCTAGCAATAGAGTACAATGAAAAGTGGTCTGTGTTAAAGGAGAACCCATATGTGTCTGGGCAAAGGGAGGTACCCAATAGTTGCAGGAAAGCAAACCAGGAGTTTTGGATTGTTGCCTGGAGTGGTGTAGTGCTGTCAGATATTATTCTTCACAGTGGGGAAAAATGAGATACAAGCTTCCTGCTTCTGCTTAGTACATTCCTTGCAGTAGGAGTGATTTTGAAGTATGATGCAGGCTGTGTTCCCTAGCCGCCAAGATCATGCTGCCACTGAATGTTCCCATGACCTTCTCTGAAAAGGTTGCACAAGCCCAGAGGAAGATGTCAGGATGCCTGTGTTGTGCATTCCCAGAGGCTGGCTCTTCAGAAAACAATTGGGAATAAGCACAGTTTATTATTGGGTTCAAGTCAGTGTTCTTAGATGCTGACACTTTTATTGAGTCTTGCAGTTGTCCTCATTGTGTAGATTTTTGTTCTATTCTTCTAATGTGATTTTTGCTTGAATCTGAGCTCTCTGCCACAGTCCCTCTCTTAATGCAGTGTCATTGTCAAAAACTGGCTTCAAAAGACCAAAGAATACTGGTGATGGAGGATTTTAAGCTCTTACCTTCCTGTGGTTTTCTTTGTTCTTCACATTGGTGCTAATCCTTGTTTCTGAGTTCATAGATAAGAGGAAGAAAGCTGGTGCAGCAGAGGTTTTTTGGCATAACAGAAGAAGATTGAAATTCAACCAAAGCTAATGGAGGCTGACTTTTGTATCGAAACCAGTTCATGGAAAGTGATTTTCCATGGTTGCTGTCTTGTGCTCGGACAAGCTGTTGTGTTCTGCCACAGGAATGTGTTGAAACATTGCTTTGAAAGGACCAACCCAGGAGGCTTTTTTTATGATGCAAAGCAACGTTTCAGAATCCAGGTGTCATGATTTTTCTGGCCAGCGAGTTTTGGTTGTCATTCCTGAACAATGTCTTAATTTAAAAAAAAAAAACAAAACAAACAAACAAACAAAACCAGCTTGGCTGGTATCAGTGACCCACCTTTTGATGCATTTCAGTTTGTCATGAAGTGAAAGTGCATTTGTCTGCATACGTCATAGTCCCCAGATTAAATGAGCTGTGTCCTAGTGGCAGTAGAATAGAGCCTCTAGTTGGGGTTTCTGTGGCTGTGGCCATGTCATCCAAATAATTCCTCTAATTGACTAGCAAAGCCAAAACAACAAGAAGAAAGCCCACAACCCCTACAAGGCTCTTAAGCAAACCACATTTTCACTTTAACACAGCCGGTTCTTCCACTGCAATCAGTAACAGCCTGTGCAGAACAGCAGATTCAAAGTTCGTCTTATGGCCAAGGAGCCTCCATCTAGAGCAAGTCACATTTCAAGAAGGATGCTGGAGACATTAATGTCTGGATATGCCTCATGGATAGTGCATTGATTATCTGTAATAGATTAAATACTTAAGTATGGATATTATTAAGTTGCCCCTACATGCTTGGAGGTTAAAAGTTACAGAAAAAACCCAAACCAGTTACTTCTAGTGGCACTTCATGCATAAAAGGATTCCTAATTGTTGTTTCCAAGTTCATGCATTTATTTACCAGTGGCCCACCCTTCTTTGTCATCTTGCGTCTTCTTAGTGGATCTATTTCCCTGCCCCATGTAGTATTGTCTTATATTGGTTTTTTAAATCGAGTTGTTTAACATTTGTTTATAACCAGAATGAATTAACTAAGTCAAAGTTGATCAATGCATTACAAGACCGCATAGATCCTTATGTGTTGTGTAAGCATTCTGGTTGTGTTGGAGAGTTTGCCATAAAAACTCCATCCCAATCGAACATCTCTAAGTACCCTTGGCACAGTGCGTGTGCACCACAGCTCTCAGCCAAACCCACACTGCTCCATAGGGGCTTTCCCAACTCTGGATTGAAGTAACTTGTTATTTAAACTTCTCAAAAAACGTTTTCAGTCAAGCTTCATCTGGAGCAGGTTGATGAGGGTTTCCTTCTGTCTGGTCTCTTTTTCCTGTTTTTATGTGGTTTACTCAGTGAATTAGTGAAGTAGTTCTTTCCTGCCTTTATGTTAATTAAAAACTAGTACCAGTCAATTCCTGGACTATTTTCACAATTAGTCCATTGCTAAACTGTCATTTCTGCTTCAAATGAAAATTGAAGCCTTAAAATTCACAGGGTTTCCTGCCTATTAAACAAGTATTGAATGCCTTAAGATTTTAGATTCACTTCTTAACTATTTTAATTCCTTTTAGATGTTAAAGGTAGAACTAGAGTCATCCAGATTCAATTAGGCTAGAAATACAGATATATTTGTGTACTTGTGGATCTGTCATGCCTTTGCAAATGTCTTAAAACTGTGTGTAAGTTAGGTCTGTACGTACACATAACAAATCCTCATAAGAGTTCAGTGACAGCCACCAAATGTGAATCTTTTTGAAATCACCAATAAAGAAGTATCTTTCTACTTTGGCAAAGTAACTGACCTTCATTCCTGTTGTATAGAGGGCAGCTCAGCATGTCTGTTCTGCACTGGTACTTTTTTATAGCTGGAAGTGACACAAGCTGAACTGATATTCACTGCATGTACAGCACCAAATATGCTTGTTGTGGTGTATTTATATAGTGTTGGAATGATCCTGCATAAATAATCCTTACAGATTTAGTTGTGTGGAGGGGTTTTTTCCCACTTTGAAATCCATTTTGACTGTAGCTGCTGACTTATCTATTGAATGTGGCTCTCCTGCTTTTTTGCAGGGAAAATAACTTTGCAGTGAAGCAAAAGTGAAGGTGATTCAGTGGTGGTAAAAAGGAGAATCAGCAGCACTGCTTGTCTGAGCACTTGACCTGAGCTCTCTTGCTGTGTAAGCAAGAAAAAGAGAATCTATGGGAAAATTAACACGAAAGTAAGTGGTAACACAAGATTTTGAGTTACTGGAGTGTGAAATGAAAACTCTTAACAGTCCTTTCTTCTGCAATAAGGGATGTGTGCCATTGACCAGAGAAATACTGTAGAAGTGTAGTGCTTTCCTAACTCATATTTTGAGAAGTTTGGAAAGCTGTGAAGCCTGGAAATGTTCCTAAGTGTTGTGCTGTTACGAAGTTGAAGATACTTGACCAGGAACTTTTGGGTACAACTTGTTACCTTTTACAATCAGATAGACCTAGGTTTCACAAGAGGTGAAGCCTTTAAGTAAGCCTCAAGTTCAGTGAAGGCAACTTATTTCACACAATAATGTCAACATTGTGCTGAGATTTTTATTTTTTGCCTCAAATTGTCAAAGAGGAAAGAGTTACCTTTTAGCTGATAATGATGTTGAGGATAAAGGAGATGGTTTGTTCTAAAGTGTTCCTATAGGTGAGTGTCTATACCTGAAAACCTACTAAGCAGGTTAAGCTGATACGCGGGAGAAGAGGAACTTCTCTACAATGCACCTGTGTGTGTTAGGAGCAGTTGCTATCCTCTACATACAATTTTTCAGGTGAAGTCCCTGAATTCAGCACAGTTATGATTACAACAAAGCATCCCTGATGGGCCTTCTTTGCTAAGGCTCAATAGCTGCTTGCACAGATCTGGTTAACATTCTGCTTGTCATTGAACTTTACATGTATGTGTATATATATAAAATTAATTTCTGTGTGTAAAGAAGTAAAACAGCATAAAAAGGGAAAAAACAAATGCTGTACAAATGTCTTTTCTTTCTTTTTTGCTTTTAAGATCTTAGAAATCCTTCCAGATTTAACTCTAGCATGTAAGTATTTTTATGGAAGAATGGAGTAGAAATACAGTAGTGAAAGACATTATAGAAATCTGATCCAGTATGTTTTTACCAATTTAATTATTGTTCATTTCTGTAATTTTTACTTTTTAGTTGTGAAGTGAATGGTCTTCTGGTATTGTCAGCAGTTACAGTGAGGAGCTTCAAGCATGCAGTGTTTAAAGAGAAGAGCAATACTGTTAATTGTCAACAGTGATTATAGAAAATGTAATGGGTTTCATTGTGGGGATTTTCACACTAATCTCCACACCAAAAGTTTGGAACACAGTAAATGGGTGATGGAAAAAAGTAACCTTTGCAAGATAAAATGAGTAATTTTCTTAATTTTCCAGCTGATGAGTAAACATAAAAAGAATGACATCAAATTGCTTTTGCTATCATGATATATTTTTCTTAGTCCACAGGTTGTTCTGTCCTTATTTAATATTAAACTTAGTTTTCTGACATAAAATTATTCTGCTTCTCAAATTTGGAACAAATTGAAAGCAGTTAAAAAGTGGAATAATCAAGCAATCATTTAATCAGAATTAAAACTGTATGTAAATATATTTAAGTATCTATAAAATTACATTTAAATATAGTGATAACAGTCTTTATTAGAAAAAGTGCTCTGATTTAACATGAATTGACAAGGATTAGGATTTAATAATGAATTAATTACTGTCTCCTGTTTGAGGGAGAAAATATTTTCCCCAAAGGTTTTGCTTTTAATACTACCATCTTTTTTCTCAGATGTTCTCCAATACATTCTGCATTGTTTTAAAACAACTCTAATCTTTAATACGATTATCTGTAAATTTCCTTTGTTTACTGAGGGACTTTTTCAGATTATCAAATAATTTTGTATACAAATCCTACTTTCCTTGGTGCATACCATAACTCTCCATTGAATGCCCGAGGCTGTGCCCCAGATGAAACCTACTGACATCAATTATTGATGATTACTCTGCCCGCTGGGAAGTGAAATTGTCTCCAGTCTCAATTGAAGATTTGTTTCAAACATGGGGTAATGAGAGCAGGTGCAGGGTAGACACCGGATTGTGCATTGATTTGCAGTGTAAGCATAGGCAGGTGACTTATGAGTACACGGGATTGAGAAGAGAAAATGGTTACAGTTGGAGGTGTCATTGTTTCTGAAGAACTTGGGCAGTGTGTTTTCCTGGTACTGATACACCAAAATGAGATAAACTTTTTTTCTCATCATGGTGGTAATATTACGTTACACTAGGGCATGTGATGGCACTTAACAGGAGGGGAGAGCCCCTCTGTCCCAGTTCTTCATCCCACCCAAATGTGGCCTGATTTGATTTGCTGTGACTCCATCAGGCTTCACAAGCTGAAACCATACTCCTTATTTCTCATGCACCAATAACTGTCTTTCAGTGGGATTTCCTGAGTGTGAAATCAAGCAACCTAACTATGGAAATATGTTTATGCATCCCTTGTGCTACTCCCATTTGAGTCCATTCTCGATGTGGGATTGGGTTGTGGTGGAAGAAAGCTTTAGAACAGAAACCAGCAACTGGGTTACAACATAGGTTCAGGAGAAGTGAGGGAAAATTGAAAGGTGGTGGATAAGCTAAAACAAGACATTTCTTTGTTTTGTAAATTAGCTCCATGTAATTTGTAGGCATTGCTTTATGTAGTTTTTGACATTGTCTTTTTAATACAACAGTTGCAGCAACTACATCATTAGCATGAGGTTTAGGAGCTGGCAATACTGCCTGAGCTTCAAGACAGCTTAGAGACAGCCAAAAACTTTATTATCCTATAGAGGAAAATATGTCAGCTTGATTTTTTTTTTTTTTCTGGAGGACAAAGTAATGAGTGAGAATTTGGGTTCACCCAGATTTCTTCCACTGCAAATTCTTTTCAGTGCAGCCCCTCATGGGCCTGCCGGCCTGGTTCCCTGCAAAGCATTCACTCTTGTGTGTTGTTTTGGTAAGATGTCTTTAGGCTTTCTGAACAACAGACAAAAGAAGGGAAATGCACATTTATTTCAAAACCCAGTGTGGAATTTCTTGGGACAGAGCAAGCTGTGCAGAAACATAAGCATTTTCATGTTTGAGGTTGTCAGAATCTGTTGTAGGGAAAAAGGTTGGATATGAATACAAAATCTATCCTATCAGGACTGCCCCTCCATCCTCTGGGTTTAGGAGTTCAACACCAGATATTAGGCAGGACTAAGAAGTAAGTGAAAGAGGATGCATGTTCAAAGGACAAAGCAGTGCAGTGAGAGCTTCCCTCGTTGGCAAAAGCCTGAGTAAGCAGGTGGGGCTGTCAGCGTGCCCTGAAGGTTAATGCAGTCGGTCATCAAGCTGTGGGGGGAAAGCAAAGCCCTCCCTTCTGCCGGGCTTCTCAAGAAAGGTGCTCTGAGCAGGCTGCTGCCTCTCATTTCACCTTGGGTGCTGGGAGAAAGAAATGGTAGTCAGGACCAAAACAGTGCAAGGCTAAAAAAAGCCAACTGAAAAATCAATGTGTATAGTATTGATGGCGTTTAGAACTGTGTTGGTTTCTTTCTTTGGTGAGCTCCAAGCAGCAGTAGGGCCAGTGCTTCCTTTCTTCTGCAGCTGAGCTGCCCCAGTGGGCTCTGAGGCTGCTGTCTGCCCACCCAGCTGCCCTAGCTGCCTGCTGTGCCAGCTTGGATTTTATGGTGCCTCTGAGGTTATTCCTGGATGTCAAGTCTATATTAGAGAAATACTGACAAATTTTTTTAGTGTTAATGCAGGATTGGTCTAGCTGAGCACAGACAGCAGTATTGTTAAGTTTCCAGGCTGTTGCTATCTTACTCTCAGCTGCCCCCAGACATCTTCACCATTTTATGTTTCCTCTCTAATGGTATGAGCCAGAATGTTGTAATATTCAAAATCAAATGTACCAGAAAATATAATAACTTAGAGTGGGGCTAGCTGAGTAATTGAAGAATAAACTGAATTTAAACTGAACAGGATTGTCTTATGAGCTGATTGCTATTCACAAAATACATCAAAGGAGTGTGACTTCATGTAGATTTACTATTGATCACAGCATTTCCTAGATGTCTGTTGGCAATAAAGAAATGAAAACTGTGTGAACTTTTGGGTTAGTACCAGAATATAATAATGCAGTAAAGGAAAAGTACCGTTCCCATTACACTGCAAAATGATCCTGGAAGAAAAACTTTGTTGTGTTTTATTTATTTATTTAAGATGTTTACATGTATTTAAAAATCTTTAAATTTATAAAAAGGGAATGCAGGCCTTAGCATGGAAAGAACTAATTTTTACCTCAACTCTTAATGTAATTCTTCTGTAAGAAACTACTTAGGAAATGCAGCAGTAGAGTGGGTTCCCCTCAATTCAAGAATGTCTTTTAAGGACATTTGATGTCCTTAAGGAATTTTAAAGCTGTTTGCCCAGACAGTTTTACAGCAGATAGTCTGTGTATTTTTCCTTGAGTAGAATTTTCTATTTTTTATTTCATTAGCACCAGATAATATTTTTAAGACATCTTAAATACAACCCTCCAGCTGTGATGCTAATAGAGATGTAGGGAGATGGCATAAGATCTGGATTTGTAAGCTAAAAGTTACTGGAGCTGAGTCCTGTGTTCTTTTGTTCTCTTGAAATGTGAAATGAGATAGTGCTAGTGAAAGGCGCCCTGAAGGTTGCTGTTACAACCAGAAGCCATGGGAAAACCTGTGGAAATGGAAGCAGTCAGCAGCAGGTACTTGCTAAAAATGAGAGATGTGTTGTCCGAGCTGCTGGCTTGAGGAATCTGCGTGGGTTGTATGTGAGCAGGCCCTGTGCTGAGGCTGCCTGTTGATGTTCAGGTAGTCAAACTGCTGCTGTGCAGAAAAACTGAAAAACCATGCTAGGCAATATTTACTATTTATTCTAACTTTGAGAATGCAAAAGAAATTTTCTAAGGACGATATTTTGGCAGCAATGATCCAAGATCAAGGCAAGACTCTGCCACTTTCAAAATTATGTGCTGTTGTGGAATACCAGCAAATGGAGGGGCTGTTCAGTGGTAGAAATCAAACAAGCCTTTCGTGGCAGTGGGGACAGAAGGGGAAAAAACCAATATTACTGTACCAAAAGAATTAATTTTCTAATAATATGCAATATTATTTATTTGAATGCTTTTAAGTTTAAAGGTTTAAGTTGTATTTAAACGTGAAGTGGTATTGTTTATTTTCATTATTCTTGTAAAATTTAAATAAGGTTCTCTACCAGGAATGGTAATGAATTGTATTTGATTTTTAGCTAATACTACAGAGTGGTAAAAAAAGCAGCTCTTGTGAGTTAAATAGTTGAATATATACAGTAAGGTTTAGCATTATTAAACTAATTCAAAATGCTGTTAAATCCCTTGATTTAAATTACTTCACTGTGCCATGACCTGATGGAATTAGAAATTAATCTAGAAGATGCAATTAATAGACTACTTATATCTCTCATGTAATGCTTAAAATGAATTATTTTTCTGTGTGTATTTTGCTCACTTAATAATTTATCTCCTTGCATCCATCCCACATCCCATAGAAGTAGGCTGAGGGATCACCGCAGGAGGGAGGATGACCAGCTGCTTACTGCCTGTCCTTTGGGCTGACTGGGGAGATAGTGAGGGCCAGTTTCATAAGCAAGCTGCAGACCAGCTTGGCTCTCTCTTCAAACTCATGTAGGAGAGAACTTGGGAGAATGCTGCTATAGAAGAAAAAATAATCTTCCTAAGTGGGGGGGGGGGGGGAAATAGGCAGCGTTTAACCCATTAAAAAAAAAAACGGGCAGTACAGGACTTCCTACAGGAAGGTTTTGAGGAAGGTAGCCTTTAAGATCTGGTATTTCTGCTTGCTGCAATGGGAAGTTCTGATATTTTGTGAAAAATTAAGAGCTCTTCTGTGCTAGTGAGGACTCCCTGTTATTATCCATCTGTCCTGCATCCCCAGGTGACTTTTGGTGAGTTACAAAACGCTGCTTATCTTTGAGAGCTTTCCCCAGGGGAGCACAACACTTACAACAACCATTGTATGATTAAGGGATTTTTCTAGCTGTGGTCAGTCTCTTTCCTAATGCTTCTTACCTAATTAACTTAGCATGTGGAATCCGTGTACTATGGGTGGGCTCTTACTGTAGGTAAGACTACTGGAAAAACTTCGAGTGCAGATGTTAGGGACAAGTATGATGAGTAAACGGAGTTCTTCCAAAGACTTGTGGAGCGTGATTTTCTTTCAAAATACGTTTATGGCATGGAAGAAGGTAACTATTTCTGATAAAGTTCATTTCAGTAGTAAACATTAGAAACAACTCAGTGTGAGCAGTCCAGATTGTTGTGGAAACTGCAGGCAGTTGAATGATGTATTAGAATTTAAGCAGTATATTTTCTACATTTAGAAGCAGAAAATCTAAACCATTTTCACAGGGTGAATGCATCCTGGAAACAGGCAGCAGTTACCATGATTAACCACTGTAAAACAGTGCTATGCTGATGTCCTTGCATGGTGGCTGAGGGGGGACAGGTGGGACAAGAGACCTGAGACTGATGTACAAGGAAGCCACATCCATCCCTACTGCTGTGGTGGAGTTGGACTGCTGGGGATCATTGTACGGTGTGTTGTTGAATCCTGTAAGGAAAGCCTTTTAAAAGTCTCATGATCAGCTTTGCCATGGAGACTTTTATGCCTGAAGAATCTCTTCAGTCTGTTATTTTAAATAAAGTATGCCCAAAACAAGTATAAATCATAGATTCCGAAAATACCAGAGTGGAAGGAACCTCAAGGATCATCTGGTCCAACCTTTCTTGACAAAAGCATAGCCTAGACAAGATGGTGCAGGACCCTCTCCAAATACATCTTGAAAGTGTCCAGCATTTGAGAATTCTCCATTTCCCTGGGGACAGTATTCCAATGGCTGATTGTTTTCATTGAGGAAAATGTTCCTTTTATGTCCAATCAGAATCTTCACAGTGGTAACTTGTACCCATTACCCCTCATATTTTCTGTGTGTCTCCTTGTAAAATAGGAGTCTCCAGCTTGTTTGTAGCCACCCTCTAAATACTGGAACATGTGGGTGCAATCTCCCCTAAGCCTTTCCTCAAGGCTGAACAAACTGTTGTGGTTTAAAGGACAACAACTTTTTTTTTCTCCTTCCTGGGGGGGGTTCTTTGTTTTTCTACTTCCGCCGGGGCACAGTTTCCAGCAGAGGTGAGGAGCCCACGGATTGGCTAATTTTAAGATGGGCACTTCATGTAGCCACTTGAAAATTAGAGGCGTCTTTGCGAAGCTTACATTTTTAGGAGCGGGAAGTTTGAAGCTCTTCGACTTCCGCCCGCGGGGAAGGTAACACCGGCGTGGCCCTGGCCAGCCGCTCCGGGCCCCAGGGC
>VZTR01009649.1:29317-178354 GCA_013400775.1 Chaetops frenatus
GTGCTTCTTGTGGGAAAAATCTCCATGGTGAGACAAGAGAGCCTCTTCTTCCAATTGGACTGATGAAAGCCTATTTCAAGAGTGGTAAATTGACCAGGGGTTTTCTAAGTTTGTTTCTCTGTGCTGTTGGTGAGAAGGATGGTGGTAAAGGAAGATAAATGAGGTGGGAGAAAAGAACCATCATGGGTGGGGGGCTGGGGGGGAAGAAGAAACCACCTGGGGGTTGATTTTGATTTTGTTGTCTTTTGTTAATAAACTATTTTTATCTTTGAAGTTTAGGCCTGCTTTGCATTTCTCTTAATCCTTATTCTCATGAAACCACTACACTACACTCTCGCCTGGTGTGAGCAGACGAGCAGGTGAATGTGAAACCGCTACATTAAATGGTGTTTCTGCCCGGTTTTGAACAAACCCATGACACAAACCCAGGTCTCTCAGCCTCTCCTCATATGGCAGATTTTCCAGTCCTTTGATCATCTTTCCCCTCTCTGGGCCTTCTCCAGTTTCTCTACATTTCTTTTGAATACTTCTAGTGTGTCCATTAGATAGGGAGATGAACAGCTCATAAATTCCGATGTTGCTTTGTTTCATGTTCAGTCAAATAGACTTTGATGGTTGTAATGTAGTAGCACAAAGGCATTCTGAGTTTCGTGAATGCAAAAAGGAATATGAATTCCAGCTTTATCCCTGAAAAGTTAAATGAAAAAGCCAGGATAGAGCTTTTCATATGTCTTGGTACATTCTTTTCCTACCTTAGTAAGAGCTGCTTCTCTAGCCTTTATAAAGGATGTAGTAGCTGAAAGGAGGCTTTTTTCATGAGAAAGAAAAGAAAGAAAGTGAGAAATTGCAAAATGAATTTAAAAGATGGTCAGCAGAAATATTTCATGTGGCTCACAGAGGATCCCTTTGTACAAAAATGGGAGAACTACAGATATAAACTAAGTCCCTAAATGAGGCAAAAGTTTGTTTGAAGTGGCATACCAGTAAAATTGGTGGTTTTTTTCTCTCAGCTCTTCCATATTTCTGAAGTGGGCATGAAAAAAGCCCATCAGAGAAGTCCATAAAGGTTAAAACCTTTATGATTGTCAGTGACTTAGAGATTGTTGAGTAAAGGCATTAAATAAGTGGAGTATACAGTGACTGTATCGTGGGCAGTATGTCATTCTGTTACACCTTGCAAAGGTAAAATTTCATGAGTTGAAAATATGTTTCCTCATGTTGATGCACAACACAGACCAGCACAATTGCTCAGCTAAATAAACAGGACATTTTCAATTATAAGGTGCCATTACCTTTGTGTGTTCTTGTCATATATGGAATCAGTGGATGGTTAATTAAATTGCTCCTTGGGACTCTCCTGAAGGCCGTGTAGTAATTATATTTTAGTGGTGGTGTGCACATTTCTCAACTTTTTAATGAGGGTAAAAGTTGTTTACCCCTTCCTTTGGAAATATATATTTTTTTAGATTATTATAATATGGGGTTTTGTGGTAGGTTTTTCTTTCTTTCCCATAAAAATCTCATTATTCAGCTGCTCTTTGAAATCATGTGGCATGCTTAGTTTAAATGAAATCTTAAAATGTTAAATTTCATGTTGCAAAGTACTACTAAAGCAGCAGTCTGTGTGTTAAACCCCATCTTGTTGGAGGGAATAGGTTCATCACTCAGGAGAACAGGCTTCCTTCAGCCACTCGGGTCTTTTGAGGACATGGCTTCTGAAGGCAGTTCTGGGGCTCACACTCTAAAAGAATTCTTGTTCAGCCTGTTGGCTGAGCAGGCAGATTTTGACTGTCCTTCTCTGCTTTCATCAGTAGTAGGAGCAGTGCTGATGCTTGTGTGTTGTGAGGGAGGCTTGTGGCAGCAGGGGTGGGCTAGGCTAGGGAGCAGCTTTCTTGTGGCAGGATAAGGGCTGTGCCTACATCCCCTTCCTTTGCTGTGTGGTGTTTCACCATGGTGTTTCATACAGCTGAGATCCTTACAGTAAAAATCATGCTATCTTAGCAAATACCATTTCCAGCTATGACTTTATTTTAATTAATGACACGTATGCTGAAGGAAGCCCATGTAGGTGTAGTATTTGTGTGCTCACAAAGAATTACGGTAGCTGGGATTGGTTTGTGTTAGTTCTTCAGCTGAAATGGTGCATTACAAGCAGATGTAAAAACCCAAAGAAAACGTCCCTAGCCTAGCATAAATATCATTGACACTGTCGTTTTAATGCTGTTGGAAATGTCTCTAGCAGAGGTCAAAAGTTTTCTGAGTGCTATGTCTTTGAAATACTGCCACAGGTTTTATCTCATGGGAAGGAGCAAAATGGGCCTCACTTCTGACTGGACAGTTTCTTTAACTGCTCTGATGGTTTCACCAGCGGTGATGTCTCATGTAGGCCATGCAGCTCTTCTGTGAACCAGAACAACATCAGTCCTCTTCATTATGCTGTTTATCCCAGCCTGTTTGTTTAAACCCATACCCAGCCAAGAAGAAGCAGGAAAAACATTTTTGCTACTTTTTCATATGGATGATTTATTTGCAGTCATGTTTTCTCAAGTGGGAGGGTATTAAATAAAGGCCACCCTGAAGTCTTCTGAAGGATCCACTGAGACCTCAAACTGAACCCTTTGCTGCTGGAGAACACTCTTCTACTGTTAATTTATCATAGTGTTTGTAGATTTGGGGGTTTTTTTCATCCACTTCATGGAACTAAGTAAAGGAGGATGGTCTTGAGGGATATGGTGGTTATCATGTTTAGCTGGTTGTCAACTCTCCTGTATGTAATCTATATTATGTCCAATATAAGGAGAAAATAATACTAAAGTATTCAATTTGCAAGTGGAATTACTAGACTTTATAAAAGGTGCTGTGGAAGATAGTTTTTTTTTAGTTTGTGAATCTGCAAATAATTATGATTTTATAGTATTCAAAAAGCCAGGAACTTAGTTAATTTGCAAGATAATCATAATTTTTCCTCTCCTTTTTTAATTGACAAAAGTTAAGCAATTTCAGGATATAAAACAGACTTTCTGCATTGAGTATGCCTTTAGTATTGAGATACTGAATTATAAAACTATATAGAAATTGAGACTGTTTTCAGGAAGTATGTGCAGTTTTGAGAATAGTTTCAGGGTTTAACTTTCTTCTTTAAAAAGGCAGAATTTTCTTAAATAGAGGAGTGGAAGAAAGACTGTTACATAATCCACTTTGTTGTTTTTCTTGCAAATATTGTGTTGCTTTAGATAATATTTATAGCGTATAGCACGAGAGGGACTAGAAATGTCCCGTCTGTCTTGTAAAGCCACCGTAGGCACAGAGTTACTGGAGGGATTCCTGTGTGGGTCATCCCTGCACACCGCAGGGTGTGCTTACAAACCTGTGAATTGCTGCGTGGCGTAGCAATGTTTCATTATGCATTCATGAGAAATTGCTGGTGGCATTTTAGCCCGCAGTTAATTTTAATGTTAAGTTTAGGTTTTGAAAAGGACACGGTGTAAGAGAGTGCCTGGAGATCTTTTACGCTGGTTCCTGCTCTAGTTAGTATTTGCTGAGCCATAGCTATTAGGACTTCACTCATATTCATGTGAGGTTAGATGATTAATTTACTGCTTTCAGGAAATCAAACTCCAAGAGCTGCGTAGTGGCTTTAGGAGGAACTGGTCCTGTTTTAATTATCCTTTGGTGAATTAATTTGTGTCTACTAGCATGCCGACAGCCTTTTTCCCTGGAGTTCCCTGTTGTCATGTGATATCCCCTCCTCCAGGAGACCAGCACTATATTCTTCTTTTCCTGTTGCAGGTGTTCTGTGTTCCCTCCTTGCCTCTGTTGGGATGGAAGGCTTAGAAATGTAGACTGAAAAGGTGATGGAGGGAAGGGTCTGTTGTGCTCTGTGTTGCAGGTTTTGTAGCAAATCCTGGGTGCTGGGTGCCGGCAGTCAAGAAATCACACCAGGGTGTTTCCAGGGCTCTGCTCGGCCTTTTAGGGATGCTTCTCTTCAGAGGCTGGGCCCCAAGTCCTTAACTGCAGGTTAGACCCTGTGATGAGAATTACAAACAAGAAATGAGGGGATTGCTTTTGATTCGGATTGTTTCAAATGCATAGGCTATTCATACATGAAGTGTAAAGTGAGTCTCTTTTAAATTAGCTTGTTTGTGGTTTTTGTTTATTTTTTTTTTCTGTCTTTTTCCTATACTTTTTCCTAAATTATATGTTCTCGGGTATGTTTTTTTTTCTTTTTTTTAACAGACTGATGCTTTGCAAAATGTTGTGGTCAGGAATCTAGATTTCACTTGACTAAATACAAAGGCTCTTTGTGGTGACTTATTTGCATGTATGTATGTGAATTTTTAAGGATCAAAAAAATTTCAGCTTTGCAGAGTGGTAAAATACAATTTTAAAACACATTTCATGAATTACATGAGATATCTTACAGAGTATCTTTGTAGTCAGAATGTGAAGTGAAATAAATTGAAACATTTATGCAGATACAAGCAGAGGTCGGTGTACCTTCTGCCTGAAATTAAACCAACATCCTCCTTTCTCATGGCTATTTGTATTATTTATAATTGCATGAGATGTATATCAAGAGGGTGGCTGGGAAATAAGCTCTTAAATGTGAAAGCTCTTTGGTCTCCTAGGATACATATGTAGTAATAGTTGTACAGTTATCCAGAAGGTTTTCCAATGGGCATCCTAGAAACGCTGTAAACTTCCAGGTAACCTTTATTAACCACCTGGCAAAAAAAAGGGTTACTCATTTTGCTGGGCACTGTGCAGAGCATACAAACTTTATGTAACACATGTCCTTTGATTAAGATATGCTTCTGAAAGACAGAATGTAAAACTGAAGATTATTCAGGCATTTGTTCCTTCTATTTTTACTGAATCTGTTTTTCTTCAGGATTTGTTGATGTGTAGGAATTTTGATATAACTGCACATAATGTTTTCAAGTGGAAATGTTTGTTCCAAGAATAATTCCCATTTTGCTGTTTTTCAACAGGATTTGAGGAGAGGAAGAAAGGGGAGAGAAAAATGGGGGAGCAAGTGGGGTGTCAGGTCTGGCTGTCAAGAGTTTTTTTTTTTTAATTGAAGATTGGAAATTGTTGGTGAGGTTCATTGGTTTTGTTGGTGAATTTTCTTACCCTAAGCATACTGCATATCAATGTTAACAATAATTATTTGGCAAAAGGTTTTATAGCTACTTCATTGCACACTTTCACCCCCAGTTTTCCACTAACTAGGAATCTCTAAGCCAAAGCACCCCCTTGGTTGCATTTGCAAGTTTGAAGGGAGTCAGGAGGCCAGTGGAAAACAGGGGTCTCCGGCCCTCCAGAGCCTCAGCAGATGTACTGTTCTCCAAATTCATCATCTAGGAAAAAACCACACCTTTTATTATATATGGGAAAGCTGCAGTGATTTATTTTCATGTACTCAGTGGAAACAAAAAGAGTTTGTAAACCCTTTCTGTTTTAGATTCCATTTAGTAGTAAGGATTAGCTAAAGCAACACAACATGTTTTAATAGCAAAGTATCAGTTCAGGATTTGACTTTATTGAAACTTAACATTCAGTTAAACTGGTCTGTGTGGATAAGGAGTAAATCTGAATTCATGCATTCCTAGTCCTGAAGTTTACAAAGGGAAATGTATGCAAATTACTCCCTTTAGCCAAAGTACGGTATATTATTGCAGTACCTTTCCAGTGTCATTTCTTAGTTCCATGAGTAGCTTTATCTTAAAATTCTTCAGCTAGGGTGGGCTTTTCATGGCTCTCTCCTCCCTATATCTCTTATTTACAGTGTCAAGTTGCCTGGAAAGTTTCTGTGTTCTCATCCCGTATGACTGACATTAAGAAACAGTATTGCTTGTAGTTGAGCCTACTGCTTTTATAGCAAGTTGACTCCTTTGAATGAAACTCTCATCCTGTTCTTGTCTGGACTTCTGGTTTTCAGATTGCACACAGAAAGGACAGGATAAAGACTTTAAATTACCCTGTTTGCCCTCCTCTTGATTCATTAATTTGATATTATTAGCTTTTTCACTCTGAAAATCAGTGAAAATTAAGGCTGTTTTCTTACTGCAGTATTAAACAGTTCTTCACTGATGCGTGAAAAGTTGGGTTTCTGACCTGAATGTGTGTGTCTATGTGGAAACTAGTAACTATGGAGCAGACTATTGTTTGGGGATATTTGTGTGGGTTCCCTCATACTTCCTGTATTAGAAGCATGATGCAGAAGGGACCCTTCTCAGGATAGTGTGCACTTGTTTTCTGGGTATTCCTTAGATTTTTTAGTGATTGCCAACAGAAGATGACTTGTGACATTGTCTGTTTGACCCACTAGACCCCTTTCCTGTGAGTCACTGCACTATTCTGAACTTGATGGTAAGTTTGAGTTACTTCTTAAAATATCTGGATTTTACAAACAGGCAGTTTGCAGATGAACTTCCGAGTAACTCCTTGAATCCCTGTTGCTGCTGATAAGAGCAAAAAAGCTTGGGAGTCTGCTATTTCCAAATAATCCATTGCATGCTAGTGCTGTTGCATGAAGCTGCCCCGGCCTTAGGAACGCAGCAGCTACTGCTGCCACCTCTGTAGGAAGGGTAGGCAGGTGTCTACAGCCCCTCTGGTCCTTGTGTTGCATTTCTGGCATCCCACAGTCTTTGTGCAAGCACTGCTCCCTTTTTGTGGAAAAGAACTACATCCCATGGGAATGTGCATCCTTATCTTAGAGACATCATCATACTTTGGGTTCATTTGCATGGCTCCCAATGCAGCGGGAGTGTTGTCTCAGGTGATTTCTGGCTTTTGGACAATGTAGCAATTAAAAAAAAAACAAACAAGTTTATGAAGTTTAAAACGATGTTTCATGTAAGTATCTGGCATAGATAATGTGAAAGTGTTTAGTATGAGTTGGAAGTTAAAAAAAAAGTATGGAAATAAAAGGTGGTTTGAATTTTTTATGTCTGTGAACCTAGGATAACTTGTTGATAAGTGCTTGGTTTGGAAAAATGAGAATTATGGCTAGGGAGTGCAAAGAAGATGGATACTCCAGAGGGTGAGTCGTCTGCCTCTTAAAGACCTTTTTCCAAAAGCACTGCAAATGAAGTAACATCCTTCAAAGCAAGACTGGTATTTTAAAAGCTAGCTCTTAAGGGTTGAATACATAGAGTAAATGAGGAAGGAAAAATTGTATCATCCCCCACAGATGCAAAATTTCAGCCTGCTGAGAAGAGATTGGACAGGAAGGAGGAGGAGGAGAAGGTTGGCTCCTTCCCTGTGTAGCATGTTTTTGTCAGCCTCTGTTGCTGCAACCATTTTGACCATGGATACAGAAAAGTGGTGCCTGAAGTTAGGAATCTGAACCAGTAGGGCTCTTTAGCACACTGCTCCTTTACCGCTGTCTTCCCAAAATGTGGTGAGTCAGAATTCCCTGGTGATGTGAGTAAATGTCTTGTATATATTTTGCAAGTTCGTGATTAACTATCTTAAGAACTGAAATGCATTTTTCTTTCATAATTTTGTGCCTTTGGTTTTTTTAACAACTTGGGTTTTGTTTGCTACATGAGTTTAGCAGTTGGAGTCCTGATGCCTCCCCACCTTAGCAAACTTCTGTTTGCTTGCAGCCTTCTGTGAGGACTTAACTCTTTTATTGAACAATTTTATTCTAGTTTATTTCTTGATTTATAGTTCTATTAATGTATCTCTTCTGTACAATTTATACATATGAATGCCACTTTGATATTTTATGTAGATACTGCCACTTCCCTGTTTTTAGTGTCATTTTTTTTCTTTGATTTTAATTTTTACTACTCACCTAGAAGGTAATGATTTTAATATTCTGCCTTTGTTTAGGAATGTTGCCTTTTCTTAAAGAGAACAAGACTACTGAGGAAAGTGGACAGAAATACTGTAACAGCAGTTCAGCTCTCCCTCTTCCACATTCTTAATTTTGCAAGGGGGAGTTAAGAGATTGCGGTCTAATATTTAGCCTTTGTCACTCATGTGAGAATACAAACCAGGGCTTGTTGGCTTGCTATGTGTGTGCTACTATGCATCTTTGCTAGCATTTCTCACTTGAATCTTAAAGGACCGTTTTTCAACAGTGTTACCACTGAAGTAGTTTCTTTCTTAGGGCACTAACAGAATTCAGAGGACACACTGTAGCAGCCAAACTTTGCACCTCAGGCAGGTAAAGAGCTACACCATAGAAGCTTCCCTATGTAATAGCTAGTGAAATTCTATTTTCTAACGTGTGTGTGTGTGTATATATGTAACATGCAATCAGCCAAGCTAATATAGAATGTGAAATAAACAGCGGGCAGACATGGTTAGGGTATAGAGAAGTGTTTTTGGAAAAAATGACTGGGTTTTTTTCATTCAACATGTTGTCTCTACCCTTTCTTGGTGGCTGTGTAATTACAGGGGCTGAAGTGGAGAATATATGATTCCTACAGCAGGACTAAAAACAAATGCAGTCTTTGCTTCCATATTCTTTGTGTCTGTCAAATATGTATAATCAGACTGAATTTTACATAGTCAACTCAAGTCCACTTCCTTTTCTGAACCCTGTCTGGAGGCCTCAGATCAAGCACTAGTGTGCTGTGTATGTAAAGACCTGTTTACATACAAAGTATTTAAATGGGTTTTATTTAAGATATTTGTAAATTAGAAGGCTCCAACTTCTAGATCTAACATGTTCTTATTATGTAAATTTTGCTGATGTGTGGACCAATTTATTTTCAGTATCTGTACAGAGTACATCTGTTGCAGTATGACAGGTAGCCTAACTAGAAGGTCTCAGTGTAAAGGTTTTAATTTCTGAAAAGCATGAACAAAATAATATTTGGGGTATTTTGTACAAGTCATGTACTGCCTTTTTTGTGTGCCCAAAGCTGTGTCAGGCAGCTGGCTCTGAAAATAACCTTTTTACACATATCAGAAGGAAATTCCTCCTGGAAGTTAACTGGAAATAAAGTTATGTACAGCAGCAAAGTGAAATGTCTTCAGCAGACTTAATAGAGAGAGGCACAGCCATCATCCTAAAGTGTTAAGAATCAAAGAACTTGCCTTTATTGTGGAGTTAATTTGTGTGACAGCTAGTGCATGGCATCCTAACATAATTCCCAGGCAAGAGCAGAGACTGCTCAGGCATGGCAGTGCTTTTGGAATGAGTCACCTGCTTGCTGAGGGGTTGCCAGAGACAGCCCAGCTTTCCCTGATCCCTGGTTATGCGGGGCTGCAGACCAAGTGGGGCAGTTGTGGTGGTGAGTCGGTTACTCTGCCTGCAATACGCCTGCTCATAATTTGGCCTGCATGTAGGTAGCCTGAGTTAAATGCCCTTTTTCCTATGGACTTAAGGATGCTCTTATTTTCCTTTTTTTTTTTTTTTTTTTTTTTGAGGGTTCTGATGTGGTGATACTTGTTTTATTTCATTAGGGAGAAAATAAGCAGTCTCTAGGCAGGGCAGACCAGTTTAGGGGGTTGCCATAGCTCACCAAGGGATGTTTCTTAGCTGCTGGGATTTCGCAGACTGAAGCTGAAAATTTAAGCTGTAGGCTTCGGACTAAGTACAGACCATTCTCTACCCTCTTTCTGCTGTAGTTTCAAGTTTTTTCCTCTGGTCATGTGTTGTCCTTGCAGGCCACGGGCACTCACGCCTGCAGAGGACTCTGCTTCCTTTCCTGCAGGAGGAGGACAGTATGTGGTTTATCATTTACCTTAGCTGTGTCTAAACCATGTCTTCTTGGCTCTGTCTTGCACATATCTTAGAAATGCTTGTTTTCAAAGAGATTGGAGGTTTTTGTCAGCTTAGGAGGTAGCTTCATTTTTTTCATGCTGTGTCTTAGCTAAAAAACTGCTTAGTAACAGCAGAATTTACCTTTGAAAATAGCTTTCACCATCACTCAAGTTGTGATTGATGGGGGAAACCAGCTGTAATAAGTTATGCAAGGTGGCATATTCCTGAAGGAAGATATGGGATGGTGTTTCTCCGTGAAAATAGTTAAGTCCTACAATTTAATTTTTCAGAAAGTTCTTTTATCCTTTCCACTCCTCCACCCCCAGTTTCTCTCTGTCATCAAAGCCATTTTGTGATTAATCCCAGTGCTGTCTCCCTGAATTTCCTCCATGCACACCTGTAGGGATGGGGGCTGGTTATAAAGAAGTACAGAAAAAGGGAACATAGCTCTCCAATTCCTTTAATTTCTTTGAATTGCTACTGCTCCTTAGAAGTTGAATTAATCAAATCAAATTCTTTCTGTACATATCCAGGAGTGAGCTACATTTAATCTAGTTAAGTGTGTTCTGTTCATCCACAAAAGTCCCCATTCAGGGCAAAGTGCAAGGGGGAGGGCTTTCCAGAAGGTTTAGCATCTTGACGGACAGCTTTCTGCTGCCTTCATCTCTCCCAGCAGAAAGGGTGGCACATATGGCAAGGGCTGGTGGACAGATTGCATGGCAGAAAATATCCGTGGCAGATAAGCAAATGTTTTACTCTTTCTTGCTCTTCTCCTCTGCTC
Organism: Chaetops frenatus; assembly: GCA_013400775.1. Classification (NCBI taxonomy): domain Eukaryota; kingdom Metazoa; phylum Chordata; class Aves; order Passeriformes; family Picathartidae; genus Chaetops; species Chaetops frenatus. The sequence continues at coordinate 39,826 of VZTR01009649.1, forward strand.
CATCAGCAAGAAGAAAGCCTCAAAAATTGTCTTCTTGTCATGGGTTTTTGACTGTTGGGGTACTTTTTCACTTCCACTGGATATAAAAGCCTGCCTGTTAAAGCAGCAGTAATTAAATACTGCTTTCCTTATTCTTTTTGTGCTATAGCAGAAGGAAATTTGTCATTGGGTCTCCCGTCAGGTAAGTCTGCATTTCTTCCCTTCTATTTAATTTTTTTTTTCTATTTACTTTTTCACTGCTGCAAAAATCCAGAAATGAGTTTAGGAGCTTGGAGGTTTGTTGCAGATTTTTTTAGTACACTTAGGCCTAAAAGTTGCAAACCTGATTGATTGTTGAGAGGCCTGGGAGCATCTTGACTCCCCAGGTTCTTGTCCTGTATTAGGGGGTTCTTGCCATGGGGTGATTTCTGCCACAAAGCAAGAGTTAGCCACCAGAAACAGGCACTTCACTTTCCACTTAACAGAAAATTTAATGTACGTACAGAAAATAGATCTTGTTGCAAATTGTAAAGGCAGCTCCCACCTCTCTTGTGAAACATAATGGCAGAGAAAGGCAAATACTTGAGTAACAGTTTGATAGGGTGGGTAGCAATGCCTGCAGAAGAGAGGGTGCAAGTTCAAGTTCTTCAGTGGGGTTTTTGCTTCTTGCAGACCAGGACAGCTGACTGGCCATCCAAACGTGAGTGGCTCTAATCTAGCTTGGCTTGTATGTCATACTTCCTCCTTTTTCAGCGTTAACTCTGGTTCAGTAGGACTATGCAAAATTTAATCTGTAGATGTGTAGATATATCTTCATTAAAGATTCATACTTGTCTCCTTTTCTTCTATTCTGAGATGATTTATCAGATGTAGCTCTGTATTTGCTATAAAGAATGGATATTTCATTGCAGGGACCTCCGTACAGTCACAGTCCTTATCTTTCTTGTCTCATTTGAGACCAATTTTACTTAAGTAAAGCTATTTTAATCTCCTGGTCCCAAAACAGAAGCCATTCCATTTGTGCTGTAGAAAATGGCTGCAGCATGATATTTGCCTGTTCAAGCGAAACCTTCTGGCCCACTTGTTTTATCTCTGGGCACCGAGTCTCTCTTTCCTGCTGTCATCCCCTGATGTCGAGCATCCTTGGCTTTGAGGTGGTGGTTTCAGGGTTTCAGGAGGTGTGCATCATCCATCACCTCTCCTAAGGATGGTCAGTCTTGTGCTTCCCCTCGGTTTCCCCACTACAGACATCTCTTTTCTCTTTAATGTGCCAGTTGCTCGGATTCCCTCGACCTCTGCAGGCAGCTGTGGGGCAGAGAGGGCAGTGCAGACGGTGCTCCTGCGGTCCCCCTGCCTGGCAGCGTCTCCTGCCCATGTGCAGCAGGGACCCTTAATGTTGTGATGGTAATTAAAGCCTACAGCCCTCAGTTGCCACGGAAACGCAGCACTTGACAAATACAAAACACAACTTACGATCTTGTTAGTTTTCCCAAACGCTCCTTATTTGTCAGATTTAAGCAGGGTTTCTTTCATGTTGCAACCTTGAAAAATACTCTACTGTGAAAATACACAGCAAGGGAGTGTGTGTGCACTTTTTTTTTTTTTTTTTNTTAAAACTCGCACCCCTAGGGTGGGGAAGGAAAACAGTCACCTGTGACCTGTTGCCTTTGCAGTGATGATGCCACATTAACACCTGGTGTAAGGCTGACTCCTTGTCTGTGAGGGCATTCCTTTGATGGAACAAAAAGACTAGCACAGAGGCAAAAAGTAATCTCTGGAGAAGTGGTTTTACTGCAAGCCTAGGGTTGCCTGGTTGTGGAACAAAGTCACCATTCAGCCACAATATTATTTAGTTTGAACATAAAAATTCCAGTCATTCTGCTGAACAACTTAAAAACATGGAAAAGGGTTGCTCATCAGCATAAAAAATAGGTGTATTGGTAACTGGCATGCAGTGACAGTAGGGCTGCAGCTTTAGTGGAAAGTGTCCCAGGCTAATTGTTGTGCCCTGTCCATCTCTTGTAGATTTTTGACTTGGAGCTGCCAGATACCATGTTTTGACAAAACTTTCGTTTGTTTGCATTTTCAAAAGAGGGGAAGTCTAACAGGACTATTGCCTCATAAATTTGGACAAGGATTGATTTGGAGTTTGGTGTTTGAAGGCACTGCAGTCCTTGGATATTAGTATAATTAACATGGATATTGTAAAGTCAATACATGTTGCTAGAACTGCTTCACTTGTTTGCTATATGGCTTTAATATAAGAGCAGAGATTGCATCTAATGAGCTAGGTCACGCTTGTTGAGAGATGGGAAATAACGCTTTTCCTCTATGGTGATGTTTGCTAGCTATTTATTCTCATTATGTTTTTTATTAATTTCTTCTGTCTTTTATTCTTTCACTTAAGCTAGGATCTGCTTTGAAAGCAGTTACAAGTCATCAGCTTGATGCTGTAATTCTTGTGAAGAATACGGGACTGGGAACTAAGAACTAATGTTTAATTAATGTTATGATGTGTTTTTAAGCAGTGGGTTTAACCACTGTCTAGGTTCCCTTTCCTGAGGCTTATGTCAATCCACTCCTGACTGCTCAGAGATCCTGTTAACAGCTGTGGCATTTGAATAAAGCAGGGGAATTTGGGAATTATGAGACCCTTCCTAGCTCTCTTGGGCAGTGAAGGGCTGTTGTCCATGAAGAACAGATTTTGGAAATCCTGTGACATTTTAAAATTAAGCCAACTTTTCCAGGAATCCAGGGTGATGACTGTGCTGTTGTTCAGAGTTATATATTGGTGTGTGTTATGTATTGCCCTGCAAGGTCAAATCTGCCTGGCCAGGACAGGACTGCCCGAATTTAAGGTCACATGAAACCTTCATCATAGCTGTTACTATTTTTTCCATATGCTCCCTTTCCATATTGCAGAAGGATAAGGAAGGGTTATACTAAGGTGTGATGCCAGCAGGCAGCAAAATTTTAGGGTCTCATCTTCTCTGGGATGAAGAGAAGAAGCAACCAATACCCAGTGGCCTTTAATCAAGGGTAAAGTACAGGTGGACAGTTTTTCACTTGTAGCCGGTTTAAACTACACAATAGAAATTAATCATTGATTCAGGGGTTAGATAGATCTCAGTGCAAATTCATCCCTCTGGTTAGAGAGTTTTTAGGTGCAGAACTGAGATTTGCATCCCAGCCATTTTGGGATACAGGGACAATGGAGTCCTTCAAAGGAACAGGGGTGTCATTCATCTCAGGGCATTCTTTTGACGTTTGCTTTTGGGTGAGAAAATTGCATAGACACTTGTAAACAAAATAGAAAATTGAGGTATGTTAAAGGTAATTTTTTAAAAGATTAGTTGGTAGGATGGATATTTTGCATAATTGTTTACTTCTGGGGTATACTTGGGGTTTTTGTAAAATTTTGAACAGTCAATTAATGGGCTGTAAATCTCTAGGATTGTAATAAGGTAATTTAGAAATAGGTTGCTTAAATCTCTGAGAGCATTAATTGCAAAATACATGTTTCCATTAACTTCAAACTGACTTATGTAAAGACAACTACACTTAAAAGATTAATTTACTGCTACAATTCAACTTTGCTTGTGGTTTGCTTTTTTTTTTAATAGCACTCATTCAGACAGAAGGAATAAACATTGTGAAATCTGATGTAGGTATAAAGCCTGACATCTTATGCTTTTGTGAAAATATGTCAAGTTTCTCCAGAGAATGTTAGTTGAATCAATAAATCAGAACTAAAGGAGGCCTAAGGATGAGGCTGTTTTTTTCAGTCTAAAATAGCTGTTGTGCACAATCCATCTATAAAACTAAAATAAAAATTTGCATAGTTGGATGTCCAGTCTTGCCCAGTTCCCAAGTGGATTGTAATTTAAAACTGAAAGCAGGGCATCACCTGCACTATTTGTTTTAATGAAGTCTTGGGAAAATTATTTTCTATGAAATTATATGACTTGAATAACAGGCCTGGCTGGCTCTTTTACCCACTTCATATTTTTTATAGTTCTGGTTATTTTTCCTGTTTGCAGCTTTCCTGGGCTGTTATCATCCTGTGGAGCTGGTGATCTGCTGTGATAAGAGATATAGAAAATAATGTAAGGGATGCAGAAAGAGGGTTGAAGTAGGGTATTAAAAATGGCAGTGCTCTGGTATTGTGGATTTCAGGGATATAGTGCTTTCCATCAGGGAAATTTAGACCTGGCCTGCCATCCCAGCTTTTGCTCATACCATAAACTTTGTGTTTGAGAACTTTGTAAATAAATTGATATTTTGCTCTGGGAACAGATGGTAAAAACACTTGAGATCAATAATTAGGCAGCCACAGTATACGATCCATAAAAATCCTGGATTCCTCCATCATGGAATGGGCTTGCCTCAAGTATAGCACAGCAGTGTGAAAGTAAAGAAATCTTGATTTATTTCAATTTTTTAATTTTTTTTTTTTNTTTGGGATTTTTTGGGTGGGGGCAGTGATATTTTTTTTTTTCCTTTTGACTCTTCATGTTGTAATCCACTATCTCTTTCTTCTACAGCTGTGCTGGGAGAGAGGTTGTGGAAGGGTGGTCACATCAGCTGCAGAAGAGGTGGTGGGCTTAGTTCATATGGCATTTATTGATGGTTTAGGCTACCAGGGCACTGTCAGCACCAAAGCAATGTCGGCTACCACCAGGAACCTGTCACCTGTCTCTGGCCCAGGGTAGCACCTCTGCAGCAAAGCGCAGCCCAGAGCATTGGTCCCCTGCATTCAGATGCTGGGATGGGTCAGCTGTAGGAACAGGTGTGTCTGCTCACCTGCAGTGGTGGGCAAAACAGTTGACTGCCTGTGTCAAGCTCTTGTGATTTTTGTAAATAGAGCCTGTCTCTGGGTATACCTTTCCAAAGAGAGAAGGCTTGTCATTATAATTTTTTACATGGCAGTTAATGCCTGATTGCTCAGTAACTTCTCTGGTTTTACTTTTTGTTCAAAATTTATAGGAACTTGTTAAAGTTTTTCACACAAAAGGACTTAATTACAACCTCTTAAAAGAGAGGTATCTTTGACCATAGCCAGTCATAGAGGTCAAAGTATCTCATGGGTATATTTACTGTATGACACTGCCTCATGTCTGTCACAGAATGCCACATGAGTTACATAGACTTCAAAGGATAGGAATGCTAGAAGCCTTCAAGGAGGTGAATTTGGGATGGTCATACTCAGGGGTTCTAACTGGATGTCCATTGCAGTAGTGCACAGGATGGTGCTTGGGTTTTTCCATAGCCTCACTGATGGTCTTCAACATCCTCATGGGGGAAAGTGGAGAGGGCAAGTACTGATACCCACACTGCTTGTGACCAGTGACAGGACTCAAGGAAACGGCATGAAGCTGAGGCAGGGGAGGTTTAGGTTGGATATCAGGAAAAAGTTTCTCACCTAGAGGATAGTTGAGCACTAGAATGGTATCCCCAGGGAAGTGGTCACAGCATCAAGCTTTGCAGCATTCAAGAAGTGTTTGGACAATGCTCTCAGGCGCATGGTGTCCTGTGCATGGCCAGGAGTTGGACTTGAGGACCGTGATGGATCCCTTCCGACTCAGAATTTTTTATGATTCTGCATATCAGGACATGGTCCTTTCTTGGGTTTTTCGTTGCTTGGAGAAGGAGGAAGAGTCCTGGTTGTACTCAGTAGTAGGAACAAGTCTACAGTTTGGGCAGCATACTCATATAGGGGTTTTTGCTGCCTGTTCTGCGTGTCACATTGCTCTGCAGGGCCTATTAGTGTTGCCGGTACCCCCAAGTACAATAAAACTCGTGCCATATATTCCTTCCCTGGTGCCTTGACTGGCAAAATAATTTGGTCGCAAATCAGTGCTGTGTTTTTCTAGAACATTTATCTGGTTTATTTTGCATTACATAAAGACCAGCCATTAGATGGGTCTCATCCCTTCTGCGTTAATCCAGCACCATGAATGCAGAGTGAGAGAGCTGTGGTTTGAGCACGAGGGCCCTATGCTCTGCTCTCCTTATCTGCTCTCCAATCTTTGAGCTCTTACATAATATGTTTGACTGTTTTTTTGACTAATCTCTTTTGGGGTCTCATTTTGCATTCTTAGTCTCCAGCAACAAAGAACTGCTGTGCTCTTCCCTTTTGAAATCCTTTCCAGAAGGTGCACATTATCTACTACGAGACAGGACAACGATGAGCATCAATTTCCTTGGCAGAATAGGAGCCTGGATTCCAAATTACTGTTTAATCCTTTTTGCGTCAAAGGATATAATAATCCTTGTAAAATGTGTCCTAAGTCTTGTGCTTGGCTGTGTGAGGTTAAGGGGCAAAAATCACAATAGGGAATCTTGTAAAAAGTAAGACATGGGGAAATGTATGTGTTCCACGTGAATTTCAGAATATATGTTTAGAACTGCATTTCAGCAGCCGGAAATAAAGATGATGGGCTGATACCTAGACTACTAGTTTTCGTTTCTCTCTATGCTTGCTACTACCCTGCTGGAATACAGTAAGTCTCTGTCACTAGTGTTGCTTGCTGAATTGCAGTAAAAGAATTTAGGAACAAAGTATGCATTGCTCTAATTTGATTTTTTTTCTCCCCCCGCAACTGGGAATATGTACCAAAACTAACAAATATGGAGGTGTCTTAAGACTGTGAGAAAATTTGTTTTATTTTCTAAATCATCATGTTATGTGTGTCAAGCAATGTGATTCTGTAAGGAAGAGAAGGGTAAATACGGTTGGGAGGGATAAGGATTTAGTGTTTGAAATTGCAGACTGATGCCTGCACAACTTCCTGCCCAAGCAGCTATTTTAAAGAGGGCAAAGTTTAATAAGATAAAAAGTTTAGGAAATAAATCCCATGATGACAGACCTACAGTCCTTTCTTGCCACACTGAGTGTGCTGTAACTTTGTTAGGTAAAAAGCAAAACAAGTTGTTTGAAACCAGTAGTTTCTTATAATTAGTTTATTCCATATTTTTATTACTGACCTCTGTGCTAAATCAGATGGGGCATACTGGGTACTTGCTGTCAGTCTGTAATTGTGCACAGGCAGTGCACTGGATTACCCTATTTTGTACATCACACCAGAAAATAGTGAAGACTGCTTGGTGATAGCCATAGGGAGAAGGATGTGGATCATTAGAGGTCTGAAGAAAATTATTTATCAAAAAAATAAAATATTCTACCCAGTCCTTCTTACTGTATAGTCCTTCTTACTGTATGTTCTGTCCTTCTTACTGTATAGCAATCCACAGAGAAAACATAGAAGTAAGTGATGGTATATCTGCAACATTACTAGTGCAACGAACCAGGGTAAGCTGTTTGCTATTATTTTGAATGCAGTGTATTTAGAACATTACTAATAACCTAATATTCTGTATAGTCAAAATCCTAAAAGCAGAGTAGGACCAGATTAAAATTGTTATCTCATAATAAAGAACACAATTATTTGATAGTATAACCATCATTCCACAATAGGGTATTTTTTTGCCAGATGCTAATTGCATGCTTCTAGTGTGACAATGCATAATGCGGTGTCCTTGCTGTCACAAAATGGTCATCTTGCAGGTGAAGACTGTGCACTGCAGCAGCCCTTATGAAGCCATAAAAATGTTTGTGTTGTAAAAGGATTTGTATTTGTAGATTTTTTTGTTGTTCTTTTCTGTGACAAACCTACAGAAAACAGGAATATTCGCCTCATCTATCTAGCTATTGTATTTTGCTAAACCCGAAGGTCAAATGTTTTGAAGAGAACTTCCGTATTTCCTGCAAAATGAATAATTTCTATTTCTTTGTTGCAGAAAATGACACTTGTCTGATGAGTATATCTAAGTCACCCTGGAAGAAGTTGCTTTGCTGTTAGCTTTACATGAGCATCCCCATCCTATGAGAAGGAAGAGGAGAAGAATCTGTCAGCCTTCTTAGCTGTAAAATGGGGACTACAGGTGATGACATGGCTGCAGTGGAGCAGAATGCCTCCTTGAACCCTCTGTGCTTTGAGTGTGGCCAGCAGCACTGGACAAGGGAGAACCATCTCTACAACTACCAGAATGAAGTGGATGATGACTTGGTCTGCCACATTTGCCTTCAGCCCTTGTTGCAGCCATTGGACACTCCCTGTGGACACACTTTCTGCTACAAGTGCCTAAGGAACTTTCTGCAGGAGAAGGATTTCTGCCCACTGGATCGAAAAAGACTCCATTTTAAACTCTGTAAAAAATCCAGCATCCTTGTTCATAAACTGTTAGACAAGCTCTTTGTTTTGTGCCCCTTCTCTTCTGTGTGTCAGGAAATGATGCAGCGATGTGACCTGGCAGCACATCTTAAAAACAGGTGAGCGCTGCAGCTACTTGTTTGGCATTTTCCCTACACCCTTGTTTGTGGCCAGTTTGTGTAGCAGTAGAAACTGGGGGCAGGAGAGGGGGAGAGAGTTGGTGGTGGCTTTTACATTCACAGCAGAAGACCCTAGGAAATGGCCAGTCTGTAATTGTGCACAGGCAGTGCACTAGATTACCCTATTTTGTACATCACACCAGAAAACAGTGAAGACTGCTTGGTGATAGCCATAGGGAGAAGGATGTGGATCATTAGAGGTCTGAAGAAAATGATTTATCAAAAAAATAAAATACAGTGGCAGTTGATTACAGTAGGGGAAAAAAGGCTGAGGGAGGGGGATAATTAGAAATTTGCAAACTCTCTGCAGAGAGGAGAGAAATGGTGCAGTAGGAACAAAGAGGATTACGTTCAGATTTTGGGGGAAAAAAGCTTTCTAATGGTTGGGCACCAGCATGGATTGGTTAGGTGGTAGTTGTTCATTCCCCATTTTTAGAAGTGTTTATGAACATGTTAAAAAAACTTTTGTCAGGAATAGTTACATCAGAATTGATTCTGCTTTGAGCCAGGCAGATGGACACAGTATCTCTCAGGACTGGTGAGCCTTCTCTGCCTGCCCTCAGTCCAGTCCAGCGACACAGGTGACCACCCAGACAGAAAGGTTCATTTGAGAGGTGCATGGACCTCCTCCATGGACTTCTTTCCAAGTCTTGGTCTTTGTCCATCTGGTGACTCTTGAAGACCATCTTTGGGTGGAGAGAGATGTTGCAGAGGAGACTGAGAGAGTGTGTGTGGTGTGGGTGTGCATGCAGGCAAGCTCTCTGCAGAGAAGGGGAAAAGGACAGGTGCCACCTGCCTTAGAAACTGTTTGTTCGCATTCATATTTCCAGTGTGCCTTCTTCCTTTTTCCACACATCCTGAAGGCTTCTGGGGATTCACAGTTTGGGAGGACCCTGGGCATGCAGAACATGCAGCAGCTCTGTGGGCTGTGGTGAGCATGGAGCTGCCTGGATAATTTTGGTTGTTGCAGTATGGTGTCCATGTCTGGGAGGTACGGGGACTAATTAGGAGCCTTTCTCTCTAGGTTTTTATCTTCTTCTTCTTTTTTTTTTTTTTTTTTTTAAACTCTCCACATGGCTTCCATGTTAGCTTAAGCACTTGCTTGTTTACTTGTGGCAAGTAGTTTCTGATCTATATGATGACTTGGGGGTGGTGAGGAGGCCTGTTTTATGATTATAATCCTGATATTAAACTGATTCGATTTTAATAAAAGGGAAAATGCTAGAAATGCTACTGCTTTCCCACTGTCATATCCCTCACCTCTTCAGTCCTTTTTCCTTGGTTGACATAATTTTGAATTATATTAGGGCTGTTTACAACAGGGTCACGTAGTTTATTTGTACATAGAACACTCTGTTTGCACTCTTTAAGTATATGTGAAATACCCGTTTACTTAATGCACAAGGTTTTTATGGAATCCAAGTGAGCTGAGTCACAGGCTCAAACAGGCTTTTCCTGTTTGTCAGCTGGAAAAAAGCTTTCAGTTGCAGAAGGCTGCTCATTTTCAATTTCTTCTGTTGTCTTGCTTTGTAAGAGCCTGAATGAGAGATGCGGGACTCCAGGCGGCTCTTCAAAATGCAGTTTATTCAGTCCGAGATGTTAAGCAGTCCAGGGTCGTGGGCGACAGAGCCTGTGCCTACAGCTGTCAGCTCCAGCTGCAGGCAGGCCTGGAGACCCTTTGGTTTTGGTTACAATACATTATATACTTTTCTTTGCTGAGCATCTTAACACAGTAGAACCAATCTATACCTTAGCTTTTATCTGTAGCCTATCACAACTACTATAATTACCATATTCATGTTAGTATTCTCCAATCACTAAAAGTTAGTACGTTACAGTTTAAGCTAGAAGTTGTTTTTCAGTTTCCTTGCAGTGGAAAATTCTGAGACCTTTTTTCTACTTACTACATTTGCTGACTTGTTTGCTTGTGCTATCTTTCTGCTTGGTAAAAACATCTTCTTGTTTGAGGTGGGTTTATCCTTTGTTCTAAGTCATAAAAACCCCTTCTACCTAACATACCCTTTGCCTCCGTCGCTATCGATTAAGACTGGCTCAGCAATTCCTTTATTCTATATCAAACCTTGCTTTCATCTCTATTCCTTCTTCAGAATCTACATTTGAAAATCTTTCTGCTAAGCATACATATCCGTGAGACTTTCTTGTCATACTTTCATACTTCCCAACATTGGTTATCTTGGCTGATACACTTTTTGAGTATATGGTGATTTACAGTTTTCAATTAAGTTTATTTGCAAACATCTGAACACCTATAAATTATCATTGCTGACATAAATGATAGCAGCAACTACGTAGTTTGAATTTAATTCTGAATGGATTAGTGAATCCACTAAATTCTACTAGTGATCGTTACATTTAGAAAAGAAATACAAAATGCAATATTATTGTAATTGTCAGCATTGATTAATATAAACCAGTCTCAACAAGCCTTTACATGAGCTGGTTTGTATTTCTAAAGAAAGCAGTATGGTTGTTTAATTTTTACTGTCTAAAAACTTCCACATTGGGGTTTTTCCAGTGTTTTTTTAATTGGCTCCATTTGAGCATACAAGTTGGAAGAAAATGTCATTTTATCCACCATGTGCCTCAGAGTGTAAGGTTACTGTAAGATGCTCCCACAAGGAGATGAGAGACATCAGACACAAACCTGATGACTTCACAGTCCCTAATGGCACTCCATGACACCTCATTGCAGAAAGAAAATATTCTTGATTTCTCAAACTCTCAAGTTTCATTACATTCACTTGCAAACTTGGTTTTTAAAGTTAAACACAGTGCATGTAATAGGATTTAAAGGGAGAACCATAGGAGTCATGTTGTACTGTTTTTCACAGTCACTTGGTATAGAAAATTTGTTAATGTTTGTTAAAGTGCCAGTTTCATTCCCTGGAGTCGTTTAAGGAAAGACTAGATGTGGCACTCAAAGCCATGCTCTAGTTGACATGGTGATGTTCAGTGATGGATTGGACTTGATGGTCTCAAAGGTTTTTTCCAACCTAGTTAATGCTGTTATTCTGTAATTTCTAAATATCAAAGGTAAATTTATGAGAAAAAAAATCTGACAAAAAGTTACTGACATTTTCTGTGTATGATTTTAATTCAGTTAATTCTTATTATTTATTCAGAAGTGAGAAAAGCACATTGTATAAAAACGTATTATGAAATTCGTACAACTTTATATTGAGAGGGTTGGCTATTGTGTTTATTGCTTTTAAATTGGGTTTTAGCTTTCGATTCCTGTATTTCCCTATGGTAGCTTAAGGTACCATTTTAGATGGAGACATTTTTCCAACTGGGTAACATTGCAGATAATTTTATGTCAAGTTAAGTTTGAACTTTATATAGGATTGCATTTTTTGCAATTGAAGAAACAATTGATATATTTATTGTGTGTCTCTCCCTGCTTAATATGTGTATTTAGAGTAACAAAATCCATGGTAAGGATCCAAGTTGTAGGGATACAGAATTTTATCATTCAAAATCCTGGCAATCCCAGTTATTTTGGTGTTTATGTCAATGCTGGTGAGCCTGTTTTTCCCACCCTCTCCGTGTTAGCTGCAAGCACTGTTCCTGCCTGGCACTTTGGAGCACCAGAAGTGAAGAGGCTCTATGGGATTTAACCCTACTCTTTTGAATAAGTGGGAAGGCAACAGATTCATAGTTTTTCCATACCCTATGGACTCTATCCATTACTGGAAAGGTGAACAATCTGTCTGCAGTTGTTCTCTGCTCTGAAGCTGCTTGACTCCTTGTAAGCTTCTCACACTGTTGGGTGGGTGAGAGAAGTATGCAACAAAACCACTCTTATTTCATTTTTCCTTTGTCTTCCCTGATTCCCAAACCTAGATAACTCCTAGTGCCTCATTTTCCCCACTTTCTTCTTTTTTTTTCTTCTTTTTTTTTTTTTCCTGTCAGAAGACAAACTAAGACCCAGGCACTTAACTTTCCAAAGCAGCACCAGGTTTTACTTTGAATTGCGGCTGTAAATCTTGCCAGAATTACTGCTTAAGGTCAGTTTGCTGGCAAAGTTTTATGGGCAATAGCAAAGGCTTGGGTTGCTGGTTTGCAGTCTTTGCTTAAATACAGCTCCTGCTTGGAAAATGATTTAGTGTAACTGGTTTCAGGTTATTTAATAAGTGTGTTTGCTTTTATCAAACCACTGGAAAATGATGGCATAGGTAACAATGAATTCTTTCTTTTCAGTAGTCAGTGAGCAAATGTGCTTTTCAAGCTCGTACTGTTATTCTGCAGAAATACCCTGTAAACTACATCTTAATTTTGTATGAAAGCTCTTTTTATCAGCAAAGAGGGATTGCTGCTAGTGTTCCAAGAAGTCAGCTTTTAAATGAGAAATCCAGCAGACTTGGCTGTAAAAAAGATACAACAAAAACCCACTGAACAAAAAGACCCATTTTTCTTCTCTGTCTGATATGAATTAAGAGAAATTGAAAGTAAAAGTTATACTTTGTCACCGTCCAGAACTAAGCACAAGCTGGTGCTGAAGAGGGTAGAGGAAGAAGTCAAATATAAGCAGAAGCTAATTTTACATCCCTAGAATAACTGCCCTTCAATCTTCCCGTTAAGTAACATCACTCAGTTGCTTTAGCTAGGTAGTTTTACTATCACAGAATGGTTTGAGTTGGAAGCTTACTCTTGAGCATCTTAATTCATGAAAGAAATTAAAGAATTTCAAATTATTTTTAAAACAGTCCTGCCTTTGTTCCTAGACAAGATATTCTGGCTTTGTAGGTAGGTATGAAATACCATTTCTCTTAGTTTGAATTCAACCCATATTTATGCAGTTTGTTTTATGAGGATGTTTTTATGAGTAAAGGAATCCAATCTTCAAAGCTTATTTTGATCATGAGATGCCCATCTGTGTACGTAACTTTTTACAAGGTTTAGTCCAATATGCTCTTTGTCCCAGATATTTCGTATTAGTGAAAGTGTGTACTTCTGAAGATTTATTGGCACTTAACTATTACAACTGCTGTATGGTTTTGCTGTTTGTGGATAATACATTCTTACTGCCAGTAGAAATCTTTTTATGTTGCAAGTGGAAAGAAAAAAATCTCTGTATAGATGTGCTTGAATACCAATACAGGGCTTTGCTGCTTGGTAGGTGGCACAATGTGTTTAAAGACCTAGGAACTGGCATCTCATGAATTAATGTCTCCATTACACAGCTACTTTCTTGGCAAGACAGTTGCACTGTACTAGACTGAAATTCATAGTCTATTACAATTACTGGTTAATTTGGGGAAGAATGTGTAGGGTTTTGCCCTTTTTGCCTCATACAGTAGTGCACAAAAGGGATTCCACTGAACTGAGTAGGTATGCTCAGGAGGCTGTTTACATTTCTTAGTACTAGCTTTTGAAATAATAATTAAACATCATTGGCCAAAATAAACCTCAAATCTGTTTATATTTTGTGTGATGACTTTCATCAGCTACCAGGTAATGATGGAAGAATGTGCTCTGTGAAGGAGGATAGAGGAGGATCTGGCTTTGATTTAGTAGGCTTTGACAGAAACAGGACACTTCCAAGGATCAGTTTTGTGCTGTCCTGGTTTGACACAGCTTAAAAAACTCCAAAACTCTAAGGTGTGCTTTGCCACCTTGAGTAGATCCTTTGGGCTCCTCAGGCTTTCTGAGATGGCTGAGTCAGAGTCAACAACAGTGGTGTGGTTTGGTAGGAAGTATCCAAGGAAGTGTCTGGCTCATGGAAGTAGTCCAGTAAGGCTGGACTCTGCTGTCAGGCTTGGAGGGATTGAACTGTGATTCTGACAGTGTTGGTTTCTAACTGTTTATTTACCTTTTTGCTGAGAAATCATCACTTCTATAGCACAACAGTTCAGGGACAGCAAGGACACACAGCTTGGGGTGGTTTTGTCCTAAGTTCTTGTGAATCAGTGTGGGAGACCATGTCTGTCAGAGCTCCCAGCAGACAAAAGGTTTTCTCTACAAGAGCATTTACCCCCTGCTGTGTTACTGCAGAAGTGAGTGCTGTCGGAGATTGTTCCTTCTTGGGTTTTTTTCCTGTTGCCAGCGTCAAGATTTGAGGGAGCATGAGGCTAACCCAGCAAGTTAAAGTATGTTAGAAATATTCAGGGAAGTGATAGCATCTTCGCTTTTCTTGGTCTTTTGGGGCTGTTGTTTTGAGGTTTGCATTGTGAAATGGTCAATGATAGAAATTTCCTGCTGATTTTCACCTGTAATGGCCACCAGACAGATACATTGACCAATCAGTCCCACTATACTAATGGTTTTCTGTAGTAAGTACTGTCTGGGCAAAGCCTAGGAATAGGGTTATGCTCCATCATTAAAATAATAGAAATGTTTTCACAAAGCAAAACCTTTCAAATAATTGTCATCTCTGTGCTTACGCTTTCTTAAATTTGAAGAACAAAATGACCAGCAGTTGCTTGGGAAAAGCCCCAAGAAATTATTTCTGAAATGCATCATGTCATAATGTGAACTATCTCTGATGTATGTTTTTATGCATATTTCAGAGCATATTTGGATTGCCTTTTTCTACTCATCTAAGCATGGAGAAGACAAAGCTTCAAGGACGCCTTATAGCACCTTTCAGTGTCTAAAAGGGATATAAGAGGGCTGGAGAGGGATTTTTTGTAAAGGCATGTAGTGATAGGTCAAGAGGAATGGCCTTAAACTGAACAAGGGTAGATTTAGGTTAAATAATAAATAAATAGGATGAAATTCTGTATTGTGAGGGTGGTGAGGCACTGGAAGAAGTTTGCCAGAAAAGCTGCAGATGGCTCATCACTGAAAGTGTTCAAGGCCAGGCAGGACTGGGCCCTGAGCAACTGGGTCTAGTAGAAGGTGTTCCCTGCCTGTGGCAGGGAGGGTTTTAACTAGATGATTTTTAAAGATTCCTTCCAACCACAACCACTCTATCATTCTGTGAATATAATTTAAAAAAATAGATACCGTTATTTTCAGATATATATATATATGTATATATGTAATGTTATGTATGTATAACATGGCTGGGGGTCACAAAAGCTTTATCAACATTCTTTGTATCTGAAAACTTTATTAGCAGATTACTTCAAAATCGCTGAAACAGTCTAACTGTATAATTACCAAATCCCTTTTACAGAATGTCAACAGAATTGTGATTCTCAAAACGTTGTTTTAACAAGTTAGGATGTCATTAGGCTTCTGCTGTCTTTTACTCTGTTAACATATTTCTTCTCTTGCAAAAATAAATAATTTCTTCTTTTGTTATAACAATCTGCCAAGTTCTCAAACATTGAGTCCTTTCAAGAATGTGGTTCCTTTTTTTCTGACACTGCTACAGTATGAGTGTTTTTAGGTGGTCAGCAGCTTCAGAAGAAGGAACTTTAGGGACATCAAATACTGTAAGAAGTGATTTATCAGACACTGAAAAAACTGTCACAGAGGCAGATGTAAGATTGATGTCCACATCTAATTATGTACATTCAAGGGCAAGATGATTTGATAATGAAGACTTTCCATAAATTTGCAACATTGTGGCCTTTTTTTGCAATAAATTATTGTAGGCTTTTAAACACAAGCAAAAAAAAACCAACTGCATTAAAAGTAATGGAAACTTACAGAACTGAGTTTGTAGTGAAAAGCATCAAATGCTGAGGGAGCATTGTTGCATAAGGGAAACAAAAAATTGCATCTCCTATGTGAAGTCAGAAAGAGAAAACAAGAGACAGGAGGGAGATGAGAACACCTTCTACTGGCCCAAGAGAAGATGATGAGCAGAGCTGTTATTTTTGCTAAACTTCTTATATAGACTCCTAGACAAGTGTCATTTTCTTTCAGTATTTTAAGTTAGATTACAATGTAGGTAAAATTTTCATCTCTTTCCTCCCTTGAATGAGCCCAGGAAAATATGATGCTTGCTAAAGTCAAAGGAGATGGCTTCAGTGGGCGTCCAGTTGGGTCTTGAAATAGGGCTTCTCTTATGTGAATTTTTTTTGACCATCCTGTTTAATCTTTCCAGCAAGGTTATCTTCCAGAAACTGAAATGTACAAAATCCACCTTCTAGTGGAAGGTGTCCCCATCCATGGCAAAGGGGTTGGAACTAGATGATCTTTAAGACCCTTTCCAACCCAAACCATTCTGTGATAACAGAATAAGTCCACATTGCGAAGGTGTTATATAGTACATTGAGTTCATGGCCAAAAATCTACCTAGCAGAAGTTTTGTGAAGAAAGCAATACTGGAGTTTTGTCTGCTGAAACACATTTTGACCTTAAAATTCAGTGTGTTTAATGTTTTTTTTATGCTGTATTTAGAGCTGTGGCTTTGAAGAAGACTAATTCAATTCGATGAAATACTTGGGCATTTCAGGCTACAAACAGGGCTGCAGGCTTGAAGCATGATAACAGTGTTGTCTTCACAGGTGTCCTGGGGCTTCTCATCGGAGGGTTGCTCTGGAGAGAAGGAAAACGAGCAAGCTGCAAGCAGAAGCAGAGGGCGAGAGTGGTCTCGGCGGGCCAGAGCAGCCCAGCAGTTTATCTCCGGACGCTGATCAGGGAATAGTGCCAGCTGAGCAGAGCTTTACCTCGCCCGCCCTGCCCGCGTGGACAGATGAGCCTAGCATCGACAATCTGCCTTTTGAGGAGAACACAGTAGCAGACAGTATGTCATCACTTATCTTCTCAAGTCTCTCTTATCAGATGTGGAAACATTTGTGGTGTCAGAGCTTGTCTCTTACCAACTGTGAATGTGCATCTTCATTTTTGGCTCTTCTCTTTTGCAATATTTGGAGAAATATTAGTGGGTTTCAATTATGTGTGAGTTTACAACTGAGATAAAGTCACAGGAAGGAAAGAAATATCTCAGAGTATGTGCCAGCTGCCATGGTGCTGTATCATCATTTACTGTGTCATGGTGCAGTAGTTCATGTTAATCTGCCAGTGGGACTGGCCTCACACCTGAGATGGAAAGAGTATAATTTCTGTAAAATTACAAAAGTTGTTTTCTAAGATGAGATTTTTTTTCCCCCTCTTCACCCTTTCCCCCAACTGGATCAGCAGCCTTCCCACACATGGGAGTGCTGTCTTGCTCAAGCAAAAAGACAGCTGAGTTATTCCTGCATCCATCTGCACTGAATAAGCAGTAACACCTATAACATCTGGGATTTTAGAGTGGAAGTTCTGAGCCTTACCACAGAGGAGGGTGGTCCTGTCCCCTTTCTTCTCCTCTATATTTGCCATCCTTTAGCATTCTCCTTTTTCCTCTTTAGTGATCTCCATGCTTGCTTCAGAAATGAACTCCTTCAGTTGACTCAGTAGCTCAATAGCAGCTCCTAGTGCAGTTGCAAGACAAAGAGGTTATCGTGGGGTAACCCCTAAAATACATTTTTATCATCATCACCAAATGCAAATCCTCAGGTGAGCCAATGGAGTATATGAAATTTATTGTAAAGGATGGGACCCAAAGGGTTCAGAATATCCTATTCCTATCCAAATGACCCCATTTCAGGAAGCATGGATGCTACTCAGTCATTAGAGAGCTGTTTCAAATAAGCTAGGGCTTTCAATAAGTAGTGGAACTGATCCATTTGCAGTGGTTTAGTTTTTTGTTAAACTGCTGCTTTGTGGCCTGTCTACATTATCTTTTGGTGATTTATTTTATTGGAAATGAATGATGTAAAAAATATATTAATAGTCTTTCTTTTTAAAAATAATTGGCAGCAAATCAACAGCCACCTACCTTGCCTGAAGGAGAGATCACTACTATTGAAATTCATCGGTCCAATCCGTATATTGAATTAGGAATTAGCATAGTGGGTGGCAATGAAACACCTTTGATCAACATTGTCATTCAAGAGGTTTATCGAGATGGGATCATTGCCAGAGATGGAAGACTTCTTGCTGGAGACCAAATACTTCAAGTATGGAACCTAATTACATATTCTGTCTGCTTTCTTTCTATTCACTCCTTGCAGAATTGTTGTTAAAATGAGATGGAAGATTTTCCTTGTCAGACTATGTTGTGTCAATGTTAGGTTTGCAATTATCAGTTGGAAAGCAAGTTAATATTCAGAGCAGAGCCTGTTGTTCTAACACTTTTGGCTATCATGCTTTATGTTGTTTGTATGCCCAGTCCCTGGCATTATCTTTCCTCCCTAGCATCTGTTGTCAACGTTTAAAATACAAGTTTGTTTTTCTGTTTTTAAATGTTGTGGGACTTGGTCCTTATTTCAACTTTATGCATGCATTCTGAAGGAGCCCAGGGTTATTTCTGACCAGCAAGTCGGTGTAACTTGTCCTATGTCCTTTGTGGGTTTTAAGGCTGGCTTCATCTAAACTGTTATTTTAATCTGGCTTCACTGTTGCCTTCCAAAAGCTGAGGAAGTTGACCGTCATCTTTCAGTACGTGTAAACAGACTCAGTGACAACCTTCAATGGAATGATTTAAAGCAAGGTGCTCTAAGTATTTAAAGAAAAAAAAATAAACAAGATTAAAATGTAAGTTGGTTTTGATCAAATGTGTATTTTTGGTTATGTTTTAAGAAAGTAGCCACAGACAGTAGAAAAAGATCAAATTCTATTAATTTTGAAGCTTTAATTTTTATATTAGGGGAAGGGGTTGTTTATAGGACACTTAAGAATAAGAGTAACTGAGTGCTACATAAACAGAATAGTCATTCAGCTTCTACTTTTAGTCATTCCACCTGAAACAAATATAGTATCATCAATTCAAAATTACTTCAGCAAGAGAGTGTGCTTTTGATCTGACAGCGTAAGATCAGTCCAAATGTAGTTATAAGCCTTCTTGGTTTCACTGTTTTGAAATCAAGCTGATAAGAAGTAGCTTAAATACAGTAGTTACCCTTGGAATGAAATCAGTTTGCACTTCAGAACATAAAGTCTCTTTTGAGAAAAGTGCCTTTTTCCTCTCTTGGAGTGTAAGCATAGTGGCTGGCCAAGAAAACAACCCAAGAAGTTTCCAAGATACTGCCTTTTCAACAAGTAATTACAGACACTGATTGAATGTGCCTCATTTATTTTTGTGCTAAGAAGTCTGCTTGTTTGACAGAATAGGGAGCTTGAGTTCCAGCGAAGCTTTGGAAATTCGTGATGTTTGGGCAGGTGTCAGTTACAGTTTCCAAAGCCATAAATGGCAGTGAATTGACTGTAAATAGGAATTTACAAGCTGCAGTGAGTCTTCCCTATCAACATCCTGGCAGTAGGACTGTCAGATGCTAAGTGGGTGTCCGTGAGAGTCCTCATCTTGTGCCAAGGGAGTGGTACAGAGGGTAAAACCTAAATTTTGGAGGGAGATAGAGTCTTTATTTCTTTGAATTTACCTGTGCAGGTGCTAAGCTGTTGTTGAGATTGTCAGGTTCAATCTCTGCCATCTGCAATAAGGTGCACTTAGGTGCAGCTCAACACGCACACTTTGGTTGGATATTTCTGAAAATGCCTTCCAGGGCTTTTATGAGCTGTAAAGGTCTAAAAGAAAGAGCCAGAAAGGACTGTGAGATGAAATTCAGCATTTTCTTGCCCAGTCAAACAAGAAGTATTACCCTTTTAAGAGCTGTGGGAACAACATTTAGTAACAGCTGCATAAAAGCTTGTGTTGTCTGCAAGGTACAGATAGGTCCCTAACATTTTCAAAGTGCTCTACAAATTGTCTCTTTTTTGTGCTGGACCGTGACTGTAATTCATGTGAAGCATGTCCTAATGAAAATCTCTCTCCCCAAGAAGTGCTAAGGCTGTTTTATTCTGAAATTTTAAGCTTTCTTATAGAAGAAGAATGACATTTTATTGCATGTATTCTTCTGTGCCCTTTGAGTGCTCCCATATTTTATGTATTTACTTTAGCTAGCTACAGTTAAAAATAAAAACTGATTTAATTTAAGAGCTCTGATGGATAGGCCCTAGTGGTTTTTGCGGGAGGCAGTTCTAAATGTTACTTCTCTTAGCTATGCCTCTTTTCCCTTTCTCTTAGCTATGCCTCTTTTCCCTCTGCCCAAGGTTACAGCCTGTCTCAGGGCAGTAGCAGAGCAGGACACCACTGTGGTTCTGTCTGAGCTCATGGTGCTGCCAGCAGTGGTGGCTTTGTGCTGGATTTTGGGCTGGAGGTGGCTCAGGGAGGGTGCAGTCCCCCTTCAGCATCAGAAACCACCACAGCCAAATGGTTTGTCACAGACTTCTGGGAGACCCTCAGCTCAGATGTGTGATGTGAATGTGGCAGCTGTTGTACAGTTTGCTTTGTATATTTTTAGAATTTTAATATTGCTATTAGATGGTGAGAAGCTGCATGTTTGTTTTTACTTACTTAGGTTGCAATGGGGAGTATTAAAAGGCTTAGCTAAGGCACATCAATCAGTATTGACCATTTGGTGTTAGTTTCTATCTGCTGAAATTGTGGGGCAGGAGTTCCTCCATCAAGGCTCAGTAATATGTGCTAAGGATTAAATTCTACTGTTAACTTTGAACCCCTTCTTACAAAACAAGGCAAACACAGCTTTTGTGCTAAATTGTTGTCATGCTCTTCTTTTCTGCCAAATCTCGTTGCACTGTCGGTTCTTATTTTTACAGTGCAAGAAATGACTAAAGATTACTGATCTTTGTAGCAGTGGGCCACATAACAAACACAGTTCTTAGTTCTAGGTAGAGAAAGTTTAATCTGTTTTTCATTTACAGCTGAATTTTGGGTGATACAGGTTATAAGTCTGAAACTCTGACCTAGTTGAACTCTGTGAAAAATCTAAGACTTGAGAATTAGTACAACTACACTTTTTTTATTGTCTTAACCAATTTCATTATTCTGGATTTCAATTTTTTTTAATGCTTTTTCACATAATGAAAGTACTGCATACTGTAAGACACAAGCTTGCTTCAGAGGTTTTCATGCATTCTTTTTGTAGCTATTATTTTGTAGTTTTGAGTGATGCTGAGCTTGACAATAAAAGCACGTGCCATGGTCTTCTCCTGGAGAACAAACAATGTAAAGATCTAAGGAAGACAAGTATAGGAGACCAAGAGGGCAAAAACCTTGGCCTGTGATGGCAGAGGGTGTTCACTTTTGGGGACATGTTGTCAGCTTTGTGGGAAAAGGCCTAAAATAGTGCTAGGGGAACGTTAGATTGGATATTAGGAAAAATTCCTTCACCAAAGGGTTATTCACTGGAACAGGCTGCCCAGGGAAGTGGTGGAGTCACCATCCCTTGAGCTGTTTAAAAGACATGTAGATGTGGAACTTGGAGACATGGTTTAGTGGAGTTGGCGGTGGTGGGTTAACACTTGGACTTGATGCTGATGAGGATCTTTTCCAACCTAAAAATAAGTTTGTAGATTGAGTATCCAATGTGAGTTTGCAAGAGAGAATGGAAACACAAAAAGAGAGGAAATCTGGTAGGGTCAGAACATGTAGGTTGCTCCAAGGCTGGTTTTGCAGTGAGTGAGTTTACTTTGGAAAGGACTTATTTCCATAACCAGGAGCAACTGAAAACCAGGAGCAATATGAAAACATAGTTGTGACTTCTTTTGCTGCTGTTGTTTTGCAGGTCAATAGCTTTGACATAAGCAACGTGTCCCACAACCACGCTCGAGCTGTGCTGTCACAGCCATGCTCAGTGCTGCACCTGACGGTGCTGCGGGAGCGGCGCTTCGGCAGCCGCACGCACAGCCACACAGACGCGCCAGGCCCTGGGCGTGAGGACAGCTTCCAGGTGACCCTGCACAAGCGCGACTCCAGCGAGCAGCTCGGCATCAAGCTCGTGCGCAGAACAGACGAGCCGGGGGTTTTTATCCTTGACCTTCTGGAAGGGGGCTTGGCTGCTCAGGACGGCAGGCTCTGCAGTAATGACCGCGTGCTGGCAATTAATGGACACGACTTGAAGCACGGCACACCGGAGCTTGCTGCTCAGGTTATACAGGTAACTTGCCTTCCCTGCCTAAGCCCTTAGCTCGGCTTTATTTTTAGAGTCTGTTCTCAGATGGAATAGCTTGTGTGAGGCCTAAAAGCCTGTGTCAATGTACTTTACAATTATTTATATTCTGAAAATGATAGTGAAGAACAGGATCTACTTTGGCACCTACCAGATGAGCTTCACCTCCTCAGAAGTGAAAAATGCATTAGTCTTTCTTGGAATGCAGCCTGAAGGTTAGAAGACAGCTCATGTGAGCAAGTAGTGTAGCCTATCGTAGCCTATTGCTTATCAGGGAAGGGAAAAAAAAAGAGGATTATTATTATTCTATTTATGTATGTATTGTATTTTAATCTCTCAGTAAGCTCTATAGAAGTTGGCTTTGTTTTTTATTGATTTGCCTGTGCAAGCAATTGAGTTAAAACAAGAAAATAGTTTGTCAGAAGTTAGAGTCAACAGGTAGCAGCTGGGAAGTCAAATATAGGGTTTCCATGAGTTCTACATGGTGCAGCTCAGTTTCTGAGTGTTTAAAAGGGCTATTTCCAGTGTCTGGCTATGTTCTGTACATGAATACTACCCAAAGCTTGATGCAGTGTGACATGTGACCCTTCTGTATCCCCACAGGAAAACCCTTATTCCATGCCTTTCTCCCAGTCTGTAAGGAAACAGGTGCAGCCCTTTGCTACTTCCTGCTGATGGGATATTGGTGAAAATGGCTCTGTATTTAGGAAAGTTGGAATATACCAGTAGTACGTTCCTACAGTCTAGTGCAGTCATCTTTGCTTAAAGCACCACATAGACAACTCTGATACAAATGAGTAGGAAATACTTGTTTTGGGAATAATTTCAGGAGTTTTCCTTGCAGTGAAATTAACAACGACCTTGGGAATTATAATTTCAGTTTCCTTATTTTTGTATACATTGATTGGAATTTAGCATCAGTTGGCTTTTACCTTTTGAGCTGCGGCTTTGTAGCAATAAAAAGAGTTGATGTTTTAACATCTGGTAACTGGGTCTCCCATTATTCCCCGAAATCCAGAATGTGATGGTATATTCATGTGTAACATCTTTCTTGCAAGTGTCTTTGGAAGTACCTGAGGTGTTCAGAACTTTTGATCAAAACCTGCAGATCTTGGAGCTATCACATAGGCATTTCTTCCGTTTATTTCTATGTGTTGCTGGAGTTCACAGAGGCTGCGAATGGAATGGAGTGAATTTTAATGTTTGAAGCTTCTTAAGACAAAGTGAGAAATAATCCTTTTGACAAAGGATTTTCAGGTGGTGTAAAGGTAACATCAGAGGTGAAGGAACAGTGTTAATTCCCCCTCCATTCTAGGGGGACTTGCAAAAAGAAGCAAGTAAGCGAGTGTGCAGTCTAAAAAGGAACTGGAAAACAAGGTCTGCTGTTGTCTTGTTTCACATTCTGTCTTATGTTTTCCTCCTTTTCTAATAACCAATATCCTGTCAAACTTGATGACACTTGATGACCTAATGTATTCAACAGGCTAGTGGGGAGAGAGTGAACTTGATCATCTCTAGACCCCTGAAGTCACAGACAGCCAGCATTATCCGAGACACTGGGACTCACAACAGCAACTCATACCAACACCAGTCCCAGCAGCTGTTTCACAGCAGACCTAACTCACATAAGGTTGGTGCTTTTCCTTCTGAAAGAAATGAATACTGGTTTATTCATGTGGTGGTGTGTGTAGCAAGGCAAAGCTGGAAGAAAGGATTATATCTTCTTTTTTATCTAATTAATAAAAAAAATGGTGGTGACTTCCAAGTACCCAAGTCCTGCATCATGTCTGGAGTAGGAACAAAAGATACACAATAGGTTTTCAGTATGTTTTTGGATTTGCTGACTACAGTGAAAGAAGCAAGTTCTGTGAGCTCATACAGCTGTAGTTGTTAGACCTTGTCTAAGACAGTGGCTGGTACTCCTGCATAAAAGGGCTGTCTTTCAAGGATATTAGAGTTTTTGGTGCTGCTGTGCTGGCTGCAGCCAGGAGGGAGTTGTGGTGCCCACCACGCAGCATTTAAAGAGCATGTTGGAGGGATGTGTCATCTCCTTCAGGAGTCAACAGTCCTGGCTGCAAGGCTGCTGAGTACTGGGAGGGAGAGAAAGGCAAAATGAAGATACTTTCATGAAGCAGTGTCAAATATTTGGAAGACCTGCAAAAAGAGAGCCTTTTCTTGAGATGTTCTTGTAATTAGAAAAATACAACTTCTTACTCTTAAGAAGTCGACTTTGTGAAATAATTGTTATACTGACCATGTCAACAAATCCGCCTTTCCTCCTGTCCACGTCAACAAATCCACCTTTCCTCCTGTCCACTCTGTTTCCTTTACTATTTAGCATTGTACTTCTGTTGGGATAATTTACATGTGTTGATGGTATTTTCTTTTAAAAATGGGGATCGTTGCAGAAAAGAACAAATGAGGTTCTAGGAAGGCTGTTTTCATCCTGAGGAACAAAAGTGAGGCTCCTGAATATTGTGGCTGTGGGTACTTGCCACAGAACTGGGCCATACCTACACAATGATTAGTTCATTGATGAACTAATTGAACCAACTTTGCTTGTGCCAGCATGGGTTATGCTCTTAGCACAGGTCCAAAGTTGATCCAAAGTTGGATGAGTGGATTTCCCTCATGGATCAGTGTGGGCTCTTTTAAAATGGGAAGTCCCATGTAACAGCAATGGACGTTTCTCGTGTTTTGTATCATTTCTCTTTCTGTCATTAACATGTAGTTAGTTTAGAAGCCTTGTGGCTTAAAATATGTTTATATGATTGTGTGGCAGCAGCCAGTCCTAAAGCCTGGCGTCTGAAGCCTTAAGAATGAACTGTATAAGCTAGGGTGTGTTTACATATAGCTACTTGCATGATTAATGTGTATGTGAGGAGCAGAGCCAATCAGAAGGAGCACATGGCATTGGAGGTCAAAGAAGACAATGTTGTTTTCCAGGAGAAGGCAGGAGAGTAGATACATATATATACTTTGAAGAATATCCCAGGTTATTTCTTTCATTATTTTGGATTCCTTGCAAGTATTCTGTCAATTTCAGATGCTACTACAGGTGTATGTGCTGTGCTTTGAGTCTTCTACTTAGTAGCCTGAGGGAAAGGCTTCAGCAAATAAAATTTACTTTGATTTAGGTTTACATCTTTTTTATTGGGCAGAACTAAATGCAGGCTGAACTTCATCATTCAGTTGTTGGAAAATTTAATACAGGATCTCTTCTTGTTTCAAGCTTGAGTCTTCATTGTAATCATTAGGGAGGCTGCCCAAGGTACCCATTACAAACCATTAGCATCAATTGGCCTTAGTTTGTGCTCTGGGAGGTTTGACATACCAGCTGCAAAAGAGAACATGATGCATAAGGGCTTTAAAGGGTCTCTTATTGTCATAATGAAAACATATTTTCATTTCTTAGGAACTTCTTTGTAGTTCTGAAACATATTCTACTGACAAATGAAGTAATGCTGATGTTCACCAAGACATCAAAATATTTGTATTTGGTTTGTCTACAGACTTTTGACCATGTGGTTTTGTAGTGTAGTCCTAAAATTTAGCATTTTCCAGTGTAGGATGTTAAGAAAACTAGAGTGAGGTTTCAAGATGGGCCTTCATAAGCTTTGTATCTATGTTTAAGTATCTACATCCATGGGGTGTTGTTGGGGATTTTGGGGCTTTTTTTGGAGGGGTCAGGGATCTGACCTGGAAGAAATTCAACCAAAGCTGCTACCTAGTCCTTTTAAACTGTTCCATTAAAGTGTCAAAGTGTGGCTTTGGGGGTGTATTTAATTGTATTGTTCTGGTTTTTGGTTTTGGTTTGCTTGGGTTTTTTCCTTAGTTTTAACAATGTTATTTATCCCTATTAAACAGGATCTCTCCCAGTGTGTTACATGCCAAGAAAAGCACATTACTGTGAAAAAAGAGCCACATGAATCTCTGGGAATGACAGTGGCAGGAGGCAGAGGCAGCAAAAGTGGCGAACTGCCCATCTTTGTGACAAGTGTACAGCCTCACGGGTGTTTGGCAAGAGACGGCAGGATTAAAAGAGGTGGGGTTTGGCTTCCCTGGTGGCATGGCTACCTCTGGTTGCTTTTTAATCACTACATTCTCTGAAATCAGGTGGTGTCAGAAAGTGAAGACAGATGTAGGGAAATGCTTATGGATGTTTTTCTTCATGATTTAGTAAAGGAAATAGAGTATTTAGTGTTGTACTTTCACCTTTTATGGGAAGGGGATATTTAGACCATGATAGCAGGGGAAGTGGATAAGATCAAGAAATGTGTGGCTAAATTCTTTAAAGCTGATGATAATCCCCTGAGCTGAGGGTCTGGTGTGATGCACACACATCCTGGTTCTGTGTTTAATTGAGTGGGTTGTACTACATCTCTGTCCAAGGAATCTCTGTTCCCCAGTATAATATCTGAACAGCAGAGAAGCTCTGATGACAGGCTACAGCTCACCCACACAAAATTTGCCCCAGAAGCTACATCAGTGTTGATCCTGGTTCCCAAAAGCTTTCTTATTCTCTGGGAGAATGTGAGTTTGCTGGTCTTCAGGGGTACTGAAACACCTGTTCTTTTTTCTTCGTTTTGTAAAAGGGAATAAGGAGACGGAGGTTAGGCTCAGCACAGGTGAAGGCAGTCCTGCATAGTTGAAGCATTTGATGATTAAAACATATTATATAATATGTGAATCAAAGACTGCCTATGGGATCTCTGCAATTCCCAGTTCACAGAATTAGAGAATGTTTCAGGAAAGAAATTTAGGAAAAAACTTCACAGATTGTACATTTAAAAGAACAGTGTGGGAGCATCCTTCTATGCTTCTGAGAAAGGGAGATTTACACCCACAGACCAGCAGATATGCTTTCTTTTTATGTACTACTATGAAAAACACACTTGATAAAAGAATCACTATTGTTCTTTCATTGTGTAACATTAAAGTAGCCACAGAAACTACTGGGAGGAAAAATCTTCTAAAAACTGAGTCTCATACCAAATGTGACCCAGGTGTTTGCACTTTCACTCTGTTTTTCTGGCTTTCATTGGTGAGACATTGTATGAAAAAGGAGCCTGCCACTGGATAGTTAATAACATTCTTGTTTTCAATCCTAATGGTTTTAAAAAATACAAAACTAAAATTGTCGAAATCTTTTTCATGGATTTGACTCTCTCCAAATTATCTTTGTGGAGATGCTCTGTTTCTTTCTTTGAATTAACTGGATTTTGTACCAAACTTTCCAGAAAATTTTGAATTCCATTTTCTTTTCCCAAGCAACAAGTTATTAAAACCAGATGAATTAAAGCCCACTCTGTGGAACCTCACCTGTCTACAATAATTGGTTACTTTGAGGTGCCTGCATTGTTCCTGCCATCATTCTTCCTTCACTTTTAAAGTTACAGTGAACTCAAGATCCACATCTGGAAACAGTTGTATCATGGCATCTGCAGTAGCAGTTGTGGCCAAACTGGTGAGGTGCTTAAGTAATTTTTATTTCAGATTTTCAGGGCAGTATACATAGGAATCACAGTATTTGGTGTGTTATGTAGAAATAAATTACACTGATCCAACTTGATATAAGCTCAATACATTAAAGTTTCAAACTGACAGTACAAAGGCATCAGAGCTATTCGCATTCCCAGTCTGGTAGTTGAGACTGTCTCAGGTCCAAAGATTGAATGGACATACTCCAGTATGGAATGAAAACCTGGCGTGGGAGTTGCTGTGGGTGGGCAGGACTGTCAGTCTGATGTGCTCTTCCTCGCATCTTTGCACAGGTGATGTGCTGCTGAGCATCAACGGCATTGATCTGACCAACCTGAGTCACAGCGAGGCCGTGGCCATGCTGAAGGCTAGTGCTGCCTCTTCAGTAGTTGCCCTGAAAGCTCTGGAAGTCCAGATTGTAGAAGAGCAGCCCCAGGCCAATGAAGAACAACTGAGTACCATCAGTGAAAATGAATATGATGCCAGCTGGTCACCATCATGGGTCATGTGGCTGGGACTTCCAAGGTACGGTATTAATCGATTAAGTACTTACTTAGCTGGTTTAAGCTAAGCCCTGTGGGAGACATAAAGAAGCAAAGACCTCCTTAGTTGCACCACATCTGCTCTTATTTCTGCCTGGCCATCTTGGCTGTATTCGGTTGATAGTGTGCTTAGGAAGAAGGTTGTGAACTGGAGCAGTGTTTCCTTAGGAAACTCGAAGATGAATAGACTGGATTTATCCCTTCACAAACCATAGTAACTACCCATGTGGAATCTTCTGTTCAGACACAATTCATCTTTTTTATTGTTTTATTGTACTGTAACTTTCTACAGATATCTAAAACCAGAGCAATTACTAATAAAACCACAAAGTATATATCTGTCTGTCTCTTTGCTAATCTGCTACCTAAGTTTATGAGGCCAAATACTGCAGAATATTGCATCAGATTTTGGCCATTCTGACAGACTATTGACATGTCCTGTGCCAAGGTTGTAGCGTGTAACTATAGGCTCACATTGTTGTTTTTTTTAAGAATCCACTATCATCTCTGCCAAACGCAAAAAGCCCTAGAGGTTTGCAGCAAACTCCCTCCCCTTAACTACTCTAGAATCTGCTGGACATCACTTCATTTGTACTCCTCACTTGCTTGAGGCTGCAGCTATAATCTCATTCTGGCATCGCTTATTATTAAGAAGAGCTCCTACTACAGCTAGTAGAGTTCTTAACTTCAGTCAGAGCATGCAGGTTAATTCCTTTCCTTCTGATGGATTTACCAAGTCTGTACTTAAAGTGTAAAACCACAGCAAGAACCAGACAGACTAAGAGCAGAATGCAGCTGAAGATAACACAACTATACATTGGCCTTCCAGAGATTTCACTTTTTTCTGAGTTTAACTGTCAATTAATTTATCTTCTATTAAGGTATTAATGAGTAATCTCAATAAGTGGCTCTCAGTTTTGGTAAATATACTTCATTTTCATGTTTTAGCAGCAGTTTATTTCTTACCTAGTGGTTTGTTTCTTTTATGCTACAGATGCCCATGTATGGCTCCCTAGTATTATGCTATGCATTGTGCTTTAAAGCAGTGTCAAACAACAGTAAAGAACTTGGTGTCTTTTTACTGAAAAGTTAATTTCTATGCTGTTTGGTTTTTAAATTACAGTCATTGCCTACTTCACTGGCAAGAATTAACTTTCACTAGGGCTGATAACATATAGCAGTACAGTTAGTGAAGTGTGATCTGAATTACTTATATTCTGTGTAATAAAATGGTTAGTCATTTATATTTTCATTACGGGTGATGAATCAGTACAGAAGTAATGAAGCTTGTGCCTGGGTTTTTAATTTTTATTTAAAGTAGAAGCTTAAACTGACTGGAAGACAAATGCTTTGCATTTTTGACTTGCAAACTGAACACATCAGATATTGGTTGCCACCTTTGAAATCCCTAAAATGCAGTCCTATTACTGTCAGTTTACAGAGTTAAAGTAATTATTCTGGCATGGCATTATTTCTTTTAAAACACTTTTTTGTCTCAAGACTGTGAGATTTTTTTTGTAATTGGTTTGAATATTGCAAAATTACTCTGGGAACAGAGGTCTAATCACCATCCTTCCCCTTCTCTTCCACACTTAGTGCAGTGGTAATGATGAGTTAGCAGATGTTGTGCCTACTGTAAAACTATACATGGCTTTTTCTCTTGTTATGCTGTGCTTTCATTCCACAGCTGCCTGCACAGCTGCCATGATGTGGTGCTGCGGCGGAGCAATTTAGGGAGCTGGGGCTTCAGTATCGTTGGTGGCTACGAGGAGAACCACACAAACCAGCCTTTCTTCATTAAAACAATTGTTCTTGGAACTCCTGCCTACTTTGATGGGAGATTAAAGTAAGCCAAAGTAACAATAATAGTAGTAATAACAGCAACAATAATAAACCACTTTTAAATAGTTGTGTGCAACTAATTGCTTGAGGGGATACTCTGTAGCATCCTGTGTTGCTGGATCATGCAGCCCTGTAGTGCTTTGCCTCCCTAATGTGTGGGATTCAGGGAATTGTCAGGGTGTGTCTGCTGGGGAAGGGACATCTCTCAGAGTTGATGACATCTCCTGTGCTCTTCCCCAGCTGTGCTGCTGATGTCACCTACTGTCTCCCTGTTGAACTCCAGTTTAGGCCAAGACAATGTACAGTGTGTATATGCAGAACTAGCTAGTTTTTGTCTTCCTATAGAACAACTAAAAGTTAGAACTTAACTTCTGCAAAGTGGGCGAGACTGCTTTATCATTTCACATAGCCTTCTCAAGCCGCTGCTGGAAACTGGTACTTTCTTGCCCTTCTATTAAAGCTACTGCTTTAATAGAAGGGCAAGAAAGTAGGCGATAAAGATTTCTGAAAAGATTATTAAGGAACCAAGTCCCCATGGCATTACCTTGTTATTAGCTGCCAGGAAAGCCACTGATAAATGAAGTGAGTTCAGCAGAAGCCCCTGAGATGGTGGAGCTGGAGCACTTGCCCCACAAGGAGAAGGGGCAGCCAGCAGCCCCTTCCAGTACTTACCTGGAGATTATCAAGGAGACTTTTCAGTGGTGCAGGGTGAGAGGATGAGTGACAATGGGCACAAATTGAACAAAAGAGGTTGAGACTCATTATGAGGAAAAACTATTTCTCCATGAGGATTGTCAGGCAGTGGGATAAGTTGCATGATCTCTGCCCTTGGAGGTTTCTGAGACCTTACTGGGTAAAGCCCTTAGAGTCCTGGTCAGATCTTACAACTGACCTTGCTTGCAGCAGAAGGTTGGGCTTACAGACCTCCTGAGGTCCCTTCTGACCTTAAAGATGATATGATTTCATTTATTCATTACATTTAGATGCAGCCCCCAGGTCTACTGCCCAGATACACATCTTAGCCTTGTGTAGGATTAGTTCAGAACTAGGACTTAAAATTCCCATTAAAGGTTCTCTTGTGTTTTGAGAGGGTGGCAGTCAAGAATATGCAACTTGAAGTTTTGTGGCATGATTTTTACATGCAGATTTTCTTACAAAGTGACTTAAGAAAAGAATGTACTTGTGCCTACAGCCTTGACAGTAATTGATTTTTCAGTTCAGTGACTAAATAAATAAATGAAAAAATAACTTGGCTGAACACTAAATTGCATTTTTTTTTCCAACTGTGGAGCAGTTTGGATTAAATGAAAGATCTCAGGTCAAGATAAATTGAATAATTTCAGGCTGGGGACTTAATAACTAGAAGTCTACACACAAATGGAAATTCAAGCCTGATTCCTGAGAAGAGTGGAAGAATCATCGTGGTCACACTTACCCCCTTGTAACATGGAAAAGATGCTCTTATGTGATAATGTGATATAGAACTCTTGTTTCAAATGTATTGTTCCACTGAAAATACAGACTTAAAAATGGGCCATCAACAAGGGAGAGCCCCTTAGAATCTGCACCTTGAGTTATTGTGGGGCAGGTCTCTTCTAAAGCTGTTCTGTTTTGCTTAAATTATCTAAATGTTAGGCTGGAGAGTAAGAGAGTAAATAACTTCACAGGTCAATGGTTTAGACAGTTTTCTGCTTACATGATTTGTCTGGTGTGATTTTAAAGAAAGCAAAATTACTTCATCAGAAAGGCTGTGGGAATGAGATGTCAACCAGTGAACTGTAGCACTGCAGTTTGGGTTATGGGGTTCCTTGGTTCAGGCAGAGAAGGACTTTCTGAGTGCACCTTTGACTGGTGTTGGTAACTCTGCTACCTCTTCTGCTCTGCCCTTGGGAGAGCATCTTTTTAATATCCATTTTGGTGCCTTCAATACTTGAGTGAATCAGTTTCAGGAAAAGTCCTGTTTGATCTCCAAGTCACATTTGACTACTCAGGTTGCAAAGCAGAGGTGTCTAGAGGAGGAACATACTCACTACAGAAAGAAATTAGGTGCATTTTTGAAGTTTCTCTTGAGGTTTTAAAAACCAGAACTTAACCCTTCAAGGTCAGTTTTCTCAGGTCCAGCAAATGGCACCCTCACAAATTTCTGTTACGCGTTTCAAAATGCAGAGATGCTGCCATTCTCAGTTAAACTATCTGCTGAGGGCCACTGAAAACAGGGTTCTTAGTTGGAATGTGGTTGGTTGCTAACCATAAGTATCTTTGCTTACACCTCCTACAGTAAAAGCATGTTTGGTGTAAAAGTGTTATAATCCACACAAACAAAGAGAAATGCTTCTGTCATGCACATGCTATCTCATCTTCTCTTCTCTGGACTCCATTAAGTCTTTCCAAATCTCTCTTCTCATGTTTCTATACAGGTCAGCTCTTAATGCAGAAGTATCTTGCTATTAGAATTGAAAAAGAGTGATTTAGGAATTTCCCGGATGAGTTTTGAATTAATCCTAGAATTAGCTAGAAGTTGGAAGGGACCTTTTAAAAGTTACCTAGTCCAACACTCCTGCAATGAGCAGGGGCATCTTTCAGTAGTAGGACAGACTTCAAATTGAACCGCTTTGGAAATTCTAGCTACGCATCTAGCCTGATGCAAACCTATCACCCCAGCAGTGAAGTGCTGTTTGTTGGTGTGTGCTAATTACTGCAGAGAAGGACTCATCCTGTGTTCTTTTTTCTTCTTGTGTTTTTTAGGTGTGGTGATATGATTGTTGCTGTAAACGGACTGTCCACGGTTGGAATGAGTCATTCTGCACTCGTTCCCATGCTGAAGGAGCAGAGGAACAAAGTGACTTTAACCGTGATTTGCTGGCCTGGAAGCCTCATATAGAGTTGCGAATCACTTCGGTTCAAGCAGTGTCTTTTTCTAGATAGCTGGCACAAAAATCTCCTCTATCTTTTTTTCCCTATTGATACAGCTGGTTAAAAGCAGGGCCAAAACTGCTGTATTTTCCTTTTTTACAGGCCTCTCAGACTTACTCTACCTGTTTTGCCATCCTGAAATAGCTGTTTCTGTTTGCTATGTCCATTGCTGACACAAATGCAAATATATTCGAGCTCACAGAGAAACTCCCACTCCAGTATGGCTGTCATTGAGCTTTTTGCATCAGGCTTGTAGGGTCAGCAGAACTTAGCAGTTCTTTGGGTTTCTCTGCAAAGTCCTCAAGTTGTATTGTGATATATAAATGTAACATTAATGTGCCCGCTCTTCCCAAAAAGAGAACGTGTGTCAGTACCAGAATGACACATCTGCCTGCTGCTATGAACCAAAACCTGTTTCCAAAGGTTACATCTCTTCATTTTGTAAGCCTTTCCATTTTTCATTTCATATTTCGGACTGATTCAAGTATTCCATCTTACTCATCAGAAATTATGTCCCCCAAATTTTTCTTGCAGGTCATCAGTGTTCATAGAAAAGTAGGACAAAAGCCTAATATTACTAGAATTTTTATAAAGTGCAATAGTTGGACTCTTTGTTAGAAAACTTTAATATATTAGAGTTTGTATCCTATAATGGCAAGAAATATGGATGTAATTCCCATTGCAATGCTGGCAAGGATTTATGTGCCCATGGTCGCCTTTGAGTGAATGGCTGGCAGTATTAGACTTTACAAATGAATGTTTTGCTATGTCAGAGAATTTTGATGAACATTTTTATGAAGATGATTTTTACCGTTTCTATGGTAGTTCTCAGCTCTCTTTATTCAAGTGTGGAAACAATACTTTGACTTGTACTTTCTAAATTAGAGAATTATTTCCAGGGAAAAAAGCAAGCTGTTAAGAAACCATATGTTATGGTTTACAGGTGAGCAGGCTAGAAGGAAAGCTCTTTGATGTCAAGTCCAACTGCAAAGTAGGCTGCAAAGTTCACTCTTACTGTCACCTCCTGACAAATGTGCAAATACCTTGATATCAAATGCTGAAAAGATCTCTTTTGCATTTCAGGATATTTTTTTTTCCTTTAGAGAGCACCTGCTATTAAGTTGTCAGTAATACTGTTTGTCTTGGATTGTATTTAGTATTTTTTCAAACCAACCTATAACTTCTAGACTTTGCCTTTCCATGATATTTGCAGGCTAAGCACCCACTTGTTTAAAAAAAGCAGGGTAGAGCCAGAAAGAAATGTGCTGACCTGGAGCTAACCCTGTGTTTTGTCAGTATTCTCAATATTTGAAAGGAGCTTCATTTATAAACCAGGTTCCCAACCTGAACTGATTTTATGAATGACCTCTGTATTGTATTCTTAATTACCAGAGAATGTATTTGAGAATCACAGCATATTTCAATTGTGAAGCATGAACTTTCTTTTCAGACTTAACTGGTATAATATTGGGGCATATTATCGCATGTCATTAATTTCAGTAGCTTTGTTTTCAAAAGAAACAAAGTTACTCTTTTGCAAAAAAAAAAAAAAAAAGGTTTGAAAGTCTCATATGAATGGTTTTATTCCTCTCTGTAATGTATACTATTGGTTTAATTTCGTAATATTAAAATACAAAAGAATGTCCTCTACAGTATATTACTGTAGTAGGAATCCTTGTCTCTGAAGCAAACACCAAAATTATTTGATACTTTAACTGATTTAAGAACTAGTTTTCTCCCATCCCCAGATGGTGTTTAACTGTATGCTTTGCCCTTAATGAAGACTTTTTTGTGAAGCACATTTTAGTATGTAAGCTTTAGGGAAGTTTTTGACATATGTACTAGATTTAGTGTTTTTTATTTTAAAAATTAGACTTTTCATTCAAAATCCTGCAAAAAATATTTTTAGATTTTTTTTCCTTTTATATGTTAAATATAACAAAAGCATGGGTTAGCTTAAACTGTGCAGTTTTGTTTCTGTGTGCTGTAGCTTTTGATCAGAATATCTAAGCGATAAAACTTTCTGAATAAATTTGCTTCCTGAATCATTTTTCCCCTTTCTATTGTAGCAGCATAGTTGGGTTTGGTTTTCTGTGCCTTCTGTTTTAAATTATTTCAAGATTATTTTTTTCCAGATATTGCTATCTAATTGTATGGTATTAATGAAGGATGAATGAAAATAAAAGTTCATTCTACACATTGTAAGAACTCAAAAGTATCATCTCACTCTTTGCAAAAGATATGGGGAGCTCAGTGCAGACTCGGTTTAAAGGTTTTTTTTCTCCTGTGATTTATCATAAGTTATAGTTAGTGAATGTACCATAAGGGTCTGAGGGTATGCTCATCCTGCCAGAGTGACATAGCAGCTGTTTAATCACTAATCCCAGCACTGAGAATTGTTTTTAAAGTGGAGGTAAGATCTGTGCCTTATGGTACTTTGCCACAAGTAGTATTTCCTCTTTTCCCCTCCATGCCAGCTGGTACTGATCAGCTGGAGGATGTTTTCACAGCAGAGATTTGATGCAAGGAGACAGTCTTGAAAAACATCTGTTAAAAAACCATCAGTTTTACAGCTGAAACTTGAGCCTCCTGGTTATCAGTTCCCATCTCCATCTCCTGCAGGCAAGGATGCTCTATCCTTAGATGTCTGCAATGCTAGAACAAGTCTAAAAGCAATTTCTCAATGATTTGCAGTAAAGTTGCCCAGACTCTGTGTTGCTGCTCCTTGCAGTAGTTCATAGTTGAGTTCCTTTAAAAGAGAACCATGCCTCTGTACAGAAATGCAGAAAAAACCTGCCACATCTGCTAGTAGCTTATGAATTCTTGTAAGGTAGGAGCCACACCATCAGAGTTCTGGTTTACAGATGAATGAGTTCATCGCAGGAGAGGGTGCACAGAGCTTTTTGTAAGGTGGTGAATTTGGTCATCTGTGTGCTGGACCTTCATGGGTGGAGCACCTTTTCTGAACAACCCTAGGGATCTCCAGTTAAGAATGTAGAAGAGTTTATTCTGCATCACAGCATGCCAGTAAAGTGAAATCTAGAGAGTTTGTTTGCCACTCTAAATTTTCTCTTTACAGTCATGAACAACTGAGAGGAAAATTCAATGTCACAGAAGAATTAAGAATACATATTAAGAATATATTTCCAAATTCTGTAATTGATCTGAGGTGGATATGATGGAAATCTAAGCCTCGTTCTCAGAATGTGACCCAGACAACATCAGAAGCAAGGCAAGTTCCTTTTTTTAAAGAAACTTGACCATTTACTTCTGAGGCAATTTTAATGGATCATAAACATGTATTAACAAACTAAGGTAGGAGATCCTGAAGATTTAAAAGTGTATGCCAGGCAGAACAGCAGCTATGGCCACATGGCCCAAGAAGGAAGGTGCTGTAATGTCAAGGAAGGTCAGTGAACATCCTCATCCCAGTTGTCTCAGGCAACTTCTAGGTGAGCTTACTTATCTAAATAGTGGTTCTTTGTAGACACGTAGAAAAAGGAGACACCTTGTCACACCTGAAATAAATCTGTCTAGCTAGTGAAAAACAATTCTTAAATTACTTGTTGCTCAGAGAATGAGAAGGCTTTAGACTTTATACTTCTGGGACAAGTCAAATAACATTATATGAATAAGAAAGCTTACTCTTAACAAATTGTTGATGTTGTCCTTCTGTTTGTTACCATACCACACATGGATGAGTCTCTGGAATATCAGCAGAGCAGTATGGATGCAACACCCATCTCAGTGATGCATAGCAGCTGATACAGTGGTGATGAAATCCCCTCCATAGAGTTGCACAGAAAACTCAGAAATCAAACTGGCCCAAGAGTCTGGTTACAGGCAGCCTGCTTAGCTGTGGCATCCAGTGGGCCTGAAGCTGGTTAGAAGGAGAAGGAATGTGGTTTTGTTTTTGTTGTTGAGCTGTGCTGGTAAAGGCTGGGGGAGTCTGTGGGTTGCAAGCACAGCCAAACAAACAGCATGGTCCTCAGTGGAGAAAGCCAAGTTTGTTTGTACAAGGAGGGATGAAGGCCAAGTGCTCTCATCACAGGCTGGGTAGAAATTGGGCATGAAATGGAAGGGCAGAACCTGTTCTATGACTCTAAAGGGCAAATAGCACATCTAGAAGGGGCTGTTCCTCTTTGCTCCCCTTCACAAGTATAGTAGCCTCGACTTCCCTTCCAGGCCTTTCCTACCCTGGCTAGCCACAGCAACCAGGTGTAGAGACCTTGTAGAGACCATGGCTCAGGTTTAGAGAGAAGAAGGAATAGCTTTGAGGTCACTTTGCATCCCACAGCAGCCTGCCGTGGTGGCAAATACCAGCTTCAGCTACATGGGAGCTGGTGGTCCCAGCGGTGATTCAGTTTTGTGGGGTCTTAAAGGGAGGCGGTCTGCAGAAGAACCACCCCCCACTTTTAAGATACAGGTGCAGGGGTTGACACACATCGGGAGCGCTCTCTGACTCAGGTCTCAGACCTACACTTGCTAATGCTATGGATCCATGGCACACAGAATAACGTCTGCTGTGTAGGGGGTTCCTCTGACAACTCTGTTGTACCCCCAAAGCATAGTGCATGGTGGTGCAAAACCACCAGGCAGCAACACCCAAAATACCTTTTTTTTTGCCTGTGAATAGGCAGTTATTGAGCCTTAAGCAGCCTCAGGGCAAGCGTGGACATGTGACTGGTTCCACAGCCCTTTCTCAGTGAACAGCTTCACTAAAGCCAAACAGGCCTGGTTTGCAGTTTGGACACAGCTTTGTAGGGTAAGGAATGAAGTACACAGTTAAGGAATCCATTTGGTATTTTGTTAGATCTGGGACAAACCAAAGTGCTGGTTGCTTTGCTCCCAGGTCGTGATATAAAGTGATTGTGGAAAGCTACAGAAGAGAAGCCTTTTAATCAGATTAGAATAGATAAAGAGTATAACCCCTTGGTTATACAATTGAGCTTTCTAATCATATTAAACTTTAATACTGGCATCAGTGCCATATTGGAACAACAATAGCAAAAGGCTGTAAGCATAAAATATTACAGATCCTTAAACATATCACAAAATGTCATCCACTAAAGTTAAAAAATGTTATTGTGTTTGGGGAAATGTGCCAGCTAAAAAAAAAAAACCCGTGAGGCTGAAGTCCTGTGTACATGTGCAGATTAAATGCAGCACAGCAGAGACAAGGCTTGACCTTTTTGTTTCTTATATTTCTATTAATTAAATTGCTTCCCAAGCAGCTACTTCTGCCATGGCTATTGCCCATCTTAGCCCTCATCTACCAAGGTGCTAAGTACACTTAACTCTTTTTGCAATCAGTTAAAGTGTCCCTTGTTGTAGGATGCAGCAAGAGGTGGCTCCTCTTTACTGGTGAAATCTTTGGAAAGAAATAGCTTCAGCTGTCTTGCCCCTCCACTGCTGCAGCCAGTGCTCAGCATCCAGCAGTGCTTAAAGCCAGCGAGGACTGAAGCCAAGAGCCAAAGGAAAGGTATGTTAATGCATTTCAAATGCCTGATTTAAGTGGGTTGATTTTCTGGCATCTCTGTGCTCCTAGAGATCTGAGTTTCCTCTGTAAGTCAGGTTTGCAGGTACAAAGGACCCTGCTTGGAGTCAGTGGTCTTCCACTGAACCTCTACCCGTGGCTGTGAGTCCTGCCAGGACACCTCCGGGCTGCAGCCACCTTGAATTGTAGCAGATGATTGTGGCTGTGCCTCCTTCAGCGAAACAGCCAAGCAGTAATTCAGAACTGAAGGTTTTCCTTTCTTCTTCCCTCCAGCTGGAGTTGCCTCTTCCCCCAGATGTGCTGGAGGTGCTGTGTGTTTTGTTTTGATTGAGCAGAGTCAGGCTACCAAAGACCTTAGATTTCAACCAGGCAGTCCCTTCTGGCTGCAATGTGAGCATGGCTGGCAGCTTGGCACGGGGTGTTGACTGAGAGGGCAGTCAGGACAGGCCAGGAGCCACAATGCCACTGCAGCCCTCATCCCATCCTGTGGAGCTGGTCCAGGGATCCTGGGTCAGCTGTCCAGATGCAGCAGGGTTTTTGCTGTTTTCACCCCAGGGTGAAAACCACAGAAACCCATCTATGGTTTTCACTCTGGGTTGAAATTTTGTCCAGCTGAATATTTTGCACCTCCCAGTGTCTTTCTCATACTCAAACTAAATAGCATTTACCTTCAGGTATTTCTTCCCAAACTTCCCACCATTTTTTCTGACATTTTTGCATATTTCCTGTCCACTGTCCCTCTGCAGTCCCTACAACTGCTTCTTCTCTGCAACGTCCCTTGGCTGCTTCCCTAAAACTGTCTTAAGTGCCATTTTTTCCAAGGCATCTTCCAGCCCACTAATACCTCCTCCAGGCTCCCAGGGTACCTCTGCATCATCCTCTGACATGTTGCACACAGGAGGTGTAAAGGCTATTTTGGGCTGGTACTGATGGTGCTGGGGGTTCAGGGTGGCACCAGTATAACTGCTGGATTTTCTGCTCCCCACCCGGAGGAAGACTGGGACCCATCCCAGCTGGGACTTGGAGAGGTCCCCCACCTCTGGGCCCCACTCCAGCATCCCGCACACCAGTGGCCCCAGGTTGGTGGGCAGGGATCACTCTAACAGCCTCGGAAGTTTGGCTCTTTGTGTTTCTTTGTCATTGGTGCCCTGGTAATTATGCACCATATGAAGATATCCGATGTAATTATACCCTTCTGAAAATTTCTCAGATTCAAAGCTTTTCCTGGGTCTTTTGGTGATGGGCCTAAAATTACAGAAAATGAACTGCATTTTAGCTTTCCATTGAAATTATTAACAGTGGTTCTCCGGTTGACTCTGTGAGTAGTTAATGGAACAAACTGGATGGTCCACTACAATGAGGGTTTTAGAGCTATTTGAGAGAGATTCTGTGTTTCAAATAGGAAAATAATTCATGCAATGCAAAATCATTTTGTGTTTGCATCTTTGAGAAATAAAATGGCTCTGTGTAGCTTTGAGATGCGACTATTTATTAATAATTGTTTCAATGTGCTCTTCCATCCTTTGCTGCACTGGAAAAGAATGACTTGCAGAGAACTCTGGAAAAAGAAAAACAAGTCAAGTAATTAATGATGCAGAAAGGAGCTCCAGCCTGGTCTGAGCTCCATGAGGGGGTTTTACCATGAACATTGAAAAATAGATTTATGTGAGTTCATGCAGGGTGGAACAACAAAAACTCTGAGACTTGTTGAATTTCAGTTATTCCATCTCCAACTCAGCTCAGTTAAACTGAAGCTCTGAGAATTGGCAAATTTTGGAGTGTTGCTGGTGGCTTGCAGCCCATATCAGGGAGAGAGGAGCCAGCCCCTCTCCTACATCCCAGTTAACCTGCCCCATATGCAGGGGCAAAACAGTTCACACATCTTCTGCTGCATCAACTTCCTTTCATAGACTCTTGCCCATGGAGTAGAGATACGTTTAGTGCATCACTCTCCAGGAGAGTGGAAAAGCAGGTGGTCCCTCTGTCCCCCGTGCCTTTTTCGTATGAACTGGGCAGAGGATGGACCAGGATCCAGCTCTGCACCTCTTATGGTGAAACCAGTCCCACTGCTCCTCTGCCCTGGGGATACTGGAAATTTGGAGCAGGCTCAGACCATTCTTCCCATGGAGCAGATGTACTGCAGGGTCACTCTGTCTTTACAGACACTATTTCAGTGTCCCCAAATTTATCTCCCATCCATTGAACACCTTCGCACCATGATAATGCAGCAGAAAAGGCACTGAGTGCCACAAACAGCTCCCTGGGGTTGACACCAGGGCTGGCAAGGCAAGAGGAGCCCTTAGCATTCCCACCTCCTGCCCAAGCAGTCCTTCCCTTGGGCTGTTCTCCCAGTGTGTGGGGTTGGTCCTTGCTCCCACATGCTATATCCTGCCAGGAGCTGCTCATCTGTCAGTAGTGCCAGTTTTACTGCCTTTTCCCTGGACAATAGCATCACCTATGAAAGCTTTACTACCTTCTCTGACATCAAAAATAGTAGTTCAGAGCAAATCTCTTAGCTGTCCAAAGCAACCTGAACTGCAATCTAAAGAAACTTGTGTTTTGCATGCAGTTTCTTGAATGAAACTAGAAATCAGCTCTTTTTTTTATTTTCTTTCTCCAGAAGTATCTGCCAGAAATCCAGTGAGATAATCAATCACTGAGGAATCATTTTCATCAGCTGAGTCTCCTGGGACTCACACAATCAGAGGAAAATATTCCCTCTGTCAGTAGCCATGTAGGCAAACCTGGAATTCATCTTCTTCCTCAGATACCCTTGGGAAGGGTGACAGGCACCAATTTCCAGCAACAACCCAGAATCTATGGCCTGGGCCCAGAACCACTTCCTGTAACAACAGTTCTTGCCCACGGACAGGTTTTGGCAATGTCATGCTTAGCAGCCAGGCTGGATGTGATCAAGAATGAGGATTTGTAATCAACCAAACCCTCAGGACATGAGATGGTAGGTAGTTTTCTAGCATGTTTATAGATAATGTGTTTTCATGACCTATATGTTATGTATTACCCATATATTATAATTACCCATATAACTAACTAAAACTACCTGTATGATATCCATTACAAATTGTAGATAATTACCTAAAGTTTTGCAGCTTTTGGGTGGACTGGTGAGCAAGACTGAACTTTGCTTGTTTGTTCTCCTTCCAGACATGCAGCTCTACAAGGCAGAGCTCTGCTTCCTTACACAGCTGTAAATCAGCCTAAGCTAGGTTAAAAAAACTACCCACACTTGGCCTTCCTTTTTTTTCCTTCTGTCCTAATTTACCTTTCCCTTACTATTTGTACAGCCTCCCCTTTCCAAAGTACCAAGACCTGGGAAGGTCTGACCCGCCCTCCACCCTGGACCAGAACTGCTGCAGTGAGGACAGCTGGGACAGGAGGTTCAACCCCACGACAGGCTTTGAAGGCATCCAGCAGCAATGCCTCTGTCTACACTTATTTGATTTTATGTCTGTGTCTCATTATTTTTGTTGGCAAGGAAGGCACAGGGAGGGGTTTTTCATCAGGAGTGGAGTCAATCACGAAGCACCACAGAAACATCTTTTGGCAGTTGCTACTGCTGCAATCCCATCTTTCATGAGGCAGAGGAAATCTTGTCTAATCTAATGCAGTCTGACATGTTTGTCTGCTTTTAGAAAATCCTTCCTTTATTGCTATGATTTGTTAATTCTTAGCAAATAGATCAACTACATCCATGTCTTCATGTGTGTCTGTTACAGTCTCATGTGCCACACAACTACGCTGCACCTGGATTATCAACAAGAGGTCTGTGTAATGACTGGTGCCTTAATTTGTGCTCTGCCAGCACAAAACAGCTCCTCAGCTATTGGGGCTGGGGTGCTCAAATGCCTGTTCTTGGAGATATAACTATGTGAAAACTCACTCCCTAAACTAACTCCTCTGTGCAGAGCTCTGAAGCAAATCAACCTTTACACACATGTGCTAAAGTCCTGAAAGAGGAGGTTTTAGTGGCAATGCTGCCAGTCCTCTGCTCAGTCATTCTGATGACTGGCCTCACAGTCATGACACTGCCCAATGCTGGTGACCTTGTGGTGGCCATTGGCTGCCCCAGGCTGGAAGGGTCTTCCTGGGCACCAGCCACAGCTCCTTCTCAGAGACTCCAGGTAAAGTCAGTCAGAGTGAATGAGAGGTGAGACTCAGGCTCATCCTTTGGTTGTTATTTTCCAAATGAGCAGGCAGATAGACATCTTCCTTGGTTTAGGGTAAATACCTTGTCAGCCGTACCGTTCAGATGCTGCATTGTTTTCTCCGTCTCCCATTGGCAGGACATTCTCACCTGGGCTTGAGAGTGCTTGATTATCAATCCTATGGGTTTTGATGCTGAAATGGGAAACCTATCTACTTTATCTCGGGCTGGAAGGCTGAGCACAGAGATGCATCTTTGTGATGCAAATTTCCCCTTTGTTTAGCGTGATTTTTCATTGTGGAACAGATAAAAGCCAATCAGGGAGCAAGGAGCAGACCTGGCATGTTGTGACAGGCACTTGCAAACAACATACAAAATGTGCCAATTCCAGCTTCAGCCAGGTGTGTCTGACTGTCACTCGGTGAGTGTTCGAAAGATTTGAGTAGCAGATATTTTAATTATAAATGTTCAGTCAAGTCAATACATTTCTCAGTGCAGAAGCAGTGACAGAACAAGAATTTTTTTTTCTTAAAATTCAGCATGCACAGCAACATCCTCAAAATTTAAA
Source organism: Chaetops frenatus (assembly GCA_013400775.1). Classification (NCBI taxonomy): domain Eukaryota; kingdom Metazoa; phylum Chordata; class Aves; order Passeriformes; family Picathartidae; genus Chaetops; species Chaetops frenatus. Next base: position 83,133 of record VZTR01009649.1, read on the forward strand.
ATTAGGATAAGCACATCTTTAAAAATATATAAATTAAAACTCATATATACAAACCAGGAAGAGAAAAATACACCTGTAGGGAGACTCCAAGTAAGTTTCAGCCCAAACTTGGAGAGATACCTAAGCCTTGTAAGTCTGGAAAAACTTGCCATTGTGTAATTATGCTGCACTTCCATACCTGTAAGTAAACCATGGCTGTGCAATGTTTGGGCTACCCAGGACCTTCATGATGAAGAAGAGTTGCAGCAGATGAACACCTCTCCCACCCACGGTCTGGGAGTGAGGCACAAGGATAGAGATTCTTGCCCAGGCACATGTCTCTGTCATGTGGATATCTACTGTTTATACCAGAGAGCTTGGGCTCCCTTTCTTCTTAGTGAAGAGAAACTGGCAGTTTTAGGTGCTGTTCATCTCATCCTGATGTAATTTTCTAAAATAAATCAGATGACCCATGCTGTGGGCATAGCTTTTCTTCTACCCTCTCTTGAAAGGGAGCAGTGATGAGCAGCCAATGCACAGCACAACAGTGTCTAAAGCTCGGTGAGAGGAATCCTACCACAGACAGGGGGGATTTTCCAAGTTAATCAGATGTAAAGCCCTTGAGAAGGGCTGCTTTGAGAGCAGACAGGAAAGCTGTGCCCTCTGACTGATGAGGGGATTAGCTGAGCCCTAAAACCAAGTGAGGGGACCCCATCATCACACTGTCACAACCAAGCAGCAGTGCTGGGATATAGGCTTAGAGGGCAGACATTTACACCAGGCATAAGCAGTTGCTGGTTTTGAACACAAAAATAATGCATTGATTCGACTACTATGGTAATTCATGGTTTCCCAGAGCCACGTGTTGCCTGCTACACCTAAACTGAAGAAATGTCAACTCCCACTTCAAAGATATTCAGAAGCTGGCTGGACATGGTCCTAGAGAACTAGCTTGAGGTGCTGGACTAAAATGACCTCCAGAGGTCCTTTCCCACCTCAAACCTTCTGTGATCCTATAAAATCTAAAAATAATACAGAAATTAAGAATGTTCTCAATCCAGCTTTTCCTGAAAGACAGTTGAGGTTTTCAAAAAAACTCCCATCACTCAGGAGCACTTTGTGTTTGAAATTTCATGAAAATACACTTTTGTGGAAGCCTGCCAAGACCCACAGCTCACTGAGCCCTTTCCAGCAGAAAGGATCGTCCTCCTCCCACCTGGCTGGACAGGGGGTCATCACTACCCCTGCTCAGCAGGGAGAGAGCACCAGGGCATCCTTGTCTCCCCAGAGTGTTCCCTCCCCTCCTGGCCTGCCTCTGCTCCCTGCCACATGATGGGGACACGGCCATGGTTCCAGGCACCCCTCCATGGTCACCCCATGGCAGCCAGCCTCCTGTCTCACTCCTTGTGTTTGGATTTTCATGTACACTACAGACACACCGGTGAGATATGGGCAGCAAAACCTCATCCCTTCCTCCCCTTCCATGGCTCTGCACGTGGGGGGGAAGAGGATACTGATGTTGTTTAGAGACAAAGGTGTAAAGAAAGAAAAGCAGCAGGAGGCAAAATTATTCTTCCTCGATGGAAAGCTCTCCTAGTTTGTTCAGATCACTATCATATCAGCAAACCCACATAAAAGTACCTTTAATTTTAATACTTTCCCAAGACTTATTAGGTTTAAATTGGGTAGAAAATATTGTGCAAATAATTAGCCATGCATAAAATCCTCGGTGAAGTTTAATCAGGAGGAGTAGAAAACAGGGAAAATAGTTTTTATTAATGTATTTACACCATCTTAGAATTTCCCTGAATTGTATTTTACCTTGGCTGTAAAAATGAAAACATTTAAATTTCTTTAAAATTACATTTGACTTAATTACAGCCAATTCCTAATACCAGCAAACAACCCATTTTGCCTACTTTTAAGCACAAATAGCCACCAGCCTCATCATTTCATAAAGAGTTGTTTTCCTACATGATGTTCTCTATGTGCAGAATGTTAATAGCTACTATAGCTGAATATGAATAGGCTTTGTAGCTCCACTTGAAATATAGAAAAATGGCCCAGACATTAAAAAAGATAAAAGGGAAAAGGGCAGTAATGAATTTAGAGGAAAATGAACATTAATGGTACTAGCATTACCTCATGTTCCACATAACAAATTATTGGAAATCTGTCAAGCACACCAAATTATCTACTCATCTGCTGTTGTGGGGCCCTTTGGAGCCATCCAAAACCAGCAAAAGCAAGACAATTTAAGCTAATTTTACTATTTATAACAATAGAACAGACCATTAAGATAAATTAATGTCATTATCAAGTTTCTATGAAATTGACAAATACTGCTAATTCAAGCAGCTTTAGAAGCTGTTGACTATAATGAAATCTGCTGTACAGGTACTAAAAAGAAACACTCCAAATAATTATTTTCTAGTAGCTTGTTTGTTTCCTTCACATTCATTTACTTTCACCACAATTAGTTCTGTACACAATATATGGTAACTAAACAGTCAACACTATACAGCATTAGGACTAATTGGACAATTATGATGCAGTTTTCAGCCTTTTAGGTCCTAAAGAGAGCCAGGAGTAAACATTTTAGAGGCAAAAATAGCAGCACTGTATCGATTTTTGGGTTTGGAGTTTGAAGGAATACAAAGCAATGCAAGAAATAAAGCCAGGTAAAATGCTTTACACAAAACAGTCTGAATTGAGATGGTTATTAAATGATCTAATTGCTGAGGCTCCCAGCATGAGGCTGGACATGGCCAGCAGAAACCCGCTGAGGTTAAGATGCTGGAGCAGGCTGGCTCCCAGGTCAGCTGTGGAGCTCAGGGTGACAGCAATGCCAGGTCAGTGCTGGCAGCCCCAGGCTTGGATCAAGGCAGCCAACTGACCAATGGCCATTGTGACACCAGTTGTGGATGGTCGGTGGAAAAAATGCACATCCTGGGAAGATTTATGTGTATTATTTCAAAACATCCTCGATGCTGTAACTCCAGGTGTTTCACATGTACCATCCCATCCCTTCAAACCTCTGTGCTGGACAAAGAATTATGCAAAAAAATGTATTTTCTTACTGCCAATCTTGACTTTCTGCCTCGGAGGATAAAGAAAACAGAAGCTCATGGTACCTTCTTCTCTACCAGTCAGGATTTCCTGGACAAGGCTAGGAAGGATCCACATGTACTGCAAACACATCACAGATGCCACTTGGTACATGAACACATTCTAGCCAAAGTATCCAGTTTAGCTGCATTAACCAAGCACAGTGGAGCATGGAATGCTAGGTGGAGATGTCACGCTTTCCCTGGCTAGCCTTGAGTCTTTTTCCCCACCTCACTCGCTCACACAGAGGGCAAAAATAGGATGAGGAAGCTTAGCATCCCTTTTTGAACTCCCTTTCACTTTCCCCATTTCTGTAGCTGCCAAGCTTTTATCTGCTCTGTGTGTGCTATTTCATGCCAGCGACATAATGAAATAATTAGCATATTTGCACATAATTTCCAGGGAACCATCTCCAACTTTGAAGCCCCTGTATGGCTGGGTTGTGGGGCCAGCATGAGTTGCAGGGATTGTTCCCTGGTGTGATGCCTGGGGAACAAAGCCTTCATCCCTACTTGGGGACATGCAGATTGGGCCAGGAGCCTCCTTCCTGCTTCAAACACAGCAGGGGGTTGAGCTGGGCCTCCCCAAATTGCTGTGGTGCAAGCCACAGTCCCCGTGCTCAGTTCCCTGCTGCAAGGGTGATGCCACAGGGCAGACCACACACGGCAGGGACAAGCTGTGCCAGAGAACTCCCAAGAGGCTGGGGACAGGTTTCCCTGCTCCCAGGGCCATAGTGTCATCTCCAGCCCAGGAACTGGTGAGGAAGGCACCAAAACCAACTGCTGACAAGAAGACCCCTCCTTTCTCCTTTTCCTCCTGGCCATTCCCTCCCCTGCATCTGGCAACACCACCATGACACTGAGATATCTTAGTTTGGGTGCCTATCAGTTCTATGCTAGTGATAATGAAAGGTAATTATAAAAGCATTATCACAACATTCATTGTTATTTATGACATTTTACTAGTACAATCTATCAGGGATTTTATGAAGCAGAGGTTTTCTTTTTCCTTAGTTAGACATTTATGAGAGAATATCAAATCTGACAGTCCATTTAGGAATTTATTACAGAATAAAGAGGCTCCAGCTGAAACCCAGATTTGGTTTATATGACTGGGTTTGCACTGGATTTAGCAGAAACTGTCTCTGTCTGGAAATTCGACCCAATGTTCCTGTGATGGACCAATCAATTTAGGGATGGCTGAACCATCCACCCTCCTTACAGCTGCTTCCGAAGGCTGGAGATACTCAGGTTGTGTAGGCATGCTAGAGCCCATAGTCCTGGGAGCTCCTGCAACAGGATATTTTCTAATGTTTTATTTTACAGTAACTGCCTAAGTGAGCACTTTAAAAAAGTGCACAAAACCTTCCTAAAGCTCTCCCAGGAGCAGCTGGAGCCCAGCAGCCATCACACAGCAGTGGCTTGGTGAGCTCAGTCACCCAGATAGGTGCCTGAGCCCTTCGGAACCTTCACTTCAATCTTACAGTCTTTGGCTCTTGTACTTTGTCCTGCATTTTTCATTACCTGGACAGATACTTGCATTGCTCCACCTCAGAAAGATGCTAAAAGGAATTAAAATTCAGCACGTGAAAGGGGTGATGACCTGGCTGCTGGTCCCTCATCCAGCAGCTGTCAGCAGCACTGGGACACCCAGAGGCCAGGTGCAGGATAGAGTGGCTTCGACAGCAGACAGCAGGGACTGACAGTCTCTCTGGTGACCAGGAGAGCAGCATCTTTCCAAGTGGCTCAGGAGCAGCTGGAAGGCACAGGACAGCCAAGCTGGACTTCTCAGTCTGCCAAGCCCAACAGAGAAAAGGCTTTTGAAGCTTGGAACTAGATGCAGAGCAGTAGGGAAGGGGGCAGGACAGCATGACTGTGTCCAAGCCAGGATGAGGAATTCAGAGAAGAAGAAAGAAAACATGCTCCTTGTGTGCCTAAACGGTCTCTTGCATACCCAAATGAGCTGAAAGGGGTATTTTAACTGTGCACATTGATCACTGTATACACTTCTCACCTCTACAATTCTGGAAGCTGCTCAATATTCAAGAAGTTACAGTAAAAAAAAAAACCCCACACACACATACAAAAAAATCCCCTAAACATTTCAAGACTTGGAGAACACACAGCTGTGAAAAACCTGAAGTGCTTATAAATTATAATGAGAGCTGACTTTGCTGCAATCTATGTGAACTTTTGTTCAGGGAGAAAATAGGGGTTGCAAAGGAACTGATAGAGAGGAGAAAGTCCTAGCAAAAACCGAGGAATGAAGCTGCAGCCACACAAATTCAGCCTGGAAGTGGAATGCAAACCTCCACCAGCCAGGGTGTTTAACCATTAACTCTCAGTGCCAAAGGCAATAGCCCTTGCCAGCTCAAGGCTGGATGCCTGTATTCCCACACAAGTAATTGGGCTCCAGACAGAGGTGAGCAAATGAAATGTTATAGCCTGTGATAGACAGACAGTCTGTCTGCCCAAGCGATTTGAGGTTCCACTCTGCCACTGTGGGTTTGTGAGAAGGATCTGCAGGCTGAAGAGCTGGGTCAGCAAGGACCTCATCTGGGCACTCACTGAAAATACACACCAGAAAGGACTGTGATGGAATGATGGAAATACCACCACAACAGTCGCACACTAGCTGATTTTTCCAGAATTTCAGCTCTGTAAATAAAATACACCCTGGGAAGTTTCTGAGACAGCAGGATATATATATATATNAACAGGATTGTGGTAGGGGCAGGAAGGGAGAGGTTTACCACAGGGGCCAGTTATATGCTTAAATACCAAGTCTTCTTGTTCTGCTACAAACAGCTGAAACCCCACAGACACCCACTCTCATCTTTGCCTCCGATAAAGGCAGCTGGAGGTCAGCGCAGCTTCGGCAGTGGCGAACGCTGTGCCTGCCATCGGTGCGGAGCAGCAGACCCAGCCAGAATGCGTCAGATGCCTGACTGGCGACCAGCCCCATGTCTCTCACCTCAGCTGCACTGCCAGGTGCCTGGGGCTGCTGTCTCCTCATGGAGGCTGCTCAGCATTTCCTTCATGCAATAGTAATAAAAATTAACACTTTTTTTTCCCTGCAGCAACAGACCCAAGTAGGGAAATTAATGTTCTTTTCCAATCCTTCATCCTTCCTCTTGACAAAACTGCTTTTATCTGTGTATGTATGTTAAGGAAAGGGACACAGACAGATGATGGAAAAAGCTGCAGGAGCATTGGTGAGGATACAGAGAAAGATAGAACAGAGCTTTTCCCCATTTCTCCATGCTTTAGCAGGAGATGCAGGACAGCAGTATCATCACGGCTGGCTTTTGCCTCCTGCCCCTGTCTTTGCTTTGCAAAATCCAGAAAGTCCCAGTTCACCTGGCAAGTGCCTCTACCATGACATACAGCACAGGAAATTATCAGCAGATTTCCTGTCCATCAAGCTGATGCTTTGCAACAGATACAGCCTGAATAACCCAGAAAACCATGTGGTCACTGGTTTGTGTTGTTCCGGACATTGCTGAATTTGCATTTAAGCTTTCCCTCTACACCCCAGAAGCACAACCTGGGTAGTGATAAAGAAATCTCCTCCTCCCAGTAACACAAGTATTTTTTCCCCCTGCTTATAGCTGATGCAAGCATGCCAAGATCAAGGCAATGAGATGGTGGTCAAAGTCTGCAGGCAACCACTGGCAAAAAACCACTCTGAGGCATGGGCTAACACAGTAATTTAAGCAGCAGTGAAATAAAATCCAAAGTCATTAATGAGCAGCTCACTGAAAATGGAAGTTTTTGAGCAGAGAGACAATACATGGGTGTACTAGCAAAGCAAACAGCATTACACTGATCTTATTGCATAGTTACGGTCAGGTGAATTTCATCAGAGGTCTCCATTTTAAGAAACAGATGGATTTTCAAGGACTTTTCCATTCAAAGAGCACAGGCAGCAGGAACCTGGTGCAGAGCTGACAACCAGCCCACTGTGGTGCTCAGCAACCTGCAGGCATGATGCTAATAGCTGCTTATTACATCTTTCTCCAGGCTGGATGTACACACAGCCTCTTTTGCAGAAAAATGATCCATAGTACAGGGTGTGCCAGGCTGTACTAAAGGAAAAGCTGCAGTCTCCTTAATTCTCTTTAAGCATCTCTCCTTGCCCCAGGAGAAATTAAACACCATTCTATTCTGAAGATGGACAAAAGTGTGGTCCCTTCCATAAAACCAACAAAAGATTACAAACAGTCAACACAGTTGCCCCCCAGATGAATGGATCACCTGAGTCCTTGCATTGATGAAGCTTTTTAATCTCAGCAATGCTTCCTGCTCCCTCCAGAGAAGCCTCCTGAGAAGGCTGCAGAGGTAGGTTCAGAGGCTGCAGCCCACATTTGCTGCCCCTTGGCAGCAAATCACATTTGCAGGTGACCTTGGTGAGGCTTTTCCATGGAGTGTATTTCATGCCCAGGGAATGACAGTGGACTGCTTTTTCTTTCACACCCTCTGCATGCCGGCTGTCCAAGCCTCTCTCCGATGCCCTGTTACCATCAGGAGCTTCTGTGCCTTTGACGGCCAAGCCATGCCTGGGATGTCTCAGCACTTCACCTGCATTGGATGCCACAGGGCTCTGCTGCCCTCAGGGCTGGGAATGCTCTCAGAAGGATCCACCTTGTGGATGTTCTTGGCCTGAGAGGGATTTGGGGGACAACACAGTCTGTGTGATTTATAGCCAGCTTGGGAAAAACTACTTTAAACTGAAAAATTATTTGGTCCAAGAGAGTTTCAGAGCAGTGTTGGGTGACATGCAGATTATATGACTTGCTTCAGCAGGTTAAGAAAAGGAACTGGCATAGAAGTTGTCTCAAGAAGCAGTTTTCGGTTGTACTTGCCTGTGGGGAATTGAGCAGCTCCTGCCATGCCTGAGGGGATCCTGACCTGCCTGTTTCAGGGCTGCAGGAGGAACCTGCCATCCCTAGCCCATCAGAGCTCTGCTAGCACACAGGGAACAGACACCTGGCCAAGACAGAGGGCTCAGGGGCACTCACAGGCTGTCAACTTCCACTGCTTATCTGTGTGTGTGCCTCAGCTTATGGGGAAGGCTGGAGCACTGACTTGTTCCAGCCACAGTGGGGAGAGGAAGGATGCACACACAGAAATCTGACATGGAAACCTGCTAAGCAACCTTGTCTTGTGTCTCATGTCCTGGAAATGGCTTTCAGCTGGAGAGCAGAGGGAAAGGCATCAGCATGACCACATCAGTGTGCCACTGTGGAATTTGAACTAAGTACTGTATCACATAGCAGCTGTGGGACACAAGAACATGTGCACGAAAACTCTCAGGCATCAGGAGCAGCCCCTGATGCTCTGCCTGTGTGTTTGGGCTTCAGAGTAGGGATGGGGGCACATGGATTCCCTGGAGGTATCACAAGCCCACACATTCCTGATATCAGTGCTGCATGGGGGATCCTGGTGTCTCCATGTGAGATGTGGCAGGACCTTGAAAACATGGAAAGCACAGAATATGCTTCCTGGGCTGTACACATTTCAAATGTATTTGTATTGTGTGCATTTCTACATTGCCACTAACAAGACAGTCAACCCATATTTCCGCCCAAATCCATCTTCAGCATTTGCTTCTGGTCTGCCCACCAATTGCTCCAGCATGGCCATTTGTGCAACACAGGGTGAAAGGGATCACTGTACTTACTTGGATGACAAATAACCCACCTTTCTGCAAAGTTATTTTTCTGTTGTTTGGCTCAGCAGTCATGAAGCTGCTTGTGCCAGTACAGCACAGGTGGTAGCATGGTGGGTGGGCGTGAAAGGGCAGGAAAAGGAGACGAGAGCAGTGGCTGATGGAGATCTGCCTCCACATGAGGCTGCAGCTTTGTGGTGAGCAGCAAGGCATCTCTGCCCCCTCACTCCTGCAGCACATTCCTTTGCCCACACGGTATCCTGTTATATCGCAGATCTGGAACAACCATTTTGCAGCCACATTATGAATCAAGTTGGGTCTTTTGGTCTCACCTCTAAAAAAAACCCTGCAAAAAATTTATTTTTAAACTGGGTCAGATTTTCAGTTAAGATTCCCAGCACAGACGTAAGTTTCCCACTCAATTCAATGGCTGCTGTGACATAGCACAGCCTGGAACAAGGGAAATGCAATTTGCAGCAGCTGCCGAGATTGCTTCATAGAGTAACACCATTGAGCACCCCAAGTCAGGACCAAAGTGGGATGTGTGGATCCACAAAAGACTTCACAACAATAATCACAACATTCTTCAACACCCCCACACTGCTTTAAGCTTAGGAAGTGCAATCTGTTGAATGATTTTAATGATGTAAGGCTTCTTAAAGGAGTCTGTGTTACTTTTAAGATTGGTGTGATAAAAACAAAGCAAATGGGAGATGTACATTGTCACACTTCATGACGGGGACTGAAGAGATAAACATGGAATATAAATTGTTTTGTGATATTGTGCTCCATGACCTTTACCTCAAAAATCAAGCCCTATAAATAATAAGGCTCAATAAATAAATTAATATAATAAATAAGACTTAACAAATAAATCTTGCCAGCTTCAAAATGGACCTGCTGCTGACCAGGGCTGAGCCCATCAGACACGGTAGTAATGCCTCTGTGATAACATATTTAAGAAGGAAAATTAGATATTTTGCAGAAGCAATTGCAGCCAGAGAAGAGAGGAGTGAAAATATGTGAGAGAAACAGCTCTGCTGACACCAAGATCAGTGAAGAAAGAGGGGGAGGTCTGCTCCAGGTGCCAGCACTGAGAGTCCCATGCAACCCATGGTGCAGACCATGGTGAGGCAGCTGTGCCTTTGCAGTCCATGGAGAATCAGAGAAGAGCTGATGCTCTTTCCCCCATGGGCCTATCTACTCACACTGCTGTGCCCTTTCAGTTAAAAATTAAATTCCTTTCTCCAGTACCATGTGTAGCAGGGTGATGAACTGCACCCCAGACCCTCAGTCCCACCTGGGTAGTTCACTGCACTCTCCAGATGGAACATTTTGCGCAGCACCTTTACCACTGACCTGAAGGACACAAGCAAGTCACGACTAAATCATGAAACGGCAGCTTGAATTAAACAGCAATTCACTTTTTTACAGCCCGTTAATAGCAACCCATCTCTAATTGCAATAATTTGTGGTAATAAATGACAATTAATATCAGATTTGACTGGGAGAAAGATAATCTTCTCTCTAAAATGAGGGACATTAAATGAATTATTATGCAGATGCTGCTCAAAGATATGATTTGGGTTTCTCATGGCGACCATCAGAGGTTAGGCCAATGCTATCTTCAGTCAGGACAGTTACAGGAGAACTTGACAAATGAAACATTCAGAGTTGCAACTGCTCTGGATGAAGCCTATGGAGTTTGCACTGACTGCTGAAAAGGTATGATTTAAAACGTAGATCTTTCTTCAGCCAGAGTCTGAAGCTCTGCAAGGACTGAGATTTTCTGGCTGCCTGGGAGAAAATCCTGTCTTCATGGAGCATCTTTTCATCTGAAGAATTGCCTTAGATGTTTCATTCCCCACTTGCTTTCATCTTACCTCAGGTACAACAAGGCCAATAGGGGCTTTGCTTCACCCACCTTCATACGTACTTTTCCCTCTGGGCACACGGAACTTTGTCCTGTTACTGTTTCTTCTTCTTCTTTTCTCTAACAAGTTCCCACTCAGGTCCCTCATTAAGAATCTTGCAGAAGTGGGGCTGTCATGAAAGATCCTCCTATGAGGATTAATGACTAATCTAAAGTGGTTAAAAGATGTGAAACAAAAGGTGAGAAAGATGAGATGGTTTTTCACAATGAAGGAGATAACCACTGGGGAGCTGTGCTGGCCAAGATTTTCATAAGTGATTTGGACAAGGGGTGAATAGTGAGGTGACAAAGTTTGCTGATTTTGCAAAATTGCCTGGGAGTAACAATGACAGCTGGGTATGAAGAGCTGCAGATGGATTTTATGCTGTGCAGTGACTTTGAGGATAAAACAGAAGATGAAATCCAACACTGAAAAACGCCAAGTAATGAGCATGAGGGAAAACAACCCTAACTATGGATGCTTGGTGATGGGCTCTAAATTAGGTATTATCACCAGGGAAGAGATCTTTGAACAGCTCTCTGAAATAACAGCTCATTATTCAGTGGTGGTCAAGAAGGTAAATATGATGTCAGGAGTTATTAGAAAGCAAAGAGAGAGCAAAACAGAAAACACCATTATGTCCTGGCATGGATGTACTCAGACCTTGGATACTCAATCATTTCTGTCTCACCACCATAAAAGCATGTGCTAGAGCTCACAAATGATGAGATAAGGATATTGAAGCTATAGAATTACTTTTATGGGAAGTGAGAACAAATATGAGGACACTGAAATTTACAAAAAGAATGCAAACTGATATTAATAATAATGAATAATAAATTATCATTAATAATAAATTATTAACGACGTTGAGAAAATAAAAGATAATAGTTATTTGCTGCTTCTCAAAGAACAGATTTTAAAAGGAACAGAAAAGTACTTAAATTTGGCAATTGCCACAAGATATGAGATACATAAAGGCACAGATGAGTTAAAAGGGACAAAATACAAATAGCATAGGAAAAAACAAATTCTACTTAAAAAAAATATTTAAAAAAGGTAATGGATATGTGAGTACAAACATGTATATGAATGCACACAAACACAACTATTCCAAAGCCAAAAGGGTACACCAAGGAAGAAACACCGCATACTCAGTCAGTACATCCTTCTGTAAACATCCACCCTGACCACTGTCAGGGGCCTCTCTCTCCCAAGACTCAATCCCATGTCCCTCCCTTTCCTTTCAGGATCACTGTCACAGATGTCAAGCACTATTCTCTGCCCTCACGTCTCTCACTGGAATTGATTCTTCACATACAACTGCTTCCTGGGACACTGGCAGCTGTCTTGAACATTTAGCAAGAGAAGGTGCTTTTGTTTGTGACCATCTTTGTTCACAGAACAGCATCTGTGCATAAATAAGAAGGGCGTGGTAAAAAAAAGAAAAAAAACTCGACAATTTATCCATTTGCTGATTACTCCTTCCAGAAGGAAACTAAATTGCAAAATCCTGAAATCTGCTGGGATCTGACAGGTAAGAACATTGCTTTTCTGTCCTCATACAAAGATTTTGAATCTTGTATGACAAAATTAAGTCAATAAATACCATGTTTATAGAAAAGCTCTGAACATAAGAGCTAGCAAACATCAAGAGGAGGGTCCAAGTCTCCTTGGACCTGCAAGGGCAGGATTGATGCATGCAAATAAATGTTTTAGTGTATGTCACTCTCAGCTTCTGTTATAGCAAAGTGAGTGTCTTGCTTTTCTTTTCTTTTTATGACAGAAAATAAACCTTGTGACTGGGAAGTGCAGGCTGGCAGGAAAAACATGTGAGACTGCCCTAATGTCACTGCACGTTCATTCCTTTCTCACGATTCAATGGACAGGTCTGGAAAAGGTGAACATAAAAAAAAGGACGTCGCATTTCCATACTATTGAGAAATGAAGAATGCATTGGAAAACAAGTATAAGCATCATTTTTCTTTTAATCAATATCTGGTGTTTTGACCCTGGCAGGATGCCAGGTGTCCACCAAAGCTGCTCTGTCATCACCCTTCTCAGCTGGGAAGGGGAGAGAAAATATAACAAGACTTATGGGTCAAAATAAGGGCAGGGAGAGATCACTCACTAGTTACTGTCATGGGCAAAACAGGCTCAGCTAGAGGGGGAAAAATAATTTATCACCAATCAAGTCAGAGTAGGATGACAAGAAATATGCAAAAATCTTCAAACACCTTCCCCTGCTCGCTCCCTTCTTCCTGGGCCTAATCTTACTTCTGATATCCTCTACTTCCCCCCCGTAGGTGGCTCAGGGAGCTGGGGAATGGGGGCTTCAGTCAATTCACGTTGTCTCTGCTGCTGCTTCCTCCTTAGGGAGAGTATCCCTCTGACTCTTCCCCTGCTCCAGCGTGGGATCCCTCTCACAGGAGACAGTTCTCCATGAACTCCTCCAATATGAGTGCTTCCCACAAGCTGCAGTTCTTCACAAACTGCTCCATCATGGGTTTTTCTATGGGGTGCAATCCTTCAGGAATAGGCTGCTCCAGCGTGGTTCCCCAGTGGGGTCACAAGTCCTGCCAGGAAACATGCTCCAGTACAGGTTTCACACAGGTCACAGCCTTCTCTGGGGCACCCACCTGCTCTGGAGTGGGGTCTTCCATAAGCTGCAGGTGGATTTCTGCTCCACAATGGTCTTCAACACAGCCTGCAGGGGAATCTTTTCCCTGCTGCCTGGACCACCTTCTACCCTTCCTTCTTCACCGGCCCTCACAAACACCTCCACCAGCGTCTGCAGAGCTGTTCCTCCTCTCTGCCATTTACTTCTGCCCAACATCTTTTTTTCCCTCCTCTTAACTGTTATCCCAGAGGCATGCTGTCATCACTGATGGGCATCAGGTCTGCCTTGGAGCTGGCTGGAATTGGCTCTGATGGACATTGGAGAAGCTTCTGGCAACTTCTCACAGACCATTCCTGTGGCCCCCCACTACCAAAACCTCGCCATGCAAACCCAACACATGAAACACATTATAAATTAACCACTTTCCCCAGATACTTGGTGTATTAAGTAGCTCTAGGGTGGCCCCTGTTAGGGTGGACCATCTGCATTTAGAAAACTGCCCATACATTTACTAAAGTGAAATTCACCCATTAATTAGTCCCGTCAGCCTTTTCCCTGGAAACTGTCATTAGCACATTGAGCTAATTAAGACAACTAACCGCACTAGTTGGTGTGCGTATGTGCAGGGTGGGGACGAGTAAAGGTTATTATCTAACTAAATAATGGAAAGAACACCTCATTCTTACATTTACATTAAAATCTAAATTCAGAATAACATTGAAATGAGATAAACCTGCCATTTTATTTTCCTTCCATACTGGAATCTTTGCTGTAGGTAGAAAAATATATTCAAAGCATAGAAGAAATCTTCTGAAGCTCATAAACCAGAAGGAACAAGACCATCCTCTAGTTATCCACTCCTACATAACTCTGTGATGTTAAGTGTATTTTGACATAAGAAAAGGAAACTGAATTTGTGTAATACTATTTGGTTTGCCACCACAGCAATGCTACTCAGGTCCCTTTCTACAGATATCCTTTCTCAGGATATTTTCCTACTTGCTTTTGTGAAGATCCTGGCTGGATAGGAGAACTTGAACATACCACAGAGTTATCTTGATCTGCCCAGTCCTCCTGTGAGGTGAACCAGGGGTGAACGTGGTAAGGTCTTGGTGTGACAGAACCAATCAGCAAAGTTGATTTGAACCTTTTTCACTGAGGTTTCCATTGAAAGATTTTCCTTGTGTGTCCCACAGGTTAGGAGCAGCTGTGCAGTCAAGGAACTGTGGCTCAGTTGATGGGCAGTCTTTTTTAATGCCATGGCAGCTGTGTATCCCTTTGATGAAGGTCACTGTAGGAACATCAAGTGAAGCACAGTGAAAACTCCTTGGGGAGCCTGCTGGCTAACCCAAAAAGGTTAACAGGTGAGAGGGGAAATGGCAGTATGGAGAAATGAAATTACTTTTAAAGGTCTTGGTGTAAGAGGAGGCAAATACTAAATCTAGGAATCTAAACTTCTCATTGAGAGAGTGTCATGGCTTTGTCTGGGATAGATTTAATTTCCTTAGTAGGTGGTACAACACTGTGTTTCAGGTTCAGTGTGAGAATAATGTTGGTAACACAGTGATGTTTTGGTTGTTGCTAAGTAGTGCTTACCCTAAGTCAAGGACTTCTCAATGTCTCCTGCTGTGCCAGTGAAAAGCTGCACAAGAAGCCAGGAGAGAGCATGGCCAGGATGGCTGATGTGAACAGGCCAAAGGAATATTTCATACCATGGAGCATCACACCCAGCATATTAACTAGGGAGTGTTGGCTGGGAGTGAGGTTGACTGCAGCTCAGGAATAGCTGGGCATCCGCCAGTGGGTGATGAGCAATTGTGTTGTGCATCACTTGTGTTCCTTGGGGTTTATCACCCTCTCTCCCTCTCCTTTCTATTATTTATAGAATTAGCATGATCATTCTATTTTTTTTTTCAATTATTAAGCTGTTCTTATCTCAGTCCACGAGTTCTATTTTCTTTCCTCACTCCTCTCCCCATCCCACAGGGGAAGAGTGTGTGTATGTGTGGGAGGGGCAGAGGGTGTGTGTGAAGTGACAGAGCAGGTGCATGGTACTTAGCTGCCAACTGAGGTTAAATCACAACAACCACCTTGCCAGCATACACAGTTGCCCACCCTGAGCATCTCACAATTTTTTTCCTTTTTTAGAAATTCACTTTATGGTGCACATGGATACAAAGGAAAAAGAATTTTAACAACTCCTCTCCATCACACTCTTGTGGTGTAAGTGCAAGTACAGCTGCAACTGCCAGCATTGCCCACAATTTTTCCACATGGACAGCCCTCCACCTGCAAAATGGGAGCAGTTGGGAGGGGAATGGCAATAGACACATCATTCACAGCAAAATACAGCAGGCAGATGGGCATATTATCCAGCTGGCAGGCCCAGGACATGCATGGTGTGAATGCCAAAGCAACTGACACACATGGGCTTTCCAGAGTCACGTAAGGAGAGGGTGGGATCTTGAAAGCATTTGGTAAAAGCGAATGTTTAGAGACCCAAATGTCAGAACTGATGTGTGTGCTGGGAACTAGGTCAAGCTCCACAGGCCTGCATCCTCAAGGGAGAGGAATTAACTGCTGGTCATACTATCCATAGATTACACAAGTATCAGAATTGAGGATCTGCTGTTCTCCAGATGCTGCAGAGAACAGCACACATTTGCAACCAAGAGACTATATAAGGCTACTGTAAAAAACATTCCACCCCATTTAAACATCATTTGCTTTTACTAATTTCACCATAGTACAATCCTTGTAACTATAACTATCCAAAGCTCTAAGCAAAGATTTCTGCAGGTGCATGCCAATGAGCCCCTCAGCAGTCCCAGCTCTTCAGCACTTTCCTGCATATGGAACTTTTCTCAAGCCTTTTATGCCTTGAAAGTCAGTAGGACAGTCCCTATGTGTAAAGCAGTTCTAACACACAGAATCAGACTTTAAGTAATGCTTTGTTAACCCAAAAGCATTTTCTATATAATAAAAGCTGGCTAAAAGTGTTTCTTTTTCAATGAGACAAAAATGCTTTAAATGAAATCAGGTCTCTGACCTGAAATAGGGAATTGCATTACTTAAACTTGCTAGGATTTTCACTTGCACTTCCTTGCTTTCTTATACTGACAGATTTCAACTGTATTCCTCTAGCAACAAATGGATTCTCCTGTGGCTAAAATAATTGTATAATTAGGGTTGCTAATGTACTCCCTGCAGCTGATTAATACCAAGTTGTAGAGGCAGCGAGTTCAGCTTGTACTTGTGTAATAATTTCTATTAACTTCTGCCCCCAATCTCTATGGGAAGATACTTCAGCAGAGAAGTAACATGAAATAAGCACAAGGTGCAAAACAATCCTGGTGTTGAAAAATGAAAAGAAGAAGAAATTAAGGAAGAACTTAATTTGTGTCATTCATGCCAGATGGCTGCTTATTTAAGCAGTCAAGTTAAGCAAGATGTATTTAGGACTATCTTGTTTAATTTGATTATTTAACTGATTTAACTGCCTGTAAGGCAGTGGGGTTTTGCACATATAATCAGGTCATATTCAACTGTGGTCCATATTTGCTGATTTTGATATGCTTAGTTCATAATTTCTTTATGTAGCCAAACTGTTTTGCTTACATGAGGAATGTTTTAGATCAGACGAGAATTACTCTGATGCACTGACTGATATTATGTTAATGCCTAGCAGATTAATGCTCCAGCAAATTTGCATATAATGAACACAGATCATAACCCTTTGCTGAAGTGCACATTCCTATGTGCCTACCCCAGATAATGGGTCCTTTTTCCTATCAACAGGGAACTGAGAAGGGAGGAGAAGCAGGTTCTTTAATTCCTCTTCTATGCATTCAACAAAGCTACCACCATAACTGCAGAGGTATCAAATAGTTACTGGTACAGGAATGATTATGCAAATGACATTATGCAATTCCAGTGACTGAACTAACACCACCCTAGGACTCTACATTTGTTCAGTCTATGGCAGATATTTCCAACCTATATAGTTTTCAACAAAGACAAGTGCTTATATGGTCAATAAATAATTATGTTCTGCCCTTTTTCCTGGCGAACATTGTGAGCAGTTATTATCTAGGGGTTGTCCAAAAATTTTTCCACTGAAACTGTTTTTTACGGAAAACTACAAGTTAAAACTTAACAGCTTTTCTTCTTTTTTACTGAAATGATGTGTTCTGTCTGTGGAATATTGTCCCCCTTCTGATCCAGTGAACTGTGTCCCAAACAAAGCACATTTCCATGGGGATACATTATGCTGAACATTCAGAGAAACTCAGAGTGGAGATCCTTTGAGCTGAGTGGGTTGACTCACCACAGGGTGGTCAAATACTGGAACAGATTTCCTAGGGAGGTGACTGATGCCCCAAGCCTGCCAGTGATCAGGAGGCATTTGGACAATGCCCTGCATAACATTCTTTAACTTTTGGTCAGCCCTGAAGAGCTCAGGTAGTTGAAGTGGATGATTGCTGTAGGTCCCTTCCGACTGAAATGATTCTGTTCTATTTCTATATCTATTTCTCTTTTATTCTTTTCAGGGCTCAGCTTAACGACTGAGGCACAATTTACCAAAATTAGTAATTGGTGTACTTAATGAAATCTAGTTCAGCTAGAAAATCCAGCCTGCAGAAGGCAATGAAGGTATGAAGAGTATTTCCATATCAAATCATTTGGCTTTACACTTTGACAAAGTCTGTTCAAGAGGAAAAGATCAGTAGCTTTGTCCACTGTACAAAAAAATAAACTGATTGCCAACCAAAAGCTAATTATTTAATTTCATTGAATACATCCAAATTTGGAAATTCTGTATGCTTTTTCTGTTTCTCCTGCAGTCAGTTTGTTAACGTGGGAATGTGGAAAACTAGGTTCACATACGTAGCCTGGAGAAATGAGAGATCACAAATTTTGATATGAATCTGATAGAGGGAAAACTTGAACCTTCCTTTTGCTCTTCTTGGGCAAAGCCCTTGGCTCCAACGAAATGCTACATCAGAAATACACCAAAGGATCTATGATTAATACAATTAAAACAAAATAAAAACAGTGGGATATTTATTCAGACATTTGTTACATTTCCTCTATATAAATCACTTTGCTTGACTCATGATAGGGGGTTTTTTTAGATATTTAGAAGAAACTGTTTACTTTTTAGGGCATCAGTTATACTTCAAGCTCACAAATTACAGTTGTTTTTCATTATCCACATATGGAACTGTAAAAGCAAAGCAAATGCTACTGTTGTAACACAGCATTCCTCTCCAAAGTTTACAAAAGCAGGGTGAGCTAATGGAAAGAGAACCACTAAATAAAGCACCAACTGGCCTGGTTTCTAAGCTTGCTTTTAACTTTTTCCCTTTTTTGGTTATTTCAGAAAAGATACTGTGATTTCTCTCACTTTATTTTTAACCAGACATGAAACAGCTAACAAGAACTCTTATCTTTTTCAGAGACATTTTGAAATTTATTGGTTCAGATTAATGAGATTTGCATCTTAAAAAAATAAGCAATTTTTCTTTCCCAAGAGCATATTAGGATTTATTTATAAGGTGTTGGCATCTTGGACCAGGTAGAGGAGCATATACAAGGAAAGTTGAACTTAACAGACTCAGTTTTGCTGAGATAACATTGCAGAGACAGTTATCCTGGCACTGGATCTCATTTTTATGGGGATAAAATAGGGCAGATTTCAGAGGTACTGTGTAATTAATTCTGAAGGAGACTCTGTCCCTAGTCTCAGGCACATGAACTGCACCTTCACAAAAGAGCAAAATTAAGGAAAATCTATCAGGACAAGTAAGACATATAGCAGCACACTGGTTTATAATTTACTTTGAAGAAAATTAGACACTGTGAAGTACTGAAGTTACCACTGAGATTTCAGAAACAAAAATTATGTTACCAAAAATCAGGAAGTATGAAATACTATAAATCATTATTTTCTGACAACCCAGGGATCAGAATTGGTGTTTTTTCTTGTTCAAGATGCTACAGAAAAAGAAGGCAGTTGGGCAGTAGGCAGAAATGCTCAGTCTTTTGAAAGACTTTTATTTTATTAAGGTTATCAGTCACCTCCTGAGAGAACGGAAAAGTCCTAGTGAAACCATCAATGCATTATTTCTTTATGGTTCACTCAGACAATAGCAGTGCCTAACCTGAGAGCAGAGCTGCATTCTGATAGCCATGGTCCAGATGTAGAATTAGGAAAAGACACTGCAAGGAAAAGGGGAGAGAGATTCTAAGTGAGCAAAAAGATAAGAGGAGAAGCATGGGGATGAACAGACTTGTCCAAGGTCACAGCACTGCAGTCAAAACTCACATCTCCTGATTCCAATCCAAGAATCACCAAGAAAACAGAAGTGTGAGACAAAAGATGTAGCTAAACTTTAGGCTGTGTGAATCCAGGACTCTCTGGCCTGCTCTAACTCTCCTTCTCTGCTGCTCCATCATTAAAAGCAAGCTGTGATCACTGACTTGTAACAAACAAATAACTTTGCTTCCATGTCTGCAGCCATCACCCTCGCAACTTACTTCACAATTCTCCTCCCCAAGCTTCCACTCACCCTGGACTGTTTGATGCCTGCTGCTTTTGTGAAGCTTTTGAAATTAATGATTTAAAGCCTGTAAGAGCAGCTCAGACGAAAAAAAAGACAGTTTTACATTTTTAAAAAGATGCTCTTATTCTCCTCACAGCTGAGTTTTGGTGGCAGCTTGTGAGCAGAATAGTAAGTGGGAGTTTTTGTTGTGTTTTTCCAGGCCAGTCTGTCTGGGCTGTAGAGATCCATACTTTTTCTCATTTGTTTTTCATTGTAGTTACGCCTTTTGAAGTCACCTCCTCAGCAGAAGCTGCCCCTATGTGGACCGAAGAGAGGGAGGTACACAGTGCTCAACTGGTTGAGCCAGATTGTGGCATTTCTGCCATCCTTGGGGACAGAGAAGGCCCTGTATTTCTCCAGCTCCCCATTCCCCTTCTTTAGTCTTTAGCCAGTCAAGAGTCTATACACTTGCCTACCCGTGCAAATGCTTCCATCTATGATCTGCAAAGACTTTCTCTAGATGTGCTAGCTGTCCTTTAGGGAAGGATTAATTCTATACCAACAAAAGAGTTCATACTAACTGATTCCAAACTGAGCGCTTCCAGAAAAGGTAAAGTGATCATGTGCACAAAATGGCACAATCCAACCCTCTGGAGAGCAAAAGCAGCTCTCAGTTATACAGTTGGGAACACAACACTAGCCTGAGTTAACAGCAAGTGAATTGGAAGTTTCAAGCCTTCATCACACCACAAAGCAGGTGAAATTTTTCCTCTGAGCAAATGAGCACTGAAATAACTGATACTTGAATTGTTGAGGCTTGTGTTGTCAGTGGCCCGTCTTCTTACCTTCTACAGCAGACCTACAGTATCAAATACAAATATTATAAATCTAAATCCCCCAGCATATTCCTTACATTTCCCCAATGCCATCAAAATGCTTTGGCTTCTTCTCCCATCTCAAAATCCCCCTCAGCCTTACACATCACCCATGCAGCCCCTGAGCAGCTGGTAAGGCAAAAGACACCGTGGGCTGTACCTGATCATGGCATCATAGAATTAAAATATGGTTTGGGTTGGAAGAGACCTTAAAGATAATTTCGTTCCAACCCCTCTGCCAAAGGTAGGGATGCTATGCACTAAATTGTGTTGCTCAGGGCCCCACCCAAGCTAGTCCTGAACACTTTCAGGGACGGGGCATCCACAACATCTCTGGGCAACCTGTTCCAGTGCCCCACTACCCTCTTGAGTAAAGAAATTCTTCCTAACATCTACTTTAAATCATTCCTCTTTTAGTTTAAAACAATTCCTTATGTCATATGCCTATCTGCCAGTTTAAGAGGTTTATTTCCCCCTTTTTTGTAAGCACCCTCTAAGTACTGAAAGGCCACAATCAGGTATGGTAATACCTGTGTGCTACCTGGGCAGCCCATACACATACACAGTCTAGTCAGCTGGATGAACTGTTCTGCCAGAACAAGACACCAATTTGAAGGTCTCTCCACTGTTTCCACAAAACTTGTCAGAAATACATATACTTATTATAAATGTACCATATCTGTGAGGCTCCTATTCTTTTGCCAAACTGGCCTGAAGTGTCCAAGCAATTAAAATGGCCAAGAGAGCTCACAGAGAGACAGATGGATAGGGAGACAGGAGGGTCATATTAGCTTTTAGTTTTTCCTTGAGGAAAACATGTTAAAAAGAAAAAAAAAAAAAAAGAAACCTACCAAAATGCCTTGTTTGTACTTAAGAATTGTTATCAGACTTAATTAAATTTTGATCTTGACTTTGTATCAGGATAAAGGAAAAAAATAGTGATTTTATTAATTAATTTTGATTTTATAAATTGGCAGAAGATGATCTTGTGTACAAAAATGTGAAAAATGCTACTGAACTTTAAAAAATTATTTTTCTTCAATAATTTTCAGAAATATTTAAACTATCCTCATTTTGCATTCCAAGAATTTGACTGAGAACCTAACACTGCAGCAACACTGAGTGCATTTTCTAGCTTCTGCTTCTTTATTAAATCAGGAGGAAAAACCACAAAAAACCCAGCATCATACACTATAGACTAAAATATCTTGAAGGAAGATGATGAAGACTGTTGTTAAAGGCATTTGACTTTGATCATCTTTAGAGAGTGATAAAAAAAAAAAATAAGATTACCTTAGAAAAAAATACATACAGAATCAGACAGATTGTAAGGCTTCTGATAAAACACTACTCTTGGCAAGCTACACTGGAGAAAAAAAAAAAAAAGCAGTTCCTCTGTCCATAATGTGTATTTTTTTTAACATTTACAAATTATTTTTGACTTAGCCAAGCAGGGAGCCTACTTTCAACCCTCAATTTGAAAATCATGGAGGCTTTATAAAGTGTTCCACCTGCATCTCTTTTTTGCATCACAGTTCTTTATCCTCTAAAGGATGAAAACCCTGGCATATAAAAACTTTGTTAAGCTTTCACTATCAATAGAGTAAAAAAAAAATAATGGTTAACAAAGAAACAAATTGCGTCTTCAAATAAGTTTCCTTCACGCTCTTGTTAAAAGCTGTAACCTCTGATGTTAACTAAATTTAACCCATTCTGACCCTTGCAGTGGCCCTTAACCTTTTCTTTATTCTTCTTCCTGTGGTTGCTGAAGAAAACTGGCCCAGTCATTGGAAAAGCCCTCTCTGTTGCACACAAAGCCCCAGCCTGGCTGCTAGTCTGTCAGGAGGGATAGAATAGACGGGGAGGTCAGCACCTGTGCTGAGAAGCAGGTGACAGGGAACTGCTTGGATCATTCTAGGGCAAGTTGTAATAGTTTCTACCCTTTAAATATCGCACTGTAGTTTCGGGTATTCAAGGCAGTGAAGTTCACATTTTCTTTGTGAGTGCAGACTTTAAACAAATTAATCTATTGCTGTTCAACTGACTGTAAAATTAGTAGATTTACTGTTCCAAAAAAAAAAAAAGGAAAAAAGAAAAAAAAAAGAAGGGAGCTTTCACTTCCACTTTAATAAGGTCACATATGTGTCCTAGGCTGCCAACAAAAGCAGCTTTTAAAATCTTCGCAGCTGAACCCAACAACTTGCAAAGGCTGTAGAACAATGTCTTCAATGTACAGTGGAAACTCCTCTCTCTACAGTCAAGATGTAAAACTAGACAGTTAAAAACTTTCTATACTGTGAAGTTTTAACTCTATTTGCATCTTGCCCCAGGGACCCACAGGCTTGCTCTATGATTAACATTTTATCAAATTCAGTCAGCCTTGCTTTTCAGGGAGCAAAATTGGTTCTTTGCCTGGATTCAGTATTCAGCCCAAGCAATTTAATGGCAGAGCATGCATCTTCAAAAGATTTGTTTTAATTCCCACAACAGGGGCAGATCTCAGAAATCAAACAAAACTTTATCTGTTTCAACTATACTTGTATATTCTGTTCAGGGCATCAGTTAGCAGTGACCATTTACCCCTCACTACAACAAAATTTTGGGGGTTGCTTTAATATTTTGCTGTCTCTTGCCAGAATAAAAGTAGAGAAGTTTGTGTAGGAAGCAACTTTTAAAAGCTGTGGATGGAAAAGGAGTAAATGAGCTACTGCAAATCCAGAAATCTGGACCTACTACACACCCAGAACTTCTGTGTCCTTTAAATACACATTTCCTCTGACGTGTTCTCTGCCATATGGCAATGCTCAGCTGAGCACAAGGGAGTTTTTCATCTGAGTTATGTGCAAAAGTCTTTTATAAACACTGATGGGAAAAGGAACACTAAGGAGTGTAAAGGGGAGGCTACGGCCCCTCTCTGAACCAGGGATCTGCAGAAACACACAGCCACGATTATAACCAGCAGGAAGGTAGAGGAGGGGCATGCCAGCTGCCAGCAGGAATGGGGAGTGGGGAGGAGTAAAAAGCTCTCTCCAAGTTTTCCCCAAAGTTTCCCTGCTGAAATGTCCTGTGAAGGAGGGAATTATACAGAAAAAAACAGGAAAACAGAGGGGCACAGGGTAAGCAGTACTCCAGATGCTCAGTACTTTTGTATGCACAAGTGTGCAGGAGACTAATCACAAATTTAGTAATAAGACTGAAAAACTCTGCTGTCCCACTGTGAGAGATTGTTCGAAAATCATCTGTCTCATGGCCATTGCCCAGGACAGAGACAGAGACCCTGGCCCAGGCCTGACTATGGTGGGATGCCTGTGATAGAGAGACCCTGGCTCTGACCTGAGCATTGCCTGCAGGTGCGCCCTGGGATGTCTGCCAAGCATTGCCTGCTGATACGCCCGTTGCTGGAGCTTGCCAAGCATTGTTTGCAAGAGCCCAGTGCAAATCACCATGGACTACGGGGTGCGGGTCTGCTGAATGTCTTGTACCTGTTTGATTTTGTCGCACCAGAGAGTTTTTTGCCTAGGATCTGTCCTAACCTGTTGCTGCAATGGGACAATGGCTAGAGACTTTCCTCACCTTTTTGGCCAGGAGCCCTCGTCTCTGAAAAGACTATAAAGAGACCCTCTAAAGTTAACCGACTTTGAAGATCTCCCCACGGAAGAAGACGGATCTATTGGCAGAGGACCATGAGGATTTGTCTCTACATTGGTAGCTATCTTCCCCCCCCGTCCCCTCTCTCTCTTCCTCTTCTTTATTTTTATCTCTTTCTCTCTTTCTCCCTTCTATCGCCTTGCTGAGTTGTGAGTATTTAATAAAGGAGTAGTGTTTTGATTCAAACTGAGTTTTCCCGGTAATGTTTGCACCCTGAGATCAGATAATGAACCATCACGACCCCCACTTGTATTTAGCGGATCATGACACCCACCCACTGCTACTGCTCCATGCCCAAGGGTCCCAGGCATTGCATAAATCCCACAATATCTGTTATAAATTCCTGATGATCTTGTTTGGCACTTGAAATTTTTTTGACCAGATATTTGTAAGTACAGGTCCAGTTTAGGAAGCAACAAGATATTCACTGTGGACCAAGGAAAGACCAGTCCTCCACCCAAAGCCAGTAGGTAAGAGCTCCTTGCAGGTGTAAGGCACTTCAGACTTGCTTCCTGCTCCCACAAAATGAGTGATGCTGGTTGAATGACAGTAAACTATGGCCTTGGGTCTCAAGGTGAACACATTGTCATCCAGCTAAAGGCATCCCTACTCTCTGCTGGGCATTACAAACTGCTCACTGTACCCATAATGAGCAGCTTTGGAGGGAGATTTTAAGAGGGAACCATGCTGGTCCCGGGCTAATGGGTGAACTAGGTGATCTTGAAGGTCTCTTCCAACTTTGATGATTCTGTGATTCTTTGATTTTGATATTAACCCCAAAACACAGAAAGACTGGAACCAGTTTCCAGCATCCTCAGGGAATATTGAAACCACCTCCCAGAGATCAGCTGTTAATGTGAAAGAAGCTTCTCAGCAGCATCTTGAGCCTCACAATAATTACTAACATTAATAACATCCACATTAGCAGATCACTACATTGTTCATGTACAAGGACAAGATATCTTCCCATCCACCTCTCCTTTCCCCTTCTCATACATTTGAATTTTATCTATCTGGGGAATTAAATGTCTGTGGTTTGGCACAAGGTCTGGCACAAAGAATAACGAAGTGAAAACAAGAACTTTGTAAGTAAACATCAAATGAAAAAAAAAAGAGAAAAAAAAAGGCAGATGAAGATTTAGGAAGTAAATAGCAAATAAATGACAGTGTATTGTCAGGGCTGGGCAGAGGATGATGTGCATCAGGCAAAGTAGAAGGAAGAAAGTTATTATTAAGTGCACTTATTATGATAGTGCCTTTCAAATAATTAAGACTGCAGTCTCTGTGTGGCAGGCACATATAAAAACATGGCCCCAGGACAATTACAGTGTAAACAGACATGAGATAAAGAACAAGGAGAAAAAGTACAATAAACCCCCAGAAAGATCAAGTTAATTGAGGACAAACAGCATGAGAAGGCTGCACTATTTCTTGGCACACTAAATTTAATTAGAAAGGCATGAAGTAAAACAAGCATCAGGATTAAACTGAACAGAATTAAATAATGGAAAGAGAGAAGGAATGCGAGCTGTATGCTCTGAAGTACCTTGCTTTCATGCAGGTAGTTTTTATCACAGTGAAGAGGATTATTAGCTTTATTGCTGCTACTAACACTGCTGAAAATTATCTGTTTTATGGAGATGGTTCTCGGAGTGGCAATAGTCACTAACTGCAAGCAGGGATGCTGACAAGCTCTCTTCTAATGCATATTGCAGAGGTGATGATGAAAAAAAATCTCTCCATGCTTCAGCTCTGCCAAAATTTCCCTTCATGATTATTCAAATTCCACATTTGATTTCCAGACCATGAAAAGAGCAGTAAAAACCCTTCTTGTCTTGCCTTTTCTTATTGTGGAATATTTCACTCTCCCCAACTGGATACTGTAGAATTTCAATAATTTATGTTTCAATAGCATCAAACTGAGATCTGGTTTTCTTAAGCATTCTACTGATGTAAGTGATGGTAATCTCTGCTCCCAAAGAGCTTACAACTCTAAAGGCATAAAGCCTGAATGAAATAAAAAGAAGCACAAAAGAGCAGGATAGAAAAACCCAGCTCTATTTGCATATAATAGAAGCTACAGTTGTCATTCAGGGTCTTAACACAGCTCACCATCTACTTGGCTAATTCTGTTACTGGTATTTTTCCAAATTCATTACTGCAGGCGAGGAGTTTTAACGAGAATAAGGTGTTATGAATGAACTTCAGATTGTGAACTGATTTAATAAAGTTTTCTGGGTTTGCACACAATTACCACACAATGTCTTCTATGAAGATGGAGAGCACGAAACAATGACAGACCTCTTTTTACATGCGTGTACCACAATGAGAAAACAAAAACAGGAAGCACATGAAACAAAACCATTCTAATACCACAGTTAAGAACAGAAAGCTTTCAAACCAAGTAGATAAAGGTCTGATTTTCATTGCATTTCTTCTTCCTGGACAGAAGAGGGGGGCATGATGAAGCAGTCACTTAGCTGTAGCCTAAAGTATATAAGCAAAAAAGTTCTGATTGTTTTTAGGCAGGAAGGACAGCTGCTTTCCATAGCTTCATTTTGTACTAAATTCTGAACACAAGCACACTTTCAGCCTGAGTGTCGTTCCAGCTCCTGCCCAGCTGGCTAAACAGCATTCCTCGATAGACACGAACCCCTGGGCTCTGAAAAGACATCCTCAGCAAACTCCCGTGCTGTTCAGTGGCTGACTGCCTTAGTATGTTCCTTACAGCTGGCCACACAACGCTTGCACATGAATTTCAGCTTCTCTTTCAAAGCTTTCTGTCTCCAGATTGGACGGAGGAGCTCGCAAACCCGAGGCAGAGCCTCCTACCAAAGAAGGTAACAAATCCAAGCATCCGAGACGCTTTCGGACTGACTCGCCGTTGCAGAGCCGCACCGGCTTGCTAAGCCCTGCAGCCTCAGCTCTGCTGTGCGCTGCCCGCACCCCGCACACACAGCCCGGCCACAGCCCCGCGGTGGGTACAGGGATAGAGGTACGTTGTTACACAGCCCGGGGCTCTGCTGCATCCAGCTCTGGGGTCACCAGCACAGGAAGGACACAGACCTGCTGGAGAGAGTCCAGAGGAGGAACACAAAGATATGAGGGCTGGAGCACCTCTCCTATGGAAACAGGCTGAGAGAACTGGGGTCGCTCAGTCTTGGAGAAGGGAAGGCTGCGGGGAGATCTCACAGCTGCCTTCCAGTGCCTGAAGGGGGCCTATAAAGAAAGACGGGAACAGACTTTCTGGCAGGGCCTGTAGTGATAGGACAAGGGGCTATGGTTTTAAACTAACAGAGGGTAGATCTAGACTACAAGTAAGGAAGAAGTTTTTACAGGGAAGGCGAAACAGGTTGCCCAGAGGGCTGGTGGATGCCCCATACCAGGAAACATTCAAGGACAGGACAGACAGGGCTCTAAGCAACCTGATCGAGTTGAAGATGTTCCTGTTCTCCTGCTTATTGCAGCGGGATTAGAGTAGTTGAGCTTTAAAAATCCTTTCCAACCCAAACCCAAATTCTACGATTCTAGGCCTCAACACACACACAAAGCACTCAGCACCCACACAATCCTCGCTCGCAGCAACCAAGTACCCTGCTGGGATGGCCCCTGGGCACAGCGCGGGTCCTGCCCCAGCTGTGGCCCTCACAACCACGGCAGTGCAGCGAAGGCACACCGGGAATCCGCAGAGCGATGCAGGGGACAGCAGCTCTCGACAACCGCGCACACAGAACCGGAACACCACGTATGTCGGCCTGGAAACATGGGAGCACACAGGGAGCGGAACACAGGGAAACAAGAACGCAGCTACCGCCCCCTCACCCACCACGCGCGCTCACGCGGGCGCGCACCGGCAGAGGCGCACTCGCGCCCACGGGCACGAGCGTGGCGGGGCGAGGAGGCAGAAGCGCGCGAGGAGGAAGAGGAAGAGGAAGAGGAGGGAAAGGAAGGGGTAGAGGCGGGGCGTTCCGCAACTTCCGCAATTGCGGTTCGGGCCGGGGCCGGTGGTTCGGCTCGGCTCGGCTCGGCTCGGCTCAGCTGGGCCAGGCCGGCAGGTAAGAGAGGGTCACAGGGACCCGCGGGTCACGCACACGGGCACGCCACAGGCACGCGCAGGGACCCCTGCGACACGCACAACGGGCAACGCGGGCACGACAGGGCACGGTCACACAGGGACATACACTGCAGCGGCTCCTGAGGGATGCAGCCCCCTACCCATGCCGGCCGCCTGGCACGGGAACCGCGGCTGCTTCCCCAGGAACGCTCCTGCGGTTCCCAGTGCGCTCGGAGCTGCCCACTCCTTAGAGCTCCCACCCAGCGAATCAGCCGGCCTTGCCAACACAAGGATGGCCGAAATTCACAACGCGAAACACACGTACCTGCCGTGCTACGCGAAGAAAAACCCTTCCTTAAAAAATGTTATTTTCTTTCAGACAGCTAAGGCTGGATTTACTAGATTTAACTAGCAAGAGGAAATGAAGAAGAATAAAGGCAACACCATGTGTCTTGCAGAGCAAGATGAACATTTCCTTAAAATAAGCTGCTATTCCATTGCTGAGATACTGTTACTTAGTTTTATAAATCAGTAGCTCTCAAAGGCAAGTCAGGCTCCTCTGAATGGAAGATGAATTTAATGATATCATTCAATAATACAGAAGTGATGTGCACATTGCAGACCGAGTGTGCAGTGCATGATCCAGAGCTGGTTTATGAAACCATTTAAAAAATAAGGACATCGTGGTTTTTGTGTGGCTGCACTGATGATGCACATAGATACTTGGGTGTTGGCAGTGGGTGTTCTATCGTGGAGCTGTTGCCACAGCCACACAAAAAGCTGTTTTCACAGGGGTCTGGACTTGCCAGATGCAGAGCCCAGGGCAACAAGGGACAGAAGCTCTGCTAGCTGGTTTCAGACTGCTGTGGAAATCCTGTTATTTCTCTTCTGTGCCCTGTGGCTATCTTGAGTTCTGGATCTAGCTGTAGCACACAGCTGTTATCAGACTGCCCTGTTCATGAAATCATCTGGCTCCTTCTTCAAGCAGTTTGCATGGACTTTGTCCCTACTCCTGAGGTATGAAGTCCAGGCTCCAGACTGTCCCCTTTTCAGACTAAATTTACTCACAGGCAGGTTATTGTTCCTGTGCCCACATTGCTTAGAATTATAGGCAGCTCTTTATCCTTGCTGATGGTTTACACCTTTTCCATGTCTATGTATTCACATGGATGCATGTTTACACAATGTCATATATGTATGTATATAAATGTGTACGTATGCATGTATTTATAGAGCAGAATCACATTCCTTCCTGGGCAAAAGAGGTCACACTCTTGCCAACTCCTCTGCATTGACACGCGTTTGGTTTCCTGCATCATCCTTGGCTTTTCCTGTAATTGCTCCCTTTTAAACATAAAGTAGGAAAACTGCAGAGAATACTGACAGTTTGCTCTTTATTTCTGAAGTTTTTTGCAGCTGTTAGAAAACGGATGATTTCTGAAGGTGTAAACAAAATGCAAGTAGTGGTCAGCTGCACCAAAATTGCCAGGGGGATTTCATGAACTGGGGAAGAATGGGGAAAAAAAATTCAATGGAAGAAATGTCTCAAGGATGAGTTTCAGTAGTCTTCAAGCACAGGTATATTTTGAAGCTTATTTGAAAGTTTATAGCTTTGTGAGTACAGTGTCAGGATAGATGCCTGTAACTCTAAATTTGAAAGTGAGGAGAAAGGAACTAGAAGTATTGGATTTTTTAAAGGAGTTCAGGCTCAGATTTTAAGATACTGAAGGTAACATCTAGTCATAAATTTTGCTCATTTGTCAGATTTTCTCTCTGGGTTAAATCTCTTCGTTAATGTAAAATGACTGTTGATTGCTCATTCTGTATGGTAACACCACATATTGTTTTAAAATAGTTACAAACACCAGGGTTTACTGACCTGGAGTCAAGCCTTTCCAATATAAATAGAAGAATCTGACTGATAGGGTAACTTGTTTTTTCTTCTTCGTCAGAATGACTGCCTTGTGCACAATGAAACATTTATGTCAAGCAACCAGAAATGAGAGGAGATATGCAGAAAGGTTCTTTGGTACTCTTCTGACAGAGACGACACAAAAGTGGCTCTTTTCTCCATTCTGGATAGTGGAACATGACCCTAGGAAGTCAGCTGTGTTTGGGCTTACTCAACCATTTTGTACAGATGAAAAATCTCATGCACAACCAAAAAGTAAAGCAGCATTTGGAAGTGTTGGGCGAAGAATTCCTTATCGTATTTTGCACATAATCAACCAGCACGGTGAGAGCTTAGGAAACATGCACCGAGCAGATGCACTCAGACTTATGGATCAACATGGCCTGAAACTGGTTCTGCTTTGTGAGAATGTAGAACCTCCAGTTTACAGACTAATGACTGGGCAGCAGATTCATGAAGAACAGCTTAAACGTGCAGAGAAGAAAAAAGCAAGTCCAAAGCCAGGTATGTACACTCTAAACACTACAACACTGAGGACTTTGAAAAATGCTGCATTAAAATGGTTTCAGCAGATTAAATCCTCTTACTTGTATTTGTGTAAATCCAAAGCAATGTCACTGCAGTCCATGCTATTAAGGATTTGCAGTGTGAAAATAAAATTTTGGATTAGTCTAGTCTTCCACAGAGAAGCCTTCTATTGCCTGCTCAGGATTTGCTATTTTGGTGTCTGCTGACTTTTAAAAAAATATCTTTATGTGAGTGAATATAACTAGGCTCTGGTTCCATGATACTCACTGAATTTCTGTTCTTTTACTAAGGCCTAGAGTGACAGGCATTTTTTACAAACTAAGGACCAGATACACCAATATAACTATATAGTTTGTCACCAGTAGTCATGAAACACTCTCTTCCTCATTTGCTGTGAAGAAGACAAAGTCTGGAGCCCTTTCTTGTACAGAAAAATTCTTTCAATATTGAACACTTTTCAGGTTTTCTTTTTGTTTTTTTTTGTTTTAAGACAGCCTGCCCCAGCAGTTTAACAAACTGTATTTGGCAAAGAGGTTTTAGAAAAGGCATGTGACCTTGTATCCTCTCTGATCCTCAGG
Organism: Chaetops frenatus; assembly: GCA_013400775.1. Classification (NCBI taxonomy): domain Eukaryota; kingdom Metazoa; phylum Chordata; class Aves; order Passeriformes; family Picathartidae; genus Chaetops; species Chaetops frenatus. The sequence goes on from VZTR01009649.1 coordinate 114,563, forward strand.
CTAACGAAGATGTGCTTTGGATAGAGTTCTGATTTTAGAGGAGAGCATTATTGTGGCAGTGAGTTGTTCTGTTAAAGAAACTGCAAAAATATTATTCAGATGGTAACTACTTTACAGAAGCTTCAAGGAGGAAGAGACTGTAGGTTGTTCAAGTATACTACAAGGCATTGTCATAGTTCCAGCTGAATATTACACTTCACCATTCAATAAAATGGGCTTGACATGAAGAGCTAACATCAAAGCTTTTACCTTCAGCTGTCCTAGGTGCAGAACACAGGAATTTGCACACTAAGTCTTTAATTCCAGATCCAATGCTTACCTGTTTGTTAGACCTACATTGTGAATCACATAAACAAGAACTGTAATTAAAAATACCTTAAGCCTTCTGATCCTGGAGATTTCCCTGTGTGCCTCAAACATGCACTCAGTCTCCCAGTTACAGCAGTGAATGTGAGAGTATCAAATAGCCACCCTCTAAGGTGAGAGTGGTGCATGCTGAGACAATGAGATCGGGGGGGGGGGGGGGGGGGGNCAAAGCACCATGAGCTGATAAAAGAGAGCAACACACTAGTACAGGTTTGTCAAATGTTAAGCCAACACAGTTTCAGTTCTGTTTTAAACAGGGATGGTTCAGAAGGAGTTATCCTTTTCTTCAGCTATTGCCAAGAACGACTTAGAGACCAAGACTAAACAGATAGCACAGTGGATTGAAAAGAAACACCATGTTAAAGTTACCATCCGGCAAGCAAAAGGTAGCAGTACAGACATGGTAAGTGCACTCCTGAAAGTTGGACCAGTCAATGTCATTAAATAGCTGCAGCTGTATTGACCTTTCCTATTCGGTACTGCCACAATTTTTAGTATCTCAGTCAAGATCTAGGTCCTGTGTAAGTAATGGTTGCCTGCGTTAAGCTGTTCCTGTTCAAACACTGGTGTAGAAAAGTAGTCCCAGAGAGACAATTCAAACACCATGCTTTCTTAAGAATCCATCTGCAGTACTGGCTTGGACAGCAGAGTCTAAGCAGTTCCTACTCCTATGCAGCACCACCATATTAATGGGGCCGGTGAAATTTTATCTATGGCTTTAGACAGCTCACCCACTGAAAACTTTAACAATGCAGTTTAAAAAAATTTGTCAGTATTCTAGCTTGATTATTTCACCAACAGTTCTGGAGCTGTGTTTGTGCAGCTTTGGCTAAGGTTAGTTGCCCATTCCTACATGAAAAACTACTGGAATGGTGTTCCAAGACTAGCAAAGTGAACATCTTCAAAAATGTTAAGGAGCTGATGGCAGGGCCTTGAGACTTCACTGTCATTCACACAAACGGATTTTTTATAAACATTTTCTCCTTTGTAGTGAATTAGGTGTCCTTGACGATTGTCTCAGCTAAATTGTTGGGGAAAATTTTGATAGCACTTCATCCAAAAAGAACAAAACTTTTTATAGGAAGTTAAATTCACAGGAAAAGGGTAACAGGAAGAACTGATTAGGGGAGGGAACAGAACATTTCATGACACAGTCCAGATTTACACTGTCCTTAAATTTAAAGGCTTCATTATGAGTTTAGGAATTCAGTGTGTTACATGAATGCACTGTTACCACTCAGTTCAATACTACCAGGTCCAGCTAACCTTGGAACAATACTACCCTTTAAGAAAAAAGCCTCATAAAATATCTGAATCTAGAGGAAGAGGAGGCTAGAGAGGAGTCAGATGCAGACCACTCTCAGACACCCTAAAAGAGCAAAACACCATGAGTCAGCAGTCCAGCATAAATGTTAGGAAATGGCTAAATCCCTCTCTAGTGACTTGCCTAAACGTGCTTATGAGTAAAGAACACACAGTTAGGAAAGGACAAGCTGAAGTGCTCAAACCAGGACTACCACCTAGCTTACTAATAGCTAACAGCTAAACTAAGCAGGAGCTCATGTTATTACTGTGCAGCTTGAAATATTTTTTAGCTGTATTTGTGCATTCATTTAGGTCCATTTTTCTCCTCCTTTTTAGTTCATGCTTTTTGATCAAATTTTGGAGAGTGTGTCTGAGAAAGCCACTTATCTTTCCAAACCAAAAGTTGCTAGAGAAGGAGTGACTACCTGTATTTTGAGGCACACGTCTGACAAAGAGTTGAAAGAACACCAGAAGATGGAAATCAAGAAAAACAACACAGTAAAGAAAGATGAAAGTGAAGATCTGAAGTCAAATGAGTTGCATCAGTGACTTTCTGAAGCGGTGCAAACAATATGTATTTATTTTAAAAATAAAATAAAAATACTGACTTTAGATAAGGTTATTGTTGAGTTTTGCATTGGTCATTCTATGAAGAACACCGTCTTGTTTAACCTTTGCTAGAGAGTCCGAATTTCAACAGTTGGTATACCATTTTCCACAAGCTTATCCGCTGTCTTGCTTTCCATCACAACCGCATCCTTTTCTGGCTGCGTTTTAGGAGGAATGTAGCCACTGAGATGAGAGGCTAAGCTCCTCTTCAGATGAGAATGCTTTGCCTGGCAGAAATAGATCCAGAATTAGTAAACTTAACAGATCTGTGGAGCAAAGACTACTGTTGTGGGGAAAAAATAAATCAATGTACAGGCCAGTACTGCATTAGCTAAAGGAGCTTCATAAATTAAGAATCTCGCAAATTACCTAGATATTTGACCTGTTTTCCTGCTTGAAGTCACATTCTAAAACAGGCAATGTTTACCCCCCTCTGCAGTGACAGGGTAGGGGTGAGAAGACTTTTACAAGAATGTAACTTACTTTCAAGTTCAGCTTTCTGTTTTCAGGATCATGTACAACTGCGTGCCTTGCTAGGCTCTGCTACCGTTACAAAGAGCAGGGGGGGAAAAAAAGGAGTTAAGTTTGTAATATCAGATGATGTGATTCAGGTAAGAACAGTTAAAAAATACATACCTTCATTGCAAACACTTTTCCACAGCCTGGATGATCACAAGAGAATGGTTTTTTCTCCTCATGAAAAGAGAGGATATGGCTTTGAAGGTTAAATAAAGTTGTGTAAGTTCTTCCACATCCTTCTCTGGGGCAGCGGCAGACTTCCCTCTCCACAGCATGGGTTTTTTGATGCTGCTTGAGGTAATCCTTCCGTTTAAAAGTTTTGCCACACTCACTGCAAACTATTGGCTCTGAGTGGGAGAAAGAAAGGCAGAGTATAACAATTACTTACAGAAGCTCAGAATCAAACCCCCTAGTGGTCTACTACAACAATGCTAAAATCAACATGAGATGCAAGGAACTTAAGAGACTTCTGGAGGATAATGCAGTATTACTCAGATCTGAAATCCTACATGAAACAATTTTTTGTAAACTGAAACACAAAGCTAAGTTAGTATAGTGAGCAGCATTTTCATCAAAGGTCTAGCTGGAGTGACAGCCACTTTACCAATAAATTTAGTAGACAAGTTAGGATACAATGACAAGTTGAAGAAATTAGTTCAGCAAGGACTCCTCTTCAGATTATCAGCTGGTTTCCTATTTGTATCATAAGTTTACTAAAGCATTTGGAATTTACCTGTATGACTGACTTTATTATGTTTCAGAAGCTCTGTCCAAGTTTTTCCAATATATGAGCAGTTTTCCTTCTTGCATGCATAGCCTGTTGGACAGGACAGATGTTTACAATCACAATGGGTCTGGCTAACAGTTCAGTTTTACAAGGGGGAACTCCACTTTAAACATTTGAAAATTAAAAGCCAGTTAGTCCTTGTCTCCTCCCATACTGCACGGGAATGGGATAAGAGACAATGAACAATCAACACAAATTAGAACAAGAGAAAATTCTAACAGTTTTAAGTAAGAAATTTTGTATCACTGACACAAGTTGTCCAAAGAGGCTGTGGAAGCCCTAATCCTGAAAACATTCAACACCACGGGATGCAGTCCTCAACAACCTCGTCTAGCTGGCCCCATCAAGCAGGGAGGACCAGATGACCTCCAGAGATCCTTTCTGACCTAAATGATTTTGTGAAACCCTCTCTCCTTGCTTCAGTAAAGCTACTTCCTCCCAGCCATACACTTTCTCTCAAATAGATAAAAACAACTAGTAAAATATATTACTTCTACATAAATATTTGTCCTGCATATTATAAAGAAATTCTGACCATATAGTAATATTCCAGAGTCTAAAGAGATTCTACCATTCTACCAAACAGGCAGGAACCACAGAAAGTCAACACAAATCCCAGGACTGGAATGCTCAAAAAACTAAGAACGAGTCCTTGTCTTAAAAAAGGAAATCACAGTACAAATCACAGCCTTCTGGGTACTCGTCCTAGTCTGTTGGGTTTGTTTGGTTTGGTTTTGGTTTCTTCCTATCACTGGAAAGCTGGTTATCTGTCAGTGAAAGAATGGATAGGAGTGCAGCATGATTAGCTCAAATGTACATGCCCACGTCATGATGATTTCACTTAAAAACCTCTTGTGTAGGTTCATTAATAACTAAAAATGCGCATGGTTCTGCCAAGGCTCCACACAGGAAATTTGTGTCAGAATTGGCAACTGATCCTAAGCTCTGGAGGTCTAGGCTAATGCCTTAACCATCAGCCCATCTCCGAAAGATGGATTATTTGCAAGGAAGGACCTCAGGAGAAGAAATGACTGAAGGAATCCTGAGCTCTGTTCAGCCTGCCACAAACACACTGAAAACTTCAATGCCCTGCAATTGTATCCCACTTCACTATTCGAAATGGGTATTCTTGTCTCTCTGCATCACTAGGCCCAGAGTGCTTTCATGTCTGTCATGCATCCATGCATACTCTGCACTGGAAGTGGTCCTTTTTCCTTTGCTGAAACATAACTTAAGCAAGAAGAAAAGACTGTTTTACCTTCATGTATCTTCTCGTGCCGCTTTAGTCGACTTGGAGTAGAGAAGCACTTTCCACATCCTTCTTTATTACATCTAGGTACAAAATAACAGTGGTTTCATTTCTTTCACTGTGTCCCTGTATTTTTTGTTAAGAACAATTAAAATGAACAAAATAATCCAAGTTTCCCTTTGCCTAGAGATCTGTGTGTGTGTCCTCTCACCTCATAGAAGTGAATTTCATAGTAATTTTTTAATAGATTTGGATGCCTTTGAATGTTAGAACTATAGTATGATTTCCACATATACAGCAAGTTGAGCTTTAGCTGAAGAGTCAATCCTTATATTGTCCCTATACAGCAGGCTCTTCAAACATAAAAGGACAAAAGTGGAGGGTTTAAGTGCCTTGACAGAACCCAGTTAGAGCAACAGGAGAGCACGGACATTTTTGTCACCCAGCCATAGTTGTGGATTTCACTTAAGTGGAATGAATTCTCATGTTAAGCGTGACACACCTGTAAGAAATACAAGACTAAACTTTGCTTTCAGCAGATCTATAGTGATGTGTTACCCAAATGGAGTTGCAATACACAGCTTCCAAAATTAGTGTCCTACTCTCTCCCCTCTTCCTAGATACTACTCATAGCAATGTCAGCCAAGTCCCTGCTCCTTACTGGGAAGTAAAGGTAGCTGCATTCTTCATTCCTGTGCAAGCTCTTATGCTTGTATTTCAAACTATGAACTAAAATCTGGGGGGTGGGGGGTGTTGTGTTATTTTTTTATAAAACTGCTGGAATGCTGAAGGTACAGAGCACCAAAACTGTTATCAAAACAATCACTGAGCACAGGACTAGTACAAGAAATATACTTGCAGCCCTGACTACAAACTGGTTTTTTTTACTGTCACATCAAAGAGCCTGAGAAAAGGCACCTATTTTTATCTACAGTGTTTAAATGGAATTGTTAAAGTTCAGTATTAAAATTATCCACGTACTTGAAGGGAGGTTCGTTGGTGTGGTGACACTGATGAACTTTAAGTTGTTGATGCTTCTTGAAAGACTTGTTACAGCCTTCAAAGTCACACTATTGAGGAAATTAAGTTATCATTAGAGGCCAAATAATGACAGTTCATTTCACATGTTTGCTGAAATCCCACTCATGGTATTTGATCTTATAGAAGTACCACATAATAACAAATTGAAATATTTCATCAGATACACAAGAAGGAGCTTGTTTAGCCTCCACTGTACTGTGGAGGTACATTACTCACCACATATTGCTTTTGCTGATTTTGATGCTTGCGCTCAATGTGCTTCTTCATGTTTGATTTTGTTCCAAATCTCTCACTGCACCCATCAGCTGTGCATCTGTAAACGAAGTACAGTTTTTATTACTCTCAGTGACTTGTTCTCTAGGCAGATACAGAAATCATTGTACAAGAAGAACACACAGAAGAATTACTGAGACTCACAAGTCAAATACAGAAGTTTGCTTTGAAGACACCAAATGCCAGAGGCTAAGTTATCCTTTTAACAATGTATTCTTGGGGGAGAACTGCCAATTTTTTAAAGTATCTCTTATAGATCAATGCCAGACAGGGGGTTTGATCCCACCCTGTGTGCACACTGTTCTGGCAGTGTCCATGACACCAAAAGCATGCACGCCCTATACTACCGCCCTGTTTTAACTTCCTTTCCTTATGCACAACTGCACTTGGGCCTTACTCGAACGGCTTTTCCCCGGTGTGCGTGAGGAGATGTCGGGCGCGGTGGAAGTCCCTCGTGAAACCTTTGCCGCAGCCTTCATATTCACAAACATACGGCCTCTGAAAGACAAGAAGCTGTTCCAGGGGGAAAACCCACCCCCTCGGCGGCTCGGCCGCCCCGGAAGGCTGCCGTCAGCGGGATGCCCCGGCCGCACCGACCCCAAACATAACCCGCAGCCCCCGCCTCGGTACGGCCAAGGACGTGAAGCGGCCTTCCCGGTCCTCCGCGGGGTCCCAGCGCGACGCCCCCGCTACGGTCACACGGCGCTCGGTCCCAGCCGGCGCGGCTCACCTCGCCCGTGTGCCGGCAGAGGTGGGCGGACAGCCGCCACGCCTTGCTGAAGGTGGCGTCGCAGCCGGGGAAGGAGCAGATGTACGGGCTGACGGGGAGAACACTCCCGCCGACATCCCCCAGCGCGCCGGCCATGCCGAAGGGCACGTGACCCAGCGGGCGGGCGGGGCGGCAGCGCCGCGCGCTGAGTGGGGCGGGGCCCTGGGACGAGATTCGAACCCTGGGGAGCTCGGAAGGAAGTGCGCGCGCCCGGGCCCTGTCCCGAGCCTTAGGCACAGAGCCGCTCCTTCGCCGCATGTGCGGAGCCCCCACACAGAAACACAGAATATCCTGAGGTGGAAGAGACCCACAGGTATCATCGAGTCCAGCTCCTGGCCCTGTGCAGCAGCATCCCCAAGAGTCACACTATGGGCCTGGGAGTGTTGTCCAAACGCTTCTTGAGCTCTGTCAGGCTGCTGCTGTGACTGCTTCCCTGGGGAGCCCCTTCCAGTGTCCAACCACCCGCTGGGTGAAGAACCTTTTTCTGATATCCAGCCTAAACCTCCCCTGACACAGCTTCAGGCCATTCTCTTGGGTCCTGTCAGTCATCACCATAGAGAAGAAGTCAATGTCTGCTCTCCCTCTTCCCCTCAAGAGGAAGTTGTAGCTTCAACGAGCTGTCCCCCGCAGTCTTCTCCAGGCTGAACAGACCAATGGCTGAACAGCAACTCCTCATACGGCTTTCCCTCCACACCCTTCACTATCCTTGTTGCCTTCCTTCGGATGTTCTCTAACAGCTTGATGTCTTTCGTATATTGTGGCACCCAAAACTGCCCCCAGCACTCGAGGTGAGGAGTCCAGAGCAGAGTGGGACAATCCCCTCCCTTGCCTGACTGGTGATGCTGTGCCTGATGCACCCCAGGACAGGGTTGGCCCTCCTGGCTGCCAGGGCACTGCTGACTCATGTTCAGCTTGCCATTGATCAGGACCTCCAGGTCCTGTTCCATCTCATTCTCCAAACTGTACGAACATCTAGCATTGCCCTGTCCCAGGTGCAGAATCCAGCACTTGGAAGAGGAGATCCAGTCATGCAGAGATCCACATGCCTAATGCTGTGTCCTCACCCACACATAACAACCCCCCTGAGGTTTTAGGGACATAAGGGCTCTGCTGCCTCCCTGAGAAGCATTTCCTGGCTTTTGCAGGTGCCAGGTCATGTCCTGGGGCAAAGGCTCTCCAAGCACTTTTGGTTTGGCTCCCTGCCTTGCCCAAGGATGAGTCTGCATAATGCCGGTCAGCCTCTGGTCCAGACCAGGGGAATCTCATGGACACTGACATAAGCCTCTGCTGGATGCTGCTTACCACCTGCCCCAAAATTTGTGTGTTTTCAGCCTGGGTTGTTTGGGATCTTATGGCAGATGGCCTGTCACCTTGGCCTGTGATCATGCTGTGTCCCCAGGCCACCTGAGGGCACAGCTAGAGGAAGAGGACATGAGGCTAATCTGAGCTGAGGGTCTGTGATACCTTGCCCATCACCTTCCTGGTACTGACTTGGAGCTGAAGGAGCTGGGGGTGTTTAATCTGGAGAAAAGGAGGCTCAGGGAGTACATTATCACTCTCTAGAACTGCCTGAAAGGTGGGTGTAGCCAGGTAAGGGTAGGTCTCTCTTCTCCCAGGTATCAAGTGACACGACCAAAGTAAATGGCCTCAAATTGTGCCATGGGGATTAGATTGTATATGAGGAAAAAAATTCTTCAGGAAAGGGTTGTCAGGCATTGGAACAGGTTGCCCAGGGAAGTGGTTGAGTCACCATCCCTGAAGGTATTTAAAAGACGTGCAGATATGGGACTTGGGGACATGGTTTAGAGGTGGACTTGGCAGTGCTGGATTACTGGTTGGACTCGATGATCTTTAAGGTCTTTTACAACCTAAATGATTTTATGATTATTGTGCTCTGTTTTGCACAATTTGAGATGTCACATGAGGTTTATTTTAGGTGGCATCCTCCATCTGCTGCAATTCTCCCAACAGAGTGAGTGTGAGGAACAGGGTAAAAAAGTTGAAATACGATTGTGACAAGGGTACCGTCCTGTGGAGAAAAAATTCCCAATCCTCCTTCTTTGTTTGTGTCCTCAGAGCTGTAAAGCCAGAGCAGATGGCAGTGCTTGGAGCAGGCTGGGGGACACGGGGAAGAAAGACAGGGGGAGTAAGTGTCAGGAATCCAGTGTATGGGGACTAGAAGAGGGAAGGGACACATGAAGTGAGGTGACAGGAATGCCAAAGGATGGGGAACCTAACGGGGAGGGAAGCTGCTGGGCAGAGTGAGGAGTTCATGCCATCCAGGAGCAGATCCCCATGGCCCCAGGGGATATCTCTTATCTCACTCATCTGTAGCAGAATTAAGGTGAGGGCTGAATCAGTCAAACCTTCACAAAGCAATGGCAAGAAATCAGCTTCTTTTCAGCAGGGTTGTCAGTCTGAAAACATCTCAGCTTCTAACAAATACTGACCAAAATACATAAGAGAAAATGTTGCTGTGGTTTTGGTTGTTTGGGAATTGCAATAAAAACAAAACCTGAAAGTTAAAAAAGAAGTTATAAATATTCCTTTTTTTGAGAACAGTTTTTTTCCTTTCCTGGGAAAACATGATATTGGCTCAGGCCTCTCCAAAACAGGTGAGAAAATAGCATGGTAACATGGAAGCCAGAAAACTTTGGAAATGTTGCTACTGGCTAGACAGAGGACAAATATTTGTCACATTGGCTTTTACAATATACAATGCCATTCTGAGATTTCAGCAGAGTCCTCTGGGAATTTTGATCCAGTTTTGGAAATGTATAAATAGTGGGTGACTCAAGGCCAGAGAGATTCTCGTGTTGTATTTTTTATGTCTTCTGACTTGACTGTGAGAGGGAAGATTTTGAAGAGTCCTCTAGGACAGCTATAAAGAGAGTGGGTTGCCTTTCAGATTTGATGTTATAATTTTTCACTGTGGGAGGTGAAAGGTAAACCTGCTAAGAGATAGACTCTAGAGATATGCAGTGGAGAAAAATTAAATCTGAAGCCAAACATTTCCAGAGCGAGGTCCACACTGCAGCTGATAAATTTTAATAGTCTGTAAGCTGAAAGGGAGCAAAAACTCAGAAAAATGAGGCAGTTCATTCCCTCAAGGAGAAGACAACACAGAACTCCTTCACACACACGTAAAACCCCCACAGGGTGGTAAATCCCTCATACTCTGGTTGAAACTATTTCTTTTAACTGCCAGGATCTGCTCAGAATTAAGTATCAATCAGGGAAAGACTTCACATAGTGCTGTGAATACTCATATCCCTCTGAAGAACTGCTGAGTGAATGGGCCACATCTCATTTTCTACCAAAGGCTGTTTCATTTTCCCATCCCACTGTTCTGCTATAAGTAGTGGTATTTATTTCATCTCCAAGGTAAGTTTCTTCTCTTTGTGCAGCACAGCTGAATCCAGAGATCTTATGTTTATGAACATTACACAGAAGCTATTTCAATGTGTACTACATATGTTTAAATGAGCTTCCAGAGTAGCTGTGTGATTGTGGAAATTATTCCCCTGCATGAGAAACTTTGGGAACTGAAAGACTGTGTTTTCCTATAAACTTGTTTCAAGCTGAATGTTGTTTGCTTGAGGCAACATATCTAGAGGTCTCTTGGCATGGTCCAGTGAAGGTGGGATGCAGAGAAACTCACTAACTACTATTTATGTGTTCTGAGCTGGTCCCAACAAGTTTTGTGACCCTGACTGCACTGGTGGTTCAACAATCCTGCAACAAGACCAGACACATGTCTAAAAAAATAGGACTTTCTACTTTCCAGAGTAAGGGGAGAAATTGTGATGAAGTTGGCTAGAGTCAACAGGAAACTTCCTGCAGTTTTTGGAGAAGTCCCTCAGTTAGGCATGGTGAACTGTCAGACGTAAGGTAGGACAGAAGTAAAACGTAGCAAAGAAGTAATTTTAGCTTTTTTTATAGAGGTGAATCTACAAGTGTGGATGAAAAGTACAGGGGTTAGGAGAAGGGCCCTGGTGGGTGGTTGCACTAAGAACAATCAGCCCAGGCACACTGGAAGTACTTCCTGTGTCTGTTGTATTACTGCTCTAATCTTCTCTGCTAGTTTCCCCTGCTCCAGTCTACTTGCAAGGTTGTATGGACCCCCAACTCTCTTTTCCTCCTCACAACAGTCACTTTATTCTTTCCTTCATCAAGTATGGTCTTGCTTTTCCTTTTTTTCTAAATCACAAGCCCACCACACAGCTAAGGGAGAGTAGGATGAAGCACATGTGAATTATACAACCTGGATGCCAAAGGTGAACTGGAGCCAGGATAATGTTTTCTTCATCTCTCTGTTTACTGATTTATAGCTGGCTTGTAATGGTGCCAGTGTCCTCAGGAGCCCTTTCTAGGGATTTCTGGGAACCACAAAAACATATTAGGAAGAGGATGGAGTTAATCAGTTGGGCTTTGCTGCTGCTATATTCAGCCCAGCAAGCCGCCTCTGACAGATGTTTCTGCTTTTAGGCCACAAGGAATGTTATTGACTAGCTTTCGCTGTGTTCAAGAAGCACGTTAAGCTATCAAAGACTTGTTTTCCATAAGAGCATTTCCTTGTCAGGTGATATTTTTCTATCTCAGGCAGAGTGGATTTTAATGAATTTCTCAATAGACTGACTCCCTGAAGAGAAGGAACAGAGGAAATCTGCATTAGTTGATTTTTCCTTCTGTCTGTGGGAAGCATGGGATGTAAGCGATGGTGAAGTTGCACAGCAGAGCCGTGAGGGGCAACATGCAGAGCCCTCTGTTGCCTGTCAACCCCCGCCGCCATCGACTATCCTGACCCACTTTGTTGGAATAAAATTTTATGTATGTCATACAAACCAAATTAGAGCCAAGTCCCAGGTGTTCCTTATGCGGTTTGAGGCCAGTCAGTTCATATTGCTACCCAGGTCCTGGTTCTCTACCAATCTCCCATGATTTGCATGAAAAGAGGGGAAAAAGCTGACTTTGTAAGCTGGTTCCACATGAGCTCTTTCTGCATGGGATGGGAGAAAGAAGGACTTGGGCGCAACTCCTCCATGAGCTGTGAGATAATGGAGGGTCCCTCTTCTGGAAAACACCTCTTTTCACTGCATTCCTGCATTCATCCTGGAGGATTTGCTTACCCATACATTCTGCTCACCCAGCAATTGTACAGAATCAGACAAGAATCAGGTTAAAACAAAATAACCCCTGTTCTCCTTTTCACCATTGTAGTCCCCTGAAGTGAGTAGGGATGCTCCTCAGTTCCCCAGCTCTACTTTTGGAAGGATCTGGAAGGACATTGTGCCAAGCAATAGAACTGAAGGCAATGGTCAGAAAGTGATGCACAGTAAGTTCAGATGAATGTGAGGAAGAGCTTCTTTACTGTGCAGTGATTGCACGCTGGAACAGATTGTTCAGAGAGGTTGTAGAGTCTCTTTACTGGAGATATTAAAGAACTCTCTGAACTGTGCCATGTGCTCTGGGAGGGCCCTGCTTGTGCAGGGAGGTTGGACCAGATGACCCCCTGTGGTCCCTTCCAGCCTGACCCATTCTGTGATTCTGTGATTGATGGGGTTATACTGACTCATGGCACAGCCTGTTTTCAGAAGGGACATAACACTTAGCAGTATGTCTGCTCTGCAAACAGTGCTTTTCCTAATAAACCACAACAATTTGTGCTCGCAGCACTGGCCTCTTGAGGCATCACATGACATGGGTTGCAGTTATCAGTCCGACCAAAACTGCAGGTGCAAAATGATGCCTGCAGCTATCTGAGGCCTTAAAACAAGGCATCCTCTGAAGTTGCCACTCAGTAGCCTAGTGAGCCCTTCCTCTCCCAGCCAAGCCTCATGGGATGCTCCTCTGTCCCGTGGTCTGTTCACTTGGACAAAGGAGAAGCACGATCTTACCCCTCCTCTCCTGGCAGTCGTGGCTAGGAGGGATGGTTGTTTTAGTGGACCAGAACTATTATTATAATTGCTGCTTCATCAGAAAGAATTATTAGTCTGTCAGTAATGTGTTAGACAGCAACACTTGTCTCAGATGCCTATTAATTATATAAATAAGCAGATTTGCTTCCTTTCCCACCGTGGTCACCCATGTATTTTGTCATGTGTGCAGCCGAAGCTGTGATCCTTCAAATACCCCTGCAAATAGTTGTGTCCTCAAAGCCCAGAGGTCGCTGATATGAGGGAGAGATGCTGGACTAGTTCGTCAGGGCCTGATCCAAATCCTTTTGAAATCGGTAGAAGAATGCTCCCAGTCTTTCATTGCTTTGGATTATATCCTCAGACAATAACTTTTTCCAGGCAGGAATTTTGCTTCAAACATCACTTGAATACACTTGAGAGATCTGGCAGTTGATAAAATACTCAGCCTTGAGCCAATACAGCCAGTGAAAGTCCTGAATATACTGGAATTCTTTTCAACAGAACAGTATTTTTCCTGGGGAAAGCAACAATCTGATCTGCTTGCTTGTCTGTAGTAACTTTTCAGTTAGTCAGAGACATCGAAAACATGAAAATGTGGCTGTCAGTGTGAGGGTTTGGGGCAGCAGATGTCCACAGGGCTTCAGTGCATGTCCTCTGCCAACTGCAAAAGTCGGGGTTCAGTGTTCCCTCATTTAAATGCCAACGCTCTGCTCCAACAGGCGAAGCTGCCTGCCTGCTCCACCTCACGGAAGCCATAGTCCCAGAAGAGTGTCCTACCACTGTCATGGACCAAAAACTGGGATGGCTTCCCTGCAATACTCTGTTCCCCACCACCTCCATCACCCCAGACCTTCCTCCAGGCTGCTGTGCATGAGTTGTGGCAGTGAGCTCCCTGTCCCTGAACAAGAGCATCTTCAGAAGGTAAATTTGTGCTTTGAAGCCACAGCCCCCCAAGAAGATACAGCCCAGAAGCAGGTCCCAGGGGCTGAGTGTGGGACAGGATGGCATTTGCTGATATGGGGGCAGCATCCCTTGGGCAGGGTCCAGGTGACCCCAAGAATAGCTGGTGGTGCACAAGAAACCTGGAAAGCCTCATCCCACCAGTTTACACCATCTCAGGAGTGTGCTGGGAGACAGCCCCTCTTTGTCTCCCACCTAATAAAGGATTGAAGAAGAGAAGTTTCTGTCCCTCACCAGCCTGCAGCTGAGTTAAATGCCCAGCAGCTACTCAAATTCCTGCCTTTTTGTTTTAAATCTGCACAGAAGCTGGAGTGCAATAGCTGCTGGAAGAGTCTGAGATGAGGAAATCACAGAACCCTTCTGCAAGGGTACCATTTCATACAAATCTCAAAGCGTGACTTTTCTTGCAACAATATTCATTTTACTCAGGGAAGTTACCAAGGACATAATGAAAACCATAATCAAAGCCCAGGTAATTTTTCCACCTCCTGGAGATTTTCCTTCCCAGATGTGGCTGATGATCCTGCAAGCACACAGCTGTAGGGCTGCAGATTTGGGGCTGTAAAAAGAAAACCGTGAGCATTTAGTGAAAGGAGATGGGGCCATCTAGTGACAAGAGAAACGAGTTCTTCATTCTGTCCTTCCTTTCGCAAGCCCACGAAAGCCTGTTCTGCCCACCAAGACTGGCACGGGCGGCCCCTCGCTCAGGGATGTGCATAGCTGAGCCTCATGAGGCACCGCTGGAACTTTGTATGGTCCTCAGCAAAGCTTTTGCGAGCAGATGGCAGCGCCAAGCAGAAAAGCTGCTTGGATCTCTGACAAGGTTTGGGTTTGGGAAGAGCCCGTGCTGCCTCACAGACGGTGTGGGGAGCCACACACAAGCAGAGCTTGATCTGGAATCGACAGTGGGAAGTCGGTCTCTTGAGTTTGTTGGGAGATGGTTCCCCCAAGTTTTTTTTTTTAAACTGCTGTAGGCAAGCAAGGAAAAACTCAGAACAGCAAAGACATTTCTGCTCCAACAGAAAGGGAAAAAAACCCACAAAAACAAACAAACAAACAAACAAACAAACAAACACCCCCAAACAACAAAAAAAAATCAAAAACAAACAAAATAAACCACCACCCAACCAAACATACAAAAATCAACAAATAAACCCAAAACAAAACAAAACAAAAAACCCCCACACTATTTTGTTTCAAAATATTAATTAATTTTATTTCTTAAAAATAATTAAGAGATTCTAGAAATTGTTGAAGTTGTCATTTTCAAGTAAGAAAGTACTTGTGCATGGCATTCCCTCTGACCAAAACAGAAGTCTTCCATAATATCATTAACATACTGAAAAAAAAATATTTCGTGGAAAAGAAGCATTTTTTTTTGTCTTCCTTTTACTTTTCTCTTTGTCTAGCACATTCCTCCTTTCCTCTGAAGAATTCACACAACTCCTCATATTATCAGTTAACTAATTACATTACTACACTTCCCAGCAAATTAAGATTCAAAGCCTGCTGGTTTACAGTAAACTCCACAAAGAAAGGGGTTAATGAGGTTACTTTGCAGGTTTTGTTCCTTGGGTAATTTCCATACACTTAGTTTATGAAGTAGGAGATAAGATAGCTGCCATAGCTTTTATGCTACCCTTCCCAGGTATACTCCTAGCACTTCTGGGAAGGAAGGGATTCTCCTGCTAAAGACCCAGAGGTGAGGGCATTTTCCTCAGGGTAGAGAGAGAGAGAGAGACTATATGTGTGCTGAAAGCAGAGCTGAAACACAGATAATCAGATGGACCCCTGAGCAAAGTGGTTGTGTGCCGGCCACAAAGCCCTCGAGCCCAGGTCTTCTACTTACACCATGAGATTTCTCCATGAAAAAAATACAGGTTGTTACCCTCTTCTGGGAGGAGAAACCACTTCCAACCAATCTGAAATGGATGAGGGGTGCATGGTAGCCCACCAGAGTGGTGCTTTCATAGCATGAGGATGGAGATACCTGTGGGAGTGTGGCATGATGCTCTCAGAAGACATGGGGCAGGGACCACCACACCAGATCTGCACTGAACAAGCAGCAGATTAGCTCGAGGCAAGCAGGGACAGACTAAACTGTACCAAGCTCTGCTGGGAGGGGACTTGAACTCTGTGTTTGTGGGGAAGTTCCAACTGCAAAGTTTGGTTTAGCTCAGAATGGAAAGAAACCAAACATTGTCTGAACCACAAAACACCCCAAAGCAAAGTAATCTGTTTGGAATCAATCTACTTATTTGGATTAACATCTGATTTCTGCTTTTGTTCTGAAAATAAAGGCCAAATTTTGCTTTTGTTGTTCCCACAGAAAGGTTTCTTTCTATTAGATAACAGGTTTTGCACATTTTCTACTTAGTCATTTGTTCATACCTGCAGTCCCAGTAAGAAACTCAGCATTAACATTCTGGTTGTTTCACACCTTCCTAATTAAGCTAAGGTGACATTAGTGGACATACTAAGCTACCACAGTGTGGAAATGTGTGGAAGGAGAACAAGGACAATGCAGTCATCTAAGAAAGAAAAATGCTTTTGTGTAGGCTTACAATTTAAACCAAGAATTCCCTGCAATTATTACCTGAATATGGTCAATCTCTATCACACTTAAATTTGTTTGTTTTGTTATGTGCTCCTCTTCCCAGATTCTCTCAGCTCCCTTTGGCCATTTGTGGGTGAAAAATTCACCCACATTTTGTGCTTATTCATAAATCTGCATGCTAAAGTGTGGGGCAAGTAGCTGTGCTACATGTTCACCCAGACCTTGGCATCCCCCAGTAGGGATTCCAGCCTTTCACTGGGCTGTTACAAACACAGAACAAGTGCCTCAGCAGTGTATGGTTCTCCCTTACCCTCTCATCTGAAGGTGTTACTCTGGTCATGGTTAATCGATTGTGAGCCTAGGAGTGACAAGTCAGTTCAGTCAAGCCACTTTATTCGCTTTAGAGCCAGGTCCAAAGACTGTAGCTGTCTCTCGGTGCTGGCTGTGACACTTAGGGTCAACATTTAATTTAAAGGCCTAATTCTGAATATATTTTAAAAGAAAGGTCTCAGTGAAGATGTAGTCCACCAGACTCCCCAGCTGCTGGAAGCTGGGCAAATATGCACTGTGCTTTCTGGAAAGGACTCAAAAAAAAACAGTTTTCTGTTTAATTTGAAAAGTCTCCATTATCTCCATCACAGTAAAGAGAAAAATACAAAGCTCTTCACTCTGCATCAAGCTGGCAAAACCAAACACTTTTCATTATTCTACCTCATATCGATTAATAAGTCTGTGACTACAACCAACTTGAATAATAAGTCACCAACCAGATTTACTCATCAGGGTCTCTGGCTCCCTACTTTGTGCTCCATTTTCCCTGCCCACCTAAAAGATGTTGCTCTGCTCCATAGCAATCAGCTGCCATGCCTCTGATGGGTGTCTTAAATACATCATCTGCAGCAAAGGAAACTGCCTTTCCCTGCTGTAGCAGATTTTGAGGAATAGAGATGAGTCATTCAACTCATCCTCTTAGGAGAAGTCTTTCCTCATTAAGAGAACTAGCTCTCTTTACAGATGTGCTAATTAATTGCAATTAGCACATCTGGACCACATCCTTTTTCTCTTTTTCCTGCCTACTGTCTCTGCTTGTGCCATCCCTGGAAGTGTTCAAGGCCAAGTTGGATGGGACTTTGAATTACCTGATCTTGTGGATGGCAGGGGGATTGGAACTGGTGATTTCTAAGGTCTCTTCCAACCCAGGCCATTCTAAGGTTCTGTGTTCAATGATCCAAAAGTACACGTCTGTGCCACTTGGGTACCCACCAGACCAATGCTCTCTGCAGCTCCAGTGTCAAGTGTCAAACACCTGCTGAGCCATGCACTGCCCAGGAGGGGCAGGGGGGGATGGCATCAGGACAGGGAGAGCTGCAATCAATCTTGGGGACGGTTTGTAGGCAGGACAGATTGCATCAGTTAGCTGATGATAAGCAGGAGGGTGAGTTGAATCATTAAGCATTCACTCAGAGGCACATTTACAGATTAGCCATACTCAGAAGGTGCCACGTTGTGTATGTGTGCACAGTGATGTGTTGGGGTGTTTGCAGTTGCCCTTGTAGAAGTGCCTGTTGGTTGAGTTTGTTTGTTTGTTTGTTTTCTGTGCTTTGGTCCATTGGTTTACCACCAGCTTGCAGCTCTACCTCCCACATGAAATAGTCCTGCTAAACAGATGCCCTGTCCCTAATGAGAGGGATGAAACAGCAAGGTTTTGGAGCCCAATACACTCCCTTTTTCAAAAATTTTCTTAGCAGAGTCTTTTCAAGGAAGAAAGTTATGATTAATTAATTCCTGGGATCTGAGTCCATGACCATGCCACTGAGCCCAGCAAAATCATACCAGTACAAGCCAGTTGAAGCAGAAGAGTCTCTACAGGCTCTAACAATGGGCTCTACACTTATACTCCCTCCCACACGCAACTTCTGAAGCTTGTAGATGATTTCACAGAGGTTTTATGACAACAACAAGGGAAAAAACCTTGGGAACTTACATTGCTCAGCAAGACACAGCCTGCAGCATGCTTTTTATGGCCAAGGACTCTCAGTGTTCCTGGCTTCATTTCCTCACTGCTCACAGCATTCCCCCTTTATGGCAGGGCTGTGCCCCATCCCAACATGCAAGGCCACATCCTGGGCTCAGTCAAATCACTGGGGCAGCAGAGAGCTGGGATTCAAAAACCTGCCTGAGTTAAAACAAGGCTAGTCTGGGCAAGGTAAAAATTGAGAGCTTGCCCTTACAGCCAGCATTGTCAAGGCACATACTCAATGCCTAGGCAGGCCACCAGTGACTTGGAGTGACTGGTGGGAAGGGCTCCATCAGAGTGGGGCTGGGACCATGGTCAAACTGAGGGAGACACCATGGTCTCAATGGCTTTCAGTGCTTAAGCTGAAGTGCTCCAGACCAGCTTGGCTATCTCTGCCCAGTGCTGCCATCTGTAGCGCCCTCCTTTGAGCCATTCCAAAGGCACAACCTGCAGATGCATGAAAAGCTGCTGATATCCCTAGTGTCAGGTTTCTTGGGCTGGTGGCCAGGGGTTTTCCTTACCAGTAGGTACTTTATAGTGTAGCACTTCTGCTCAAATCAAAAGGAAGGAAATTGAGAAATACATTCTCAAGTAAAAGGATTTGTTCCTAAAAAGTCTATCAAGCTGGTAGAGGACCTAATGGCAGGGTCTGGCCTGCAAAGCATGTGATTAGAACAGTTGGTCATGAAAATACAGCATTTTGGAGGATGAGGTAAGACCCTACCGTTCTGGAAATAATGCAAGATCCTTGGAAACCAGAAAAACACAACAGACTTTACTTTCTTCCAAGGCAGTTGAACATTAACAAAGCTCACATTAAGCAGCACTCAGTTCCTGGCATGTAGAGTCTGATGCTTTCTGCAGTGTGCCTTCCCCTTCTATCGAGGCTCCACTGTTGTGTCACTTCAGCTTCGTGGGGTAAGGGGACTCGTCTTTGTTACTCTCATGGTTAGGTAAATCCCAGTGGATGCCCACTATCCATGTAAGAGGAAATCTGGATGGAGCATACCTGAATTCTCTTGAGAGATGAGATTGCTGTGGCTGAGCTTCCCTTGAGCAGGGATTTCTGTGGGTCATAATATTTTTTTACTCCAGTCTTCACTGAACTTGACTGTTCCCCAGTCATTTTAGCCCAGATTTTTCTAGCAAGTGAGGTTTGGCTTTTGCAGACATGCTGCCTATCCCATGAGGTTTTTACTTTCCTTGTTCAGAAGCAAAGAAAATACCGTTTGTTGTATGAGCAGATGAGACAAGCAGCAGCTTGCAGTTTCATTATTAATTATTTATCAGACAAAGAAAACTTCCTCATCTGGGAATGTTATATTTTCCCAGGGTAATGAATGGAAATGCATGGCATGAGAATGCAGGAGTGATGTTGGTATTCCCAACTGTTAGTAAAAGATGGATCCATTGATACAAAATCATTAGAAATTGCTTGTCTATGCAGGGAACCTGGTCATAACTCTTTTTGAGATGTTCCCATGCAGAATTATACACTGCAGGAAATCAGCCTGGCCAGTAAAGTAACCCTGATAACACTGCCCACATAGTGGCAGTTCAGCTCTTAATTGTAATGGACTGGACTCTGTCTGGATATTTGAAAATCAACCATCCACTTCCAACTTGAGCCCATCCTGCTTGGGATTTAAGTTCATAGCTAACTAGGTAAGAGTATGAGTCAATCCCAGTGAAACCCTCCTTAGCTCTGTTATGCTGTAAACCGGCAGACCAGCTGGAAATGTTTGTGTTTGAGCACAAAAGGAGGTGCACAAACTCCTTGATGATCTCACGCTGCCAATCTTTCCCATTTCTTGTTTGCATCAAGACAGGAGGACTTTGTCCTCAGTCAGTATCAGTCTTAATCCTTTGGATGATGGTGGGACAATGGTGGGTGCACCTGGGATGAACTGCATTTCTCTGCAGGCATCTCAGCGCACAGCCACTTTATGCACAATGTTTTTGGCATTAGACTTCTTGGGAAATGTCATTGTTTCTGTCACAGGAGCACAGAGGAACCAGAGTCGGTGGCCTCAGCCAGATCTTCCACTGCTGTAAATACTCATAAGTTCATCTCACCACCTGAGATACAAATTTCCTCCTGTACACTCACCTTAACTCTTGTCACCCTCTGGGAGCTAACATCAGAGAGTTAAAACAGCTAACCTGAGGCAGAAGCATCATGTAACCAAGAATCCTCTGGCTGCTGTTAGGATAACACAGCAATTTGCCATTTTCTTTTTTCTCTCTTGCCTGTAATTCAGTCACTGGTCATCTGTTCTCTTCAGACCTATAATCCAGCAACCTTTCCAGTCCTGTCACCTACAAGTACTTATTTGTTTGCGCAGTTAGGAAGACTTAGGCTTCCTTTTCTGCTCTTTTGGGAAGACACAAACTGCACCTGTCAATGTAATGTTGATAATGTGCCTCACTTAGAAAAAAATCAATAGGTGCTCCAAGTGTTAACCATATGGGCATGACAGTAAACATGTTCTGAAAGCCCCAGGAAATGTTAAATGAAAGCAGAGCTGCAGTGAGGAAGGCAGCAGGACAGCCATGACTCAGTGCAGGCAGAGATTCCCCTTCATATTGTATGTGCAGGGATGCCCATCTCTGACATATTTAACAAGATATAAAGTCGTAGTGTCCTGTATGGCCAGTAAATTGTCTTCTGTAAGCAACTATGCATATTTGACTTAGGCACCTTTCTAGCAGTGTGGAAAACCTTTGTAAGGAACCATAAAAAGTCATTACATATGCAGAACAATTGAACCTCCTCAGCATCTGTGGTAGGAAACACATCTGTCTTCTGTCCCTTTCTTTCCTAAATGTCTCCCTGAACCAACTTTTATAGGAGGGTCGTAAATATCCCTTTCTATTCGAATCAAGGAGTTAACAATACCCCCTGTGACCATAAACACAAGATGTTTCACTGAGGAAAGAGGTGCACTCAAGTAAGCAGAGATCTTTGTGACAGTTGCTGCCAGTATGGTCCCCCTGCACAGCTAATCACATTAGTGGGAGAGCACGGAGGTAGCCAGCAGACAGCAAAAGAAAGAGAGAGACAAAAGCAAGACTAATCTTGTTAAAAGGGAAGCAAAGATAGACGCTACTTTTACACAGAAGCTTATAACGTCCCCATTTTCCCAGGGCTGGAATCACCTGGATGCTTTCTGAGCAGTGCGGCTGCTGCTGCTGCTGCTGGTGCTGTGGAAACAAACAGCCCCACATCTCTTGTGTTACCGAGGGCTGTTTTTTCTTACAGCTCTTTGTCATCCATGGTCTCTTGGCTTCTGCACAGGCAACCTTGAATCCTTCCTGAAGCAGAGGTTTACTTGCCTCCAGATGACTTTAAAAGAAGTACAACTGGTTTTAATCCCCTGTATGAGATCCTTTTTCACCAGAGAAAGACCTACAATTTTCAACAGATAAAACAAATGCCTGATCTAAAATATTAGTGTGTTTTCTCATTCTCCTCTGGACTGGCAATGTCAGATGTTTGAAGGTGCCTTCTTCCTGAATGAAGTCTTTTGCTCTTTGGTTGCACAAGGGTGATGGACAGACCCCAAATGTGCACTTTTGTTACTTGATGAGGCACAAAACACACCCCAAACTGGGAGCTAAGGATTAGGCAAGCAGTCACTACATGGCCTCTGACAGTCCCTCTAGTAGGGTTTCATCCTTTAGTCCTGGCACACAACCTCTCCATGCTGTCAGCCATGATGCCAATACCTTGTCTCAGGCCTGAGGTGCTCACTGCCCACTCCCTCCTCCCAGATGTGGTGGTGAAGGGGTGAGGGAAAGGAGTGCAGGAGGAGAGATGCTCCTGACCAGACACACTCATGGAAGCGTAGGCACCAGCAGGTGCATTAATCCACACACACAGCTCAGTGAGCAGGATGCTGTGACAATGCTTGAGGCTCTTCTGCCAGCTAAGAGCCCAGAACCCACAGCATTCAAGCCAGTGAGCTTCCAATTCAACTAAGCAAGACTCAGCTTTGGAGAAAGGTTTTCCTCCTTTGGAAACCAGAACCTAGACAGACAGCACCTGTCAGAGGCATGTCAGGATGACTCTCCAAGCCAGTGTTGGAGAGCTGATGGATACAGCCTTTCTGAGTACTTCTCCAGCAAGACAGTCCCTACTCCCACCACACGACTGTGTATCTATCAGAATTGTGTTAGTGGACCCTCTCCCACAGAGCTTAGTGTTGGAAGGGAAAACAGCATCTTGATATCTGGAAGGAGCCTTAACCTAGTTTTGTGCTCAGACTGTTTATTCAGCGTCATACTACAGAGCTGAGGCTGGATAAACAAAGTTCTTTCATCAGTGGTTATGATGTCTGCTGCTACAAGCACTGGTGCCTTGCCAATTAATCAGATGGAGCAGGGGAAGGAGGACCTGACAGATTGGCAGGAGAAATCCTTGATAGAAAATCTGACTTGTTGTTGCTTGGGATGGCAGCAGCAAGAGGGAGCAAAATATGAAGAAACAACTGGAAATCTGGAGGCAAGGACAGTGATGACTTCACAGCTGAGAGTCCATGCCCAGTAAGGTGGGGTTTAGCTACTTGTTGCCTTGATATTTCATCAAGTTCTTAAATACAAAATGCAAAACACAGACCTCTTTGGCACTAAAGCAATTATTCCATTGTGGATTAGTGGTGGCTGAATGAGTTGGGAAGTGGCTGTTTTCAGTCCTGGGGCACTTGTGCTCCCCTTGCCATCAGAGCTGGGCCTTTCAGGAGGGGCAGAATCACTGGTCAGCAATGGAGCCCCTGGGGAGAGGAGAGATGGACTGCAGGAAGAGGAGACGCTCTGAAGGATAAGCTTTAGGAATGTTTCAACAAGGTTCAGGAAAGGTGGTTGGACTGGGGACACAGTTCTGGGGAGCAGACCTTGTGCAGTGCAGAGACCCCTGCAATGAAGAGCGGCCCAGGCAGACACAACATTTCAGAGCATCAGACAGCAGGACCTCTTGATACCCAGTTAACTGAGAGGGGAACCTGAAATCCTTGCTCTCCCAGGAGAAGGATGTTTTGCTCATTTTCCAGTCCCAGGAGTTGCTCAGTGAGACCAGGACCCTCCCACCCTACTTCTCCACTCTTCTTCCTGCTCCCTCCCCTCCCTGCAGGGACAATGTTGCACCCCAAACTTGGTGGCCCCCGCAGCCTCTTGTGCCTCACATGATATTGACATTGACCATTTAATCATGGCTGGGGGAGAGCCTGGGATCCACACAGGACAGGGAACCAGGAGCTGCGAGGGGAAGGAAAGGCAGCAAAGGGGATAAAGGAGATGGGGCAACAGATACCAGGAAATGGAACAAAGAGGTGCCTGAAAGGAGGAGGAAGAACAGCCAGAAAGAGCTGCTGGGAAGCTTGTTTGGATATAGCTAAAAGCCAGCATTTATTCCTGTGCAAGCCTTTTGCAGGCTGCAGGGGACATGCCAAGGGTGCAGGTCCCCAAAGGCATGCTGCATTTCAAGTCCAAAGGCAATGGGCAGTTGAACCCACACCCTACTCAGCTCTTCTGTAGGGGCATGTCTGGATTACTATTACTATTGTAATAATTATTACTGATTGTAATAGTAGTACTTCTATTAATAATGTTACTATTATTATTATTATTGTTGTTGTTTCCTGATTTTCCCAGGAATCTGGACTTCAGTCTCATGCAGACAAGGAAATCATCTGTGGTTTGCCTTAAAGAGAGAAAACCCCTTCTTTTTTCTTTTGATGATGCCTGTCCCTCAGTTACAATTCGTTCATCTGCTTGGCTAAGACAATATATTGATCATTCGCCTGGGCTCTGATCCCTCCATGCCTTCTCTGTTTACAGAGATATCTTTAGCATTCCTGCCTCCTCCTCACTGGCAAGTGGCAGCAAACATTTCAGGTAAAATTGATCCAGTGGATACTAGGAAAGACGTCATGAAGGAATCTGGGGCACAAGGCCATTATCGGTGTCTCTGCCATCACGTAAGCCTACTGTGGTTCAGTTCAGCATTAACTGGCTCCTGAGGTGGGTTCTCATAATAAACAACACTGGGCAGTTCTCCCAGTGCAAACTGGGGTGTCAGTACAATTACCATCATGGCTTTTGTGCAATGAACTGGACAAACCCTAATTCCACCTTTCTCCTGAGACATGGTCACAGCTTTTGAAGGCTAGATGCAGACCACCCAGCCTGACCTGCAACACACAGCTCAGAGCTTCTTACCCTTAGTTTCAGCTTCAGCCCCCTGGTTTTGTGCAAGTGTGCAAGTTTCACTTTCAGAAGTGGAACAGGTCTCTTCTTGGTGTTTGTCAACACCTGCATCAGACCTGCCTCCAGCTGTGCAAGGACTACTCCAAACAAATGACCTCTTCTTGGGGACATGCCGTATCCTCTCCATTTTGTAACCATAGATGGGATACAAAAAGGGTATATTAAAGTAACTGCTTTCAGGTCCAGTCCCTCTTCACTGTTCTCTGGTCCTGTAAACCATGTTCAGATGGTTGTAGATATCCAATAAAAGTTGTACTGGAAACCCATTACTTCCCTCAGGGAAATTACTTCACCTTGGGCTACAGTGTCAGGCTCCTATGTAGGTGCCCAGCTTGTCCTCCTGAAATGTCACTGTTTCTCCTGCAGACTGGCCTAAACTCAGCCACAGGGGTGAGGTGGTGGTGCATGACTTCCCTCTCAAAGGAAGGGGAACATTTAACCTCCAGGCACAGCCCTGCTTAGCATGGTAGTACTCGAATCCTGGCACAACATGATTCCTTTGCCTGCCCTTCCCCAAGGCATGTAGGATCATAACTCCAGCTGTGCTGTGCTCAGAGGAGGCGATGGGGAGTGTGGGAGGGGGAAGGACCCGCAGTGCACCCCACAAATCACAGGCAATGGCCTCAGTCCCTGTGCAAACAAGTGAACCTGCCAGAACAGTATAAACCTGTAAATTGAAAAACACTAAGGAAAAAAAAAAAAAAAAAAAAAAAAAAAAAAAAAAAAAAAAAAAGCATAAACAAATCCACATGTCCAAAAATCATGTTTTGGCTCTAGGTGATGGTAGCTTCAAGCACCATTAGGTGAGGACTCCATTCCTAGCAGCTGTTGACAGCTATTTGCTCTCCAGGTCTCTATCCTCAGAAGCACTTGAGCAGTGCACAGCTGCCACAGGTAGGCTGGTAGGAAAGCTGCTGACTGGGCGGAGTTCTACTGGAGCAACTCAGGGGCTGTTTGCTCACTGGTTGTTCTAGGCAAGCTCATCTGATCAACTTTCAATTCTGCAAAAAATAAAATTCACCTAATGAAGATGTATAGGAGTTTTCCCTTCAACCTAGTTCTACATGAATTTTTATGTCCAGTAGTGACTGTTTTTTTCTACTGGTTGTATAAGAGGAAACCTGTTTTCTAAGATGTTGCCCTGGGTGGGAAAGTCTGTGAAAGGTAGTTGTGATTTTTCCCAGGGAAAGGCCAAAGCAGCTTAAAAAGTGGCTTGGTGAAGCCTGTCTGACTTCATGCACCCCACAGCCATCTCCAGTTTTTGAGTACTTTTGGAGCCCAGGTAATGCAAACTGCAGGAGCACTATTCATAGAGGTAAAAAGGACTGGTAAGGGTGATGTCCTGATTGACACAGGGACCCAAATATATAAGGGTGATATAAGTGATTGAGTATTATTTTATAAAAATATCAAGGTACCCCAACTCCAAAACTTTACGGTCCCTAATAAAGTGATGTCCCTGATCATACATAACTTTGAAGAATTTGCTTGTCCACAACATCTCAGGTGAACATGTCAAATGCTGCCTGAAACAGGCTGTCACTTTTGGCCCAAGTAGGGCATATTCATGCAGTCACTAGGACAAGGAATACTCAGGTAATTCTGCAGTACAATTCTCTTGACTAATTTAAATTAAAAAAAAAAAAGCCAAAACAAAACCCAATGATCAACACAGGGTGCCTGAGGGAACCAGACCTCTGTTGATGTTTCTTATGCCATTCTCCAGCCTGCAGACTATACTTTTCTTCCCAGTTCATGCTTTTCTGACACTTCTGGGATTTCTCTCTGCTTATTTGGTCTTTCTGCACACACAAAATAACAATTTCTACCTTGTATTTGCAATCAGAACTAATAAAAATCCTCTGTTTGCATAGATTGGTTCCCAAACAGCTTCTGAATTTATGTGTTTTCAGACTTTGTTCCTATTTTTCATCTCTCTTATGTTCAAACAGAAGCTTTATTATATTAACCATGTGCTGAGAGAAGAAGGCAGCTGCCACACTGGCCAGTTTCAACAAGTCTCCATTTTATCTTGCCTTCCTGGCAGATCAATATACTCCAGGTGTCTCACAATGTACTCTAAGTGTTCCAGTCTGAAACACTGCTGGCCTTTTGACTTGAATGGCTCTGAAGGGTTTGGGGCTAATAGGAAAACAAATTGAGAAAATTGGTTGAGTCACCATCCCTGGAGATATTCGAAAGCTGTGCAGATGTGGCACTTGGGGACATGGTTAAGTGGTGGACTTGGCAGTGTTGGGTTGGACTCAATGATCTTAGAAGTCTTTTCCAGTCTAAGTGATTATGTGATAGTCACTTCAGGCTGCCACTGTTTCATTCATCTTTCAGATGACAATATCCAGGACATACATTTTTCAGGCTCTTGTATAAAATAAATCAGGCTATTTCTGGCCATAAACATCATTATCTCTGTCTGCTTGGTAGCAGTCATACATAACCAGCCTGATATTCCATTACCTTGTTCCCTTTCTTACAAAGCATCTTTGTAGACTTCTTCAGAGGATGACCCAAGCACTACTTTATTTCTCCTGTTACACAGGAAAGAAAATCAACACAGTGGTGTATTTGGAATGGATTGCTGGTTTTTCTCTTTAAACCAGCAGGTTAGAGAATGATGCAAGTTGTTATGTGGATATGTCAGATTTTGAAAGAAGGGGGTGATAAACGCTAAGTTTCTCAATTTTTAACCTTAGTCTTAAAGACTCAAGCCCCTCAGTCATGTCTGTCTCCTTTTGGCACCAACCATAAGGTTTTAGACAGAAATTACTTTGGAAGTTTAAAAACTCTGCCAAGTGAGATTGGACAAATTTATGCATGGAAACTGCAATTCTTGACCTACTGAAAACCCAAGAAAGCTTTTCCCACTTTCAGAAAGCTACATAGTAAATATACCACACTTGTTTACTGCTTTAGATCAACAGATGAGCTTGAATATTGCCCTTGTGGTGTTTCTGAGACATCCCTTGATAACTAGTCACTTTCTACAAATGATGTCATAAAATAACAAGAAAATAATAAAAAAATAGTCATTATTTCTGATACTTTCTGTCTTTACACTTACATGATAAAAATTACCTGGCATTTGCCTGGTCATTAAAGTCCTTTACTGGACTAAAATGATTCTGTGTTAACATTCACAATCCAGAACTACAAAATGTTCCTTTACCAGGAAAAACATAATCTTTCTTTCTGTCTTTCTGTCTTTTTCTTCTTCTTCTTTTTTTTTTTTTTCAAAAATGAGTGAAAAAATATTAATTCCTCTTCCATTCTATATGGGGATCCTATTCCTCTTTAAACGGAAACCTTGTGGTACACATTTGAAGTTTTTTGCAGCTATGCTGTAAGTTTACACCAATGCATGGCTTCCATATATTCTTTTGAATGCTGCCTACAGCCTTGCGAACAACAGCTTTTGAACTTTTCCTGTTGCTGTTGTGAAGGATTTCTTGCATGAAGGCTTCATCATCCATTGCTTTTATTTTTGCGGTCATTAATATAACATTATCATGAATGATATTTATGTGTCATTTAGCCAGTTGCTGTACAGACACATGATAAGAGATGTGCCCTGCCCATGTGCATTAGATAACCAAGATTACTTAGTAAATATAATTCGCGGAAGACTATGCAAACAGTTCATGTTTCCACACTGCTCTTCCCTAGTTTGCCATTTTTCTTTTCTGGTTTCATTGGTTTATCTTAATACTTTTCTAGGCTAACGTGACTGTTCTTACATTCTCCCAGCTTTCTCCACCAGTGACTATCATGATGAACTGTGTTGCTGCATCAAAGCAAATCCCCATCTGATAAGAAGCAGTAGCATGTTAAGCAGGTTTCATGCTTTTTTCACAGATTGCTTGATTCAGCTGATACAGCCTTAAACAATGATTGGCTCCATTTCCCTGTCATGGTCATTTGGTTTTAATGTCTCTCTGGTTCTCAGTCTGCATGGTCAGAACGCAGTGATAATACAGACAGACAGAACCTCTCCTAATGTTGAACTCAAACTTCTTGAAAAGGTACCAAGATGTGTAGCAAATTAGACTTCATCTAGTGGACTGTTATGTCGCTTGCACAGAAGTGTATTAATTGGAAATGCACCAAGTCATAGTTTTCTAGCTGAGATAATCTTTCAGCACAGCAAGAGATGTCACACAACCTTTATGCAATCTCAATGTGCTGCTTCAAAAACATCCTTTGACAGATTTAGATACATGAACCAGAGTGAGTCCTTGCTAAAACACTCCAGCCCTTAGGGGGTCCCAGGTAAGTTTGAGCTGCAAGTTGCAAGCCTCTACAAGTAATTGTCTTGTGTGGAGAGCCAGCTGCATCACCTGCAGAGGTTAGTGGTACTAGTACGCACGTTCCTACAGGGAACTGGATTGAGTTACTCAGCTTTCATCAGATAGCAAAAATTATCCCTCTTTATTGACCCCAAATGTTTTGAGCCATGAATGTCCAGTGAGGAATGGCTGTGGATACCAGCTCAAGCTCATCAATAGGGGCAAAGTCACCACAGGTTTCCTCCCAGCACTGGATGATCAGTTCAGACAGACGGCCTTTGTCATTCTGCCCCTAGAATTTGCACTTTTGAGCTCAGTCCAGCTCTTAACACAGCAGCCTGACTCTTAGCACAGCATCACAGACCACAGCCCTTACCTGCAAAATGTATGCATCCAGAACTGTAGTGAGCACCATATCCTCATCTCTCAATGAATCCTGGTCAGAGAAGGTGTCTCAGATAGCCTTAGCCAGTTAATACCAGTCCAGATTAATACTCTTGGACCTGGATGTGACTGTGGAGTTAGCTGAGGGCATGAATCATTCATGTAGCAGCTTTGTGCCTAACCGCTTTCAAGGAGATAGGGATGTGTCTTCAGACCAGGATAAGCTAGGAACAGCAGCTCAAGACATAGGCAATGAAGTAAAATACCATTCCTCAGACTTTGTCTTTTTGTTCGTGGTTGATGTGTAAGAGTCTTTATTCATTCAGTGTCTGCTTAAATAACTGCAGATACTGTCAAGCCAATTCGAAGGGTGGAGTTGCTGCAGGCACTTTATGGGAAGAGAACCCTGTCTTGCCTTCATCCCCTCTGAAGTTTAAAAGCAGCTACAGTGAGCCCTCCAGCTAAAAGGCAGTGGAGATCTCCTGTGATAGGAAACTCAGAGCAAGGAAAATAATGCATTCTGGGAAGATTGATTGAGTATTGACTGTACGGAATGGCAGACCTAGAATCATAGAATCACAGGATATGCAGAGTTGGAATGGATCCATAAGGACCATAAAGTCCAACTCCTAGCCCTGTAAAGGACACCCCAAGAGTCATACCATATATCTGAGAACATTGTCCAAATGGTTCCTGAACTCTGTCAGGCTTGGTGTAGACCTCCTGCATCTTCCTGAAAGCTGGATCTGTGCTTGAAGATCTCCCCCAAGCACTCATCTGCTTTTGTTTTCTGAGAAACCAACTAAATTAGTTGCAATAGGCATGAAAAAGTGGATGCTGTAATAAACTGCATTGTTATTTTAAGCAACATCTTGGCTATGATGAAGGCTAAGTTTTTAAGGTTTTTAAAGATTTTAGATACAGTTCAAAAAACCCCTGCAACCTAGCCTGAGCATCCAGAAGATCTGGTTGGGGTCAGAGGAACACAGGTGTGTAAGTTTGTAGGTGTGCCTGCCCCTGAGACCAGAAGCAGTCGGTGTGGACCTCTTTAGGACTAGGAAGATGAGAGCCAGATCCCCAGCTGGCTACCTATATCCCAGACTTCATAAGAAACAGGTTCCAACCCATGCTCTGAATTTCAGTTTGGGATGCCCATAGTACATGATATGAAGCCCTGCTTTTGTCCACCTCAAAACTGAAATATTCTGTGTAAGAATTGTGTGGCAGATTGAAAAATGGAGGAACCTAGTGGCTGGATACTTTACCTTTTGGCAAAGCTACAGTGATTCTTCCCAGAGGAGTCCAGAACAGCAGCCCTTGACCTTGGTGGAAGGGAGGAGAAGGCCTTCTCTGGGAGCCCCAATGTGTATTTCAGGACATGTCAGATGGTAAAAAGCCCCTGGTAGTTGTCTTTTCCCTTTTCACTTTTCTGTATCTTCCTCCCTACACACATGTATCTATTAAATTTTTTTCTCTTCGGCAGTTGTACAAAGACAACCCTTGTCTGGAGCCAATGACGCACTCTGGTGACTCATCTTGTTCCATCAGATCCAAATGACCAATACATTCCTCCAAGGTTGTATCTCTGTCGCTGTTGAGTCACACACAACACATAATAGACTCCAATAAATTCAGAAAGGCAAAAGGCCCCGTTTATTAAGAAAACCACTCTATATATAACATACATAGTGAAAAACAAAACTCCATTGGATAAAATTCTAAAACTACCATGCCATAGGCTGAAAGATATCAACAATTACTCTAAACCAATTAGAAAGACTCTCACGTATTGTTTCGCAGGTGCAACGTGTTATCTTATTGTTTAATATTCTTGCTATTATGTTCATATTAAGCTCGCCTGAGAACAGGGGATTATTTTGAATTCAAGCATGAGAACATTCTAACTCTGCAGTCTGAATATTCTAATTCTGTTTCATGGTTTTAGCTGAGAATTTCTCAGACTCCAAGCCTGTTTCAGCCATGACACATCTCAGGCTGATGTCCAGGCTGACAAGAATGGGACTGGAAAGCCAGTTTGAGAACCAGGAGCACAGGGTTCTGTGTGCTCAGCAATAACCATGGGAGCAATGAAGAGCCCAGCACACACTAACATGTCAGCAGTCCCAGACCTCCTACAGTCACACCAACACTTCCACACGAAGGATCCATGCTCAAGTTGATTTCTCCTGGACATCAGAGTTCTTTCTCACCCAGAGCCTTGGCTCCATCTTACAGCTCTGCAACAGAAGTTCACAAGCCCTTGAAGTCACCAATTTCCCAGTGTGTCACAGACAGCCTTGGCTCAGCAGAGCCTGGGAGTTCAGGCTGCTTCACAGCCTTCAAGACAAGCTGGCAGCATCTCACACTCAGATCTGATGGACATGTGCTCACACATCTTTGAAATGAGTGTATTTGCAGAATGTTCTGGCTCCTGCAGATTGATGTTCAAGCCTACAAACCACTGTCACAGTGGAGCTTGCAGTCTGCCCTGGCTCTGCCCTCAATCCTGCTTACTGGGATCAGGACAGGAGCACTGCACAGCTCCCTGTGCCTCCACCACCACAGCAGGCACCACTGCTTAGGTGTTTTCCACAGACCATGATTCCTGAGTGGCCATCAATCTTGTCATGCATGTGGGAAGTATGTGGGACAAGTTTTCTGTTGAGTACTGATGGGAGGTGCTGACCTTTGTGTTTGTGCTGGTGGGGATAAATAGCGAGTGTCAGCACTGTGTTATCGAAGAGCTTTCACTGCAGGAAGAATTAATAATGTCTGCTTCTTTCCTCCACACTTCTGTAGGACTCGGTCAACCCCAGCACCATGATTGATGGTGTGAGCAAAACCTTGTTGGCGCCGTCTTGAAGGCAGGTGCCTGTTAATGAAAGGAGAAGACAAGGATGAAGATGTCTTGCAGGACTTAAAACTTCCCTATCAGCCCTGGGCAGTCTGAGTGAGTGGCTTGTTCAGGGGGGTGTATCTAATGTCAAAAGTCTTTGCAAACAAGGACTTTGCAAGAAAGTACAGGGAACAGCTGTGCTGTATCTGGGAAAGGTAAATGCCATTTGCAGAGCAAACTCGCTCTAATTCAGGCAAATACTGTTACAAGCAATGTAGCTGAAAAGAAAACATGTTTACTGGGATGTTAACATGACTCATATCAAGTTCAGGGAAATCGGGAAAATGCCTGTGTCTGTGAAACTGCTGCCTGAAGCAAAGTAACTCCTGCTAGGAAAACTCTTTCGCAAAAGCATCTTGCCTTGACTGAACATTCTCAATACCTGGGGAGAGAAGATGTTTAGCATGTAGCAGGATTCAGCCTTTGCCGGCCTCCTCTGAGCACCAGCTCAGTGGTTATTTGTGAAAATATTATTGCTTCTGGTTTTGGGTGCAGGTTTGAGCCACCCTTGGTGTTGCACTGCAGAGGCAGGGGGTGCTGAACACTTCTCGGGAATCAGCATCTTTCAGGGGACTGGCACTGAGCTGAGTACCTCAAACCACCCTTCCATCAAAATTTCATCCCATGTTTCTCCCTTCCTATCTCCAGGACCACTGCCACCACCCTCAGCACCTCAGAGGGAAAAGCTTCACATGCCTTCAGGAAAGCAGGAAAAGCTGCAAAATTTGGGGACAGAGCCCACCTAGTGGAAAAGACCTCAGGCCCTGCTTACCAGAGGCTTTTGTGGGTTGGCTTGTGAGCCCCAGCATGACCTCATGCCTTACATCCTGCCTGCTGCTACATTAATTAGTCTAATAAGAGGTTTTATCTTAGTGTCAGTCACAGTCACACCACACACAGCACAGGCATGGGGTAGTGCCTGGGTCTTCCTCTCCCATAGCTCAAGATATTCTGCGCAGCCCACATGAATGGTAATGATATTTGTGTTACTATTGAAAAGAAAAAAGGTTTTATTCATTACAGCGGATTTCTGATTTAGAGACAGTGGGAGAGCGGTTTGAAGGCTAGGCCAAGCATCTTCCATTGAAGTAAAGAAATTAAATGGCCTTTTAAGTGGTTCAGCCAGGCAGCCATGGGAAGGCTCCAGCCAGAGGGGCCCCGAGGACCAAGGGTTTGCCTACAGCCAGGTCAGCTGCCAGGGGAGCACTGGCTGGGGGAGCTGCTCAGCAAGCAAAGATGGTATGGCCCAGGAGAGGCTGCAAGTCAGCATCTCCTTAAACTCTGTATTTGCAGGGTTTCAGGATATAGAAATGGCCCTCTCCTCATTTTCCAGCCTGTACTCAGGGAAGGTGATGTCTACCCACTTTTTTCATTCATAACACAGTTAATTTTTCTCCACCTTCTGGAAGCCTCCCCAGAAAGTCCTGTGGCACTGAACCAAAGGGTACCATGCTTAGAAATAATTATCCAGTGGCACCTACAGGAAGTACAACCAGTCAAGAGCTCCTGCACCTGTGAGAAGAGGTGCAGGATTGAAGTTGCTCAATCAGATTAATTTGATTTCTGTTGACAGTTTTTTGTTCCTGTGAGGAAAATAATGTGAACTTGCCCCCTTCTGAAGATTCTGATTTGGGAAATGATGTCTAGCTCTGCCAGACAGGTCAGAAGAGTGATATTTCTTTCTCTTTTTTCCTTTTTTTTTCCTTTTTAAAAATTTTTAGATTTTTTTCTTTGTTTTTCTTTTTTTTCCCCTTTTTTTTCTTTTTCTGTTCCCAAGGCCTGTTATGTTGAGACCCATAAATCACAGAGATGGAGTGACTAGAAGGCGATGCAAAAAGTCTTTATTTTATCAGTCTCACGATGGAAAGGTAAGACAACAAAGTGTTAAATCCATGCCATAGCACTAGAAGCCAAAGTTGCAAAAGTTACACCTCCTTAAGTAAACTTTTCAGCCAATTAGCATTTAACAAGCAGTTTAGCATCTTTAAGAACCAATTACTACTTGCATTATCCCACGTGGGCCTTATTACAATGCAACTTTCACAATCCTGCTTACAGCACTCTAAAACTTTGTACTAGTTTTCTACATAAGATTATATTGCTACAGTAGAAGATTTTCACTAACTTCATTAAATGCTGAATGCATGTTTTATTTGTTAAGGCACTTGTGTTCTAGCTTTAAAGGCTTTTGTTCAAACTACAAACGCTTTTGTGTTTTGTATTTCTGCTACTTTTGCCTTTGCAACATAACCGATCCATTCCCAAAGTGGAAGCTCGAACTTCAATTCCTGCTCAATGACATCTCTATCCCATGGTTTTCCCACGTCTGCATGTTTCCTCTCAATGTTAGCATACAGATGAGCAAAACTATATGGATTTTCAATCTGACTCTGAGAATTCTCTACAAACCCACTCCTTACATCTCCCCCTTTCTCTTGAAGTATAAAAAGTTTTTTGATGGTCTTATTCACCATTCTCTTCACACAGTGAAATGCACAGGACACTATGATGATTGCTACTATTACAATAATCAGCACGTGCAAACCTATTTTGCAAAGGTCCTTTAGCCAAGGTGCAGAGCTCCACCCTTTAAACAATCCATCTAACCAGGATTCACTGTCTCTTTTGATTTGAGACACTAAATCATTCAGCATCTGTATATTCTTATGAACAGACTGAATCGTCAGAAAAATTCATACAACACAATTTTTTGAACTCTTCACAACTGTGTCCCTGTACCAGTAAAAGAAAGTCAATTGCTGCCCTATTTTGTAGGATAGCACTATTGTTACCACTGACATCTATCAGCATATCACTGATTGCAATGGACGTGGCATTGGTTTGTTCACTCAGCCAACACCCCATCCAATCTAACTGTTTCAGTGCTACTGCTGAAGCTAATTGGGGTAAAAGCACACTCATTGAAATTCTTTTTGCAGGGCCCCAGGATTCAAAATTACTGTTACAATTTTTATCGTATTCATGGGCAGGCCTTTTTCCTTTTTGTTTTTTCTTGATGGCTTTTTTAACACTAGGTGCTATCACAGTGAGTTGTCCAATGCTACATGGACCACATTCAATTTATGAGGGAATGCCTTGCTAGGCTCTATCTCTACAAATGAGCCAGTATCCTTTTGTTAATTGCTGTGGGAATTTGTCAAGATCAACAGTTTTACCTTTAGGGAGTACAGGACTGGTACAATCACACCAAGAACTTGAGTTCCTGTACATAGGATAATGGGGAGTAACATTTAACTGTGGATCTCCCTGATATTGAAACACAGTACAAAATTCCATTCTCAAAGAACCAAGAATTTCCAATTCTTGAGGTTCAGAAGATGCTTGAGGGAGATTGGGGGCCCAAATATGCTAATTGGTTACGGGATTTGTTTCGTTGGCAGCCGCACGCCAATAATTGTCATGATTGGGTATTGGCCATTCTTTGACTGGCACTGGCACACTGACAAAACAAGTTGAAAATGGTTTGTCTGGGCTTGAATGGGGCAAACATTGTGTCTGAGCCTGCTGACCTGGCTAAAGCAACCTGAACATTTGTTTTTGGTTGATCTACAGGCATATCTGTAATGCAAATGCAAGCAAGTAAAATTAACAACCAGCAGTACATCATTTGATTCAGCTCCATTTTTTCATTCAGCTACTTTTGGCAAAAGGCTTTTCCATGTATTTCAATTTCTAAACAAATCCTTTAACACTTGGTCTCCAATTCTTGATTACAACACAGTACACACCACGCTTTTGCCAAAAGAGCTCAACGATACCAACGATTCCCACAATTTTTGCATTAACATAAAACCCAAGGTTCACAATTCCTGTAGGTGGGAGAAGAGACGTCAGTCATGAACTGCAGATT
Source organism: Chaetops frenatus (assembly GCA_013400775.1). Lineage (NCBI taxonomy): Eukaryota > Metazoa > Chordata > Aves > Passeriformes > Picathartidae > Chaetops > Chaetops frenatus. The sequence continues at coordinate 150,649 of VZTR01009649.1, forward strand.
CTGCGTGGTTCACATCTGCGTGCTCGTCTCTTTGCTTGTGGAATTGTCAGTGCGCTCTGGTGAGTGGTATGGTTTCACATTCTTCACTGGATCCCACTTAGGTCCTGCACCTGTGGAAACACAAGCATACCCTTTGCCCCAGGTTATTAAATGAAAAGGTCCTTCAGTTTGTCCTGTCTCAGGGTTTCTATTTAAAACTGGAGGATTTTCTTTTAATTTTGCCTGTATGTTATTTGAAAAATTCCGAAAAATTGATGGGTTTGGTTCTGCAAATGAACTATTGAAAAAATTAAAAACATATAGAGCTTTACTTAACCTCATCTGAGATGTTGCCTCTACTCCCCCATTCTGTTGATTTAAAATGCATTTTAGAGTGTGATGAGGTTTTTAAATTTTTATTATTATTATTATTTTGTTTTGTTTTGTTTTGTTTTTTAAGGTATCTATGTTCTAGCTTTAAAGGCTTTTGTTCAAACTCTTCTTTGTGTTTTGTATTTCTACTACTTTTGCTTTTGCAACATAACCGATCCATTCCCAAAGTTAATTCTTGAACTTCAATTCCTGTTCAATGATAACTCTATCCCATAGTTTTCCCACATCTACATATTTTTTCTCAGTGTTAACATACAGATAAACAAAACTATATATATTTTCATACTGACTCAGAGAATTCTTTACAAACCCACTCCTCACACTGTTACTCTCTCTAGAAAAATTTATACTTAACTTCCTGTTGCAGCCAACATGTAACTGTGGCTGCTACCCTCAGTGTGTGTGATTAGGGATCCTGGAGGGATTACTTGTCTATAGTCAGCATGGTAAAAAGTCTTCTTTTCGTTTGGTTGACACAAAAAAGCTCCTAGAAACATCAGTGATGTTTTTTGATCCATTTGCTGTAATAAGGGATGATCTCATCCCTCACTGCTTGACTGAATTAATACTTTTCTATCCTAAGTTTCTATGCCCAAATTCTTGTACACCACAGAGGTAAGTCAAAAAACCCATGACTTGGCACACCAAAGCACAGAGCTCCTCAGCACATAAAACATCAGAGCCACTGGTATATCTCATGTTTCCCGTTCTCCAGGCTGGGAGTTCACAATGTTTTGCTCTGGTGTGAGGCAGGAGGTGCTCGGCCAAAGCAGTTGCCTTCCGATACAGCAGAAGCAGCAGCAAAACCCTGTGCCCAAATGCCCTACTGATAAGCAGATCAGGGTGTGAGCTTGACTATTTCTAAACCTTTTGCAGTAAAAATGCAGGGACTGAGCAGTGTCAGTATGTCTGGATTAATGAGATTCTTGGGTACAGGGTTTGGGGAGGACTTAAAGGTTTTAGCTGTAGATGTTTTACAGAATGCCTGAACAAGCACCATTAGTCAGCTCAGTGCTAATTGATGATTAACCTGGATAGCACCAAGCTTCTTTCAACTGATTTTTAGAGGGGAAAAAACAAGCTGGAATCTTCATTTCCAGGACACACAGGTGTAGAGAGGAGTGATAGAGGCTGGCAGTCTTGACCTGCCATGCTACGGAGCACAAGACCCTCAGCACACAGGACTGCAGGGGGAACACTCTGTCAGGGACAACCCCAGCCCAGGAATGGTGACAGGAGATGGGGATGAAGATGGTGATGGTGGAGACCAGCTCCACAAGGTGTGTGCACTCTGCTTGGGGCAGATCTCCCTGTGCCCAGCAGAGCTGATAGTAACGCCTCCTCCCTTTAAGGCTCACCCCTTGCACAGATACCAGCAATGGAGGCAGAAGTTTGGGTGTTCTCCCCATGTCCAGCATGGGTCACAGGAGTTTTCCCCACTCAGGATGCCCATGATGGCTTTCCTCTGAACATCCCTGCACCATCCATGGGATGCATTTGAGTCAAACCTTCCGTTCAACACTCCTCGGCTGCCGCCTGCTGTGGGAAGGTGGCTGTTTGGGTGGTTACGGAGTGAGATTTGCATACTTGGTGCCTGGTGCATGGGTGACATCTACCGGCCTTCCGCTTCGTCTTATGCTTTTACCACAAAAAAAAAAAAAAACCAAAAAAACAAAAAAACAAAAAAAAAAAAAAAAAAAAAAAAAAAAAAAAAAAAAAAAAAAAAAAAAAAAAAAAAAAAAAAAAAAAAAAAAAAAAAACAAACCACCACGTGCCAAGAAAGTGACACTCGAGGCTGTGTGCTGTTTTAACTGCTTGTTTAACTGTGCCAGGGTCAAAGCCAACACATTATTTTTATAACTGTGTGAATGCTGTGTGTCCCATGCGACTGACCTTCTCTGGGGCTTGACAAAAGGCCTAGACTTCAAATGAAGCCATGCAAAGCTGTAGGAAATCTTTAAACATGAATGGAGGTTATTACCCTGTAATTTGTTCCCCTGCGATTAAGATTAGATTTTGGATCTGTTTCTTTCATTGAGAATTCACAACCAGCCCACAGCACAACTGAAAATATGAAGTAAAATTAGTGAAGTTTTCTTTACAAAGAATTGCTGCCACTCATCCTAGGATTTATTTGAGAATGGCAAAATAATGGTAATTTCTCTACTATTTTTTACCTTTTGAAGAGTAGAAGGTAAAATTAAGGAAAAAAAAAGCTGCCTATCTGTGACCACAAACTAGAATGATAACTAATCCAACACATATTTTCAAAAATTAAATACTTGGGTAATTTTCGAAAGAAATACTTCCAGGCTGGTGGCTTTTGTTGTATTGGTATTGGATGAAATACTGTAGTTAAGCTGCAAGTTAAAACACTTGGATCCATGCTCAACAAGCTGCCTGGGCTGGATACAACTCACCAAGTGCCTGGCTGTGGGCACAGACCAGCCAGAAAGTTGTAGATGGAGTAGTATTGCTCCACATTCTGGTTCTTGCATGAGGCTGAACCTTGCAAATTCTTATCAGCGCAGCCATAAAGAAAATAATTGCAAATACACTACTCAAAGGGTCAAATTCAAAGGTCAGTAGGAAGTAAACAACGCTCATACTTTAAAATATTGTGATTTTTAAGCTTTTTATTATTTTGGCACCTGGCATATAATTTGTGAGTGTTTAGGTAAGGTAAGGCAGTGGCAGAGACTGTACAAGCAGTACCTTGGCATTCCCACAGTATAATAGCACCCACAGCCACTGCAATATCTGCAGTACCAAAAACATTAATCCAACTTGTCCTCTTTTCTCGTGTTATCTCTCCACACCTTTAGTCAGCTCCTAAACCACAAGACTGGGACAGGAGGACCAGGAGCAAGAGTAATGAGACCTATTAAGAGCAGCCCTGAAGAGAATCCTTGAGTGTTCTTGAGGACGAAAGTGTCTGGACATGAGCCAACAGGGTGTGCTTGTAGTCCAGAAGGCAAACCACATCCTGGGCTGCATCCAAAGCAGTGTGGCCAGCAGGGCCAGGAGGGAGTTCTGCCCCTCCACTCTGCCCTCATGAGACCCCACTTGGGGTGTTATGTCCAGCTCTGGGGTCATCAGCATAGAAAAGACATGGACCTGTTACAGTGAGTCCAGAGGAGGGCCAGAAGGATGATCAGACAGCTGGGGCACCTCTCCTATGAAGACCAGTTGAGAGAGCTTGGGTTGTTCAGCATGGAGAAAAGAAGGATCCAGTCAGCCCTTATAGCACTTTCCAGTACCGGAGGGGGGCTTATAAAAAGCAGGGAGAGGAGCTTTTTGTATGAGCAGATGACAGGACAAGGAGCAATGGTTTCGAACTGAAAGACAGTGGGTTTATATTAGATATTAGAAAGAAATTCTTTACTGTGAGGGAGGCACTGAAACAGGTTGCTCAGAGAAGCTGTGGATGCCCCATACCTGGAAGTGTTCAAGGCCAGGTTGGGTGGAGTTCTGAGCAACCTGATCTAGTGAATGGCATCCCTTCCCATGACAGGGATGTTGGAGCTAGATGATCTTTAAGGTGCCTTCCAACCCAAACCATTCTATGATTCTCCTTCTGTGATGGGAAACTGGTTCAGGCTGGTAGAAGGCAGCTTCAAGATCAGCCCTAAACATAAAAATTTCTTTTTCCCTCTTAGCCATTCCCAGAGGACAAGTGCTAAATTACTGTGAATTTCTTAGCATCCCTTCCAGGGACTGTGAGTTTCCATTCAATACAGCTGAGCACCCATCCCAGTCTCCAAGGCCACCAGTTCTTCCCCTACAATATCCCAATCCTCCTAAGCACTGACTGAACATCTCCACAAACCATCCTGGGGTTCTGATCTCTGCCGTGACCACCGAGGAAATTTGGTCCATGTCCAAGTAGTTCCTGAAGAATCTGCTGTGACCTGAAAGCCTGGCCTTACTGTACATATGTGCTGTGTTGGATCCCATTTTCTAAAAACTTCTTGACAATTTCTCTGAGGGCATCCAGTGAGGTACTTTTCAGATACCCACAGAGACTAAACACTTTTTTTTTGCCCTTTGAAGAAAGGTGTCAGGTTTATTTAGTATTACCTGCCTTTTCTAGATCAATGTTCTTCCTATATTTTTTTATTCCTATTTTATGTCCACTTCTTTGGATTTCGTTATTCAGCCCTTCATGGACAAGTGAAGTAGTGGGCCCGTAAGTTTTTCCTGTCTACCATACTCCTTCTGAGTAACCTCATCTAAGTCCTTGATTATATTTCTTCTGCAGATCAACAGATATCACCCTCTGCTTTTAATAAATTGCTTTAGTACTTCTTTTACATATTTTATAATCTAAATCTCTTCTGATTAGCTCCATTTGATCACTAAGAAAACTCCTCCATGTTCCAATGCAGGATGTTAGTTCATCCATTAATCACTGCTTCCCCAGCAGTTGGCTCTAAAGATTGGAACACTATAGGCAGGCACAGTATATTTCATGTGTGATGCAAATGGCAAATATTATATTTAATTTTTTGAATTATAAAATAAACTCCTGGAGATACAAGAATGGAAATCATGCAGAAAGTTATTTGTGTAGATTGTCAACTGTGTGGAAGAAGAGTGTTTAGCAGCTTTAATGTCTGATCTTCAATATTAGACTGGATGAAATTTAATGCAGCTTATCTTGTGGTGCTCTTTTGGATAAAATCTGTAAAGAAAGCTCCTATAAGGAAAGCTACTGCCTGTTACCATCCTGTACTTTCATTTTTTTAAGAAGATGATTTAGCTCAGATGTCCTTTGGCAAAATTCTCTCTTTTCCAATTAGATGTTCTGCTCACCTACCCCCAGCTGACATCTTCCAACACTTTCATGGTATCTCACAATTATTGCTTTTGAAGTCCTTTGGAATTTACAGCTGTATAAATGTCAGTGCTGTTGTGTAAAAATGTCACTTACGTGAAAATCTTGGAAACCTGCCAAGCTACAATACTGCCAGGAATTTGGATATAAGTGCAACGCGACTGGTTTGGATTCGAAGGAGACAAGAGTAAGGTTTTTTGATTGATAGTTCCTAATAATCATGGTCTGAGTGCCGGAATAGAGTTTGCTGTTGTTTAGATTTATCCATTCCTGCAGAGGAAGAAAAGGCTCTGGCAGCTTCTCGATAAACCGCATTGTTTGGGATGCCACCAGGTGGTGCCAACAAGTCAGGGAAACACTGGCAGGACGAACCCAGGGCAATCCGTCTGGATGGAGGATGAGACGGCTCCGGGGACCTCTCCTCTCTGTTTCTAGTCGGGGACTTCAATCTCAATCCCTTCCAGCTGCTCTTAAAATATTTTTCATATTTTTACGCCACACTTCAATACCCTATTTTAAGATTCAGCTCAGGATGCTGTAGGGCAGCTGGCATTCCCTCAAAAATGTCCATTTTATAAAAAGACAAGCACTTCTGTTGTTTTTCCTAGTTCCTAACAACTGTTTAAAATCAAATGACATGGAAAATCTAGTGATCTCTATGTCTTAATCCTTCATGCCTCATTTCTTTTGGATTAATATTTGACTGTGACTATTTTTGTTACTTAGTCATTACAAAAATCAAAGCAAATTCCAGTGTTTCTTTTAAGATATCGTCATTCTAAGCTGTGTACCAGACTTTTTTTCTGAGCTGATATTGCTCACATCCTGTTAAACTGTTTTCAGGATATTTCCCATCTTTGAGTCTGGATGTTAAATTAAGTCCTGCTCAAATTTAAACATCAAAACTCATATGGACTTCTGTGAGGAAGCCCAGAGGTCATAGAGAGTGGAGCTGTAGTGTGGCTCTTGCCATGGGGTGGTAACAGGGCCTGGGAAATACCCCATAATCCCCTCATTTCACACAAACTGGGCAAAAGGACGGGATCCATGGAAAGTTTCTCAGCCTTTGCTCATACAGGCAGAAGTAAAAGGAACATTGTAGTGGATCAAGAGAAGGGTTTATCCCTGCTAATCACCCTTCATTATACCACATCTACATACTGCATCCAGTTTTGTATTTCCCAGTAGAAGAAAGATAATGATGGGAAGAATTCAGCGGAGGTTATCAAAGACATATTCCTGGGGTAATTAGGATGCATTATGTTTGAAGTGCTTTTCTCTTTCCTCTGGTTACAGAGGGAGCCTAAATACCTGAAGTTAGGTATTATATGAATCTCCTATGAAGTGAATTTCTGAAAGTTGTAGGAGGATCTGGACCAGCAGGACTGAAAGCCTGAGTTTCTTGAGTGTTTAGCAGCTGCTCTAGCAACTGACTTGGATTTAAGCTTGTCCCTATGAGTGTTTGGTTTGCCAGGCCTTTTTCATTGGTTTCCACCTGTGCAAATGTTAACCTTCAGCCAAGCTTTCATCACAGATTACTCACCCAATGCATGTAAAACCTCTGTACCTACACCACCATCTTTTAGATGATCCATTCATCATTTCAACAGTAATTTTTGCATTGACCCTAGAAGAGTAAGTCGATGTCAACAGTTAGGGTCAGCTTTTATGGGAAACAGACTCCTTAGACCAGAAGCATCCCACAGACTTGTGTGTAGCCCTGAGAGAGAAACAGGTGTGATCAGCAATTCCTGCTCTGTGATCTGCATTTGACTGTCTTGCCAGTTGATGCTGTGATGCTGAGGTAGCCATGGAAGTCAATCTCCTGCTTTCAGGGTTCAGCCCCCTAATCCATGCTTATTTTCAAAGGTGGAAGCTGAAGATGCTTGGCAGTGCAGGAAATCAGGCCTCTTGTGCAAGTCTCTAAATACAGCTATAGATGCGAAGATGAAGTAAAGAAGAAAACAGGTATAGCTGTCTCTTACATAGCTGCTGCCTTATAGACTCCTGAAACTATTATTGCACACAGCTCTTATTGGCCACAATTTAAATGGTAACAGCTATAGCAGAAAAAAAAAAATCCTAGTGTCTTCCTCACTGCATCTGCAAGCCACAGGAAGGGAGAATACAGGTTTAAAATATTTTTATCTCAAAGTCATAAAATACGTGGTGAAATTCTACCTTTCCTTAAAGAAACCAGTATTCTTGGGAGGTCAAATCATTAGAAAGCTGCCTCGGCTGGGGACGCCCAGTTGCCCCCTGAGACTGGACAGAGCTGTCCTCAGAGAAGGCAAAAGTACACCCCTTGCAAGCTTGTAATCCCACAGCTAGATAGATCCAGAAAGGCAGAGACAAATGCAAGAAGTGGAGGAGACCTTCTCGTGTGGACTCCCAGAGGTTTTATTCCTGGAAGGGGCCAGGGATGAAAAGGTCCTAAAACACTCTGTGCACTGGCTTTTTTTNAAGGGATGAAGGGAGGAGCTCAGGAGGAGCTCCCTTGAACTGACATTAGAGGTAACTTATCAGGAAAAGGGAAGGAGGGACATCCTTTAGACTGCCCTATGGGGTGTCGAGTTTCAGGGAATCTTCCAGAAGGAAAGTGGGGAGAGGGCAGGAGTGACAACCAGGGAAATGGGATTGACATGGAAAAGGGGTGGATACAATCTCCAAAAGGGGAAGGGCTTTGAACTAGGGCACACCAACAGGAGAGGGGTGAGGGAACAAATAATTCATAGGGAAATAGGGTACAAAAGGAAATAAAAGAAGCCACAACAGAAAGCTGTTTGCATTATTAGTCATCTCGAGATGATTTCAAAATTTAAAAAATAATATAAAGAAAGAAACGATACCTTTTTTTATTATTATTCTACTTAGTTTGCTATCCCTGCAAGAGCTCTGTGCCAACAGAACAGTCTCTGTGCACACAGTCTCCTTCTGTAACAATGACTTTTAGGTACAGCTATTTAAGAACTCCATGTGAGAGACTCTGCTACAGGTTGTATTTGATAACAGAAGAGGTGCCGGGGAGTCTGTGACCTTTAGTGCAATAAAATAGTGGGATAACAAGGATTTAAGTTTTGATCTTTGTTATCCCACTGTTTTATTGTGGATAAAATAAAGGACCTGCAACAAGCATGATTGGTGCTGAGCCCTTGGAAGAAAGACATCTGTCAAGTTGTCTGTCATAGCTTGCTTGATATGTCACATTAGCATCTTTTCCACGCTGACCCCACTGAAATGTCACAGCCCATTTATTTCATTCTAAGCATCCAGTGCCAATGCTCGTGGCACAAGGTTGCATTAGCTCTGAAAGATTTCCTGTCCATTGGCCTGAAAGATAGAAGACAAATAGGGGTGCTCTGTGCACCAGCTTGGTCAGTCAGATTGACCTTTCAGAGCAGCCTTACTTGGATTTATCCCAGGTTTTCAGCACCACATCTGAGGCAAGTTTTGTGCTTGTGTTGCAGAGAAGCAGGCTCTCCTCCAAGAGGGATAGCAGATGTGAGTGTGGGAAGAAACCTCTACTAGTCCCTGCAGGAGGAATAATAAAATCATAGAATAATTTATTTTGGAAAAGACGTCTCAGATGATCAAGTCCAGCCATTAACCCAACACTTCCAGCTCCACCACTAAACCATGTCCCTCTGTGCCACATCTACACATCTTTTAACTACCTCCAGGGCTGGCTACTCCACCACTTCCCTGGGCTGCTTGTTCTAATGCCTGACCATCCTTCAGGAAAGACATTTATCCTAAGGAAAAGAAGATCCTTTCCACAGGAACAAGGAGAGCAAAGGTACTTATAGCTGTGTGGGGAGTTCTGCCACCTTCTTCACAGAGTGTAGGACTTTCTTAGATCTTGCCTCTAGCATCAACATCTGTTTGCATGCTTGCATGTGTCAGTGTTTATCTGAAACAAGACAACTGCTAGTCAACACTACTGCATCAGCATGGCGTAAGAACCTACATAGAACAGAGTAAAACTTTTTCAACTCTTACATTAATGTCATTTTCTGGAGAAAAAAAAAGTAGTAGTTTTATAGAGAAAGCTTTAAAAGCAATTAATGTGTACATAAACCAATAGCCAAATTATACTTGTAAACCTTGGTCTACAGTTTTCAATACATGGTAATAAAACCTGGGAAACAGGAGCTCAGTGTCCTGCAGCAGAAACCAAACAAAACCATCCTTAGTTATTTCAAAAACCTAAATAGCACTGCATAAAAGTATTTTCCTCCTTCAAAAGGCAGGTCACAGCAGCCTTAATTATCAGAGGGACAGAATGGAAACAGCATAAAAATAAATCCTTTGAAAGTTTGCTCTCATTACTACATTTGGCATCTTTGAGCATAAACACCATCTGTGTTTACCAAGAAACACAGGAATAGCTGCCATCCGATCTCACAGTGTCACCAGTGTTTATGGAGATTTACAGTAAGGGGCACATGCAAGGCTTCCACAGAAACTGAGCTCCCCTGAAATTATTTGCTCAGTCGCCAGCTGATACAGATAGAGGTACTTTTGCTAGGAGAAGAGTCATCACAGAAGAAAAGCCAAGCCTCCAAACTATCATAAAAGCTTCTTCTGGCAACCCCAAGGAGGCAAATAGCAGCAAAAGTTACTTGCAATGAAGAATCAAGCCTTAAAACACACTTTGTGCTTTTGGTGTTGAAATTTCCATGATGGGAGGAGGAACATCTGCAGCTCCAGGGTCACCTTGCTGCTCTGCACCCCCATTGACAGAATGAGGACCTGCTGTCCCTCTGCCTTTGCAGCAGGCTGGGAATGCTGGAGGGAACTGCATGCAAGGGGTGGCTGGGATCTGCCCTCCCCCTGGCAGACCAGCTCCCAGCTAGGGAGAGCGTGGTTTGTGACCTGACTGGGCACTGTGTCCTTGCACCAGTCTCTCTCACCCAGCTCTGGTGCAACAAGAGATCCAGGGGGGTTTTGTAGACAAAAAGGACACGATGGTGCCAGTGGGAACCATTCCTTTGCAGATGCTGTGGTATCTGGCTCTGCCAGCCACCTGTGCCCATGGATCTGGACCCTGGGTTATGTTTGTTTTGGCTCCCCTTGATCCTACAGCATCCTTCTGTGCAGAAACAAAAGCAGAGTGAAAAGACAAGGACAGGAGCAGAAGCAGGACATGCCCTGCCTAAAGTCAGGGCAATCCAATGCTGCCAAGGGGCAATGACAGCTTCATCACAACCTGGACACCATTGTCTAGCTCAGCATAGGCATTTGCAATCTTCCCACCAGGGCCAAACTCTCCCATGGATCTGGATCCAGGTAGCTGATCAGCAACAACCAGCAACACATCCTCTGCGAAAGTGAAGCCCTGGGCTTCTGAAACACAAAGCCACAGGCAATGACAGGCCTGCCTTCACTGAAGGCACCAATCTTTGGTTCTCCTTTGCTGCCACACAGGATTTAAGCAGACTACTCGTACTAAAATCCCAGTGTGCTTTAGCTTCACTGTGCAAAAGAGCTGTGTGAATAAATGTTGACTATTTTTATATTATAAAAGTAATTATGTGAATATTTAACAAGGTCTTCTACACTGAAAGATTAAAAGAAAAACATGTGGACATCCAAAGTACATCACCTAAACCTGAACAGCCTGGAATAGCCTCTGATCTTCATTGCTCTAGCATCATTTGCCCAAAACCAGTTAAGAAAACTGATACTAATATTCTGAGCATAATTTGGCTCTTCCTTCTTGCAGAGGTGGCATTGAGTGGCCTGATTGTAATAGAGGTGCATTGAACAATGCAAAGACAATCCGATTAAAATTAAAACAAATTAAATATCCACAGTATTGATGTTAATTTGTTCAATTCTAACCTGATGGCTTTATGAGAAGCAGAACTGTGAAAGTTAGCAAAAACTGTAGACAGCAGTTTCACAACCTAAACTCTCTCACTGATATGTCCATAGTGTTTAATTTGAATTTTATTTTTCTTAATTTTCTCTCATTTGCCCTAATTACATTGTCAGTGTGCTTGCCTAAGTAATTTTTTCTATCAACAGTGTTTACTCTTTTCAGATGTTTACAGACTACTTTTACATCTGCCCACACACTGTGTTAAATGTCAGAAAAACCTTATTCTGCTTTATGATTTTACCTTAGAAGTTGATAACTTTGGTCTTCTCCTGAAATTGTGATTTTGTTCTGGATTCTGTCATCCCACCAAGATAGTGGTCTCAGTGCCCAGTGTAAACTCCCACAAGTTGTGAAGGCAGCAAGGAAGACCTGCAAGGCAAACACCCTGTCCCAGCCAGAGAAGCAGTTTTCAACCTGTGCTTAACTTTAGACACACAAGAAATCCTACTTGCTTTTCTGAGATTACGCATGCCCTTAAAATAAAACCTTGCTCAGCCGCTGTGCTGGAGTGGGACCAGAGGGCTCTGTTCTACATCAAGCCCATAAAAAAGGTCTTTTCATCCATTTTTCCATGACAAAATGCATGTGTGTGAATAGAGTTCAGGGTGTTTTTTCTTGCAAGTATTTGATTTTTTGCCCTCAGTGTCTCTGGATGTGTTCTTGTACCTGTGCTTCTCATCCCTAAACATTTGGGGCTTATGTATCTTTCTGAGCAACTTCACATTCCTCCAAGTGTAGTCACCTTCTTGTTATTTTTTGTCTGGCTTAAAAAGAGCATGTGGGCAAGTGGAGGGATGAAGAGAGTTTTGGCAATGTGTTTGCCTTGAGTAAATATGGCTTACAGTGGGAATGGAAGTGGAGTGGTTTCCTGGTGGATTTCTGCTGAGTCACTGGATTATTTTGTGCCAGCTCCAAGACTTTCATCAGTGGCTGTGGTAGTCCTAATGTACCTGTCCCATAGAACTTCCCTGGTATCTCTGAAAACATTGGTCCTTTTCGCCTGCTTCCCCATGCAGACATTCCCAGCATCTCTTTTTCTGCTGTACATAGCCATTTATTTTTGTGAAAATAATGGGACACGTTGGCTTATGTCAGTCACAGTTTGATAGTGCAGGAATAAGAAGGAATACCTGCACACATGCTTTTCTGCCTAAACCATGGTATAGCAAGAGCTTCATTTCTGTAGCAAGCTTGGCTAAAAGACTTGCTTGAGGAAACAAGGAGTTATCTGAGATGAGTTATGGAGAGTTGTACCATTTAAAACACATTCTCATTCCTTTTAAGTGAACAACTGACAAGATCAGGGAGATCTGCAATGCTGAATGCCTTTAAAGACTGATCTGCTTTACTTAGATGTCCAAGTATGGGCCTCAGTCTGTAATGCCACTCCTACAGATCTTGTAGCTGAGGCTCTCCAGGTCTGGCTGCACACTGCACTGGTAAGGCAGACAGATGTTGGTGACTGCTTCAAATAGAATAAGCTTGAAGATATGACATCTGTGGTGTGAGGGAAAAACAATATCAGTGTGTCTGAACTCCAGGAGACTGCATAAGCAGTTACAACATGCACAAGAGGCTTCATCTGTGATATTCAGATGGCAAAATGGCCACAAGCACAGCTCAGAGAGCTGGAAGACATGTGGGGCAAGAGTGGCGGGCATCCAGCAGACCTACGGTGAAAAATGGTGTGTGCCAACAGACCTGCCATCCTGCCTCAGCCACAGAGGGCATGAGCAGCCACAGCTGTACTCATGGTGAGGACACCCCGGCCTGGGACTACCAGCACTGGTAGAACAATTTACTGGGATCCTTGAAACACCCATACACAGCAAGCTGAGTCTCACCTCCAAGGTCTCTTCTGTCTGTCAGGCTTATTTTATCATGAGCTGAGATCTCACAAGTCTTGTGTTGTTGAGCTCAAAGAAATTTTCTTCTGGGTTGCCTGATTGCTCCTCTTGACTCTTCTTTTCACCCAAAACAGATTGTAGAGCAACCAAGTGTGAGGGGAGTGCAGAAGAATGGATCCCACTCACTGCAATGTGTGAAGTGAATATGTCCATGGCAGTTGCATTTGCTTGGATAACCTGCCTGTACCTACAGCTCAGGTGTAGATCCATACAGTTCATTGCACCTGCATTGAGTCTCTTGGGAGCTGAACTGTGCACAGGTGTTTCCTCCACCAAAGGGTGGCTGCTGGGGTTAAAAACCATGCCAGAGGATGTGCTAAGTGTTCCACCAGGGCAGCTGCAGGCCAGTGGTGGAAGCCTGTGTCCTGTCCCTTCCTAGTTTACCTGCATAGGTGTATCCAGCGACCAAAAGAAGGCCCAGGAGAAGATGGTCTGTGCAGGTGAAGAGCAAGGCAAGGACAGTCTCTGGCAGATGTGACAGTGTGAGAGCTGAGCTGTAGCTGAAATAATAAGTCAAGCCACCATCCCACACAGCTGAGTTGCCAAAAGAGGTGAGCCCTAACCCCTGCAGAGCCAGCAGGAGGTGTCAGGATGAAAGGAACAGGCAGGCCAGAGGGGAACAACTGTTGACACCAGGCTGGATGGACCCACCATGCACCTGGGGGCTAGATGGGCCATTTCTTTAGGAAAAATCGTCCTCTGGCTCAGAGCCCAGACTCCCAAATCTGCTGTGAATCAAGCCACCTTCTTTCAGCACTGCACATATCTTTCGTATTTCTTTCCCTCAAGGAAATGTTTTGTGATGATTAATGAATTATGAAGGTCACCTTTTGAGTCTTCAACTCTTACAGAACTCCAAAGAAAACAAAATTCGAAAGAGTTCCACCTAAAAGTGTCATGGCAAATGCATCCATTTTACTTTATTTATGATTATGTTCACAATGGACTTATTAAGTATATTCTTTATATAAAAAGAACTTGAGACTGTTTGTGGAAATGCTGGGGCTTTCTGCCTTAAAACATCTGCTGCCTCTTTCTTAAGGACCATTTAGTTAACACTGGAGCATGTGCAGATATGCATCTGTTTCCTGGAAATTATCAAGCATACTTCAAAAATGTAGGAATCTGCACCTTTACCACCCAAGAAAACCTAAAACTAAAATGAATGAGGCTGGGCAGTCTCTAGCTGAGAGAAATTCAATAAATCTACCCTGCGCATGAACTGTGTTGGTATGTGAGACCGGAAAGCCTGCTGGCAGGAGACAGGGAAGTTGACTGTAAGTCTGTAAAACTCAGACTAATAATTCATGATGCTGCATAAAGCAACCTAGCTATTTAAGCAATGTGCTTTTTCTAATGGAACACCTATTGAATAAACATCTTCGACAACTGATGATGCTCTGGACAGGAACTTCCTTTTGAGTGTCCATGCCATTATATAGTTAATAATTTATATCCTTGAGGAATCTTCTTCCAGATGCCAAGTATGAAGGATCTTCTAGATGCCAAGTGTGTCTTTAGGAACATCTGCAGGATAAGCTTTTCATGAGATGTGTTCCTTGATTAATAGCTCCATGATGTTTGATGTCTCATCCCCTCTCTGTCAATAAGAGTCCAACTGCACTCTGACATCTAGTGGTCCTATAGACAGTGTTAGACCTTGCCCAATGCAGCTGCTTCTTGGCTTTCCTTTTCACAACCATCTTCTCCCTAATTAAAAGGAAGTCAGAAAATTAAGTCAGATTCAACCTTCAAAGTCCAGTTGCTGCAGAGTGCTCCACAGCATTTCTTACTGCTTCCTACCTTCCTTGTTCCTCAGCCCATGACAGCCTTTATGTTCCTCTGAATAACAGCATGTCCTGCCCAAGTTTGCTTGAGCCACGCTGAACTGACTTGAAGGATGCAGCTGAGATTGTAAGAAGCCCCTTTGAACATTTGCTTAGCTGCTGTCACATGGAATGCTTATATCCCATCCCATTCATTTATAGTGCAGATTGCTGTTCTGTTCTATAAGAAAACAAAAGACCAGTTTCCAGTGCAGGGCTAGACTTCAAAAGTACCTGCCTGTTGTAGCCAACCTGATAAAACTCATTGTCTGTGCCTGTTATGCTGATTGCTGGTCTCTCCAGTAGATGCACAGGGACCATATAAGCTTGTGAGTTTTGGATGAAAGCTGCCCTAGACAACTATTTCTGTCTTCCAGAACTACCACACTTCATCAAAGACTAGTCTTGCTCTACACCTGGGAAAAAGAAGGGCGAAAAAAGCACATGAAATGTAGTACAATATGATACATTTTCTGGCTTGCAAGGGAGGATTGAGAAACACAGAGCAAGGCTTTAATAAGACAACAATGGAAAGATCCTTTCTGGTCCTAAATGATAGCCATGAGATCCCAGCAGTGAACAATCACCCCAACAACAATACTTTAGGGCATGTGACTTTAAACTATCTTCAGAGCTCACAGGTCATCTTCATGGCAGAAGGGTGAGTTGGTACCCAGCTGTACAGCTGTTCCCATCACTCAGCTTAGGAGCTGTTCAGGACTTACTTTCTGAAGCCTTTGTGTAGCCCCCTTTCAGCCTTGCACTTGGTGGGTTTGCAGAGCATATTTGTGCAAAGACTAAATTGATAGCCAGATTCTTTTACTTTTATCTGGAGACATATAAAAACAGTATCACAACCCCTTAAAGATGATCTTAATTATTTACAAATGCATAAATTCAAAGCACCTGAAATCTAAACTACCTTGTTTTACTTCATGATTTTGATCTCATGTCCGTTGATCCCTTGGCCTTAACCTGCTCTTAACCAATCAATCAAGACACATCAGATTTCTTCCTTGCCATTTCTAAAGAAACATCTTTATGCCAAGCTCTCTTATTCCTGCAGATGTAGGATTTGTCACTTTCTCATCTGGCTAGCCACAAATGTAAGCTCAAAACATCTGGTTTTACACTAGTCATTGACAGCACATGTATTTATTCCTAACTAGCAATGACTCCATAGCTGTCCTGTTAGCTGTGTCTGCCAAGATGGTGCACATTGTGAGGTCTCACTGCTGCTGAGCTGCATCAGAGCAAAGGCACCTTGACCTCTGGTCATCACTCCAAACATTTCATATCCTGGGAACAGCTGTAGTGACTCACACGTGTCTCTTGAAAGAGCGCCAGTCTGGATCCTGCGTTGTCTGGACTTGTTATCAGTGAAAATGCACTGATCTTGCTGAAGTTTCTTTTCTCTTGTTCTTGTGTGGCAGAAAGGGAGGCTAAATCCGGGCACGACAGCATGCTTGATTGTTAGTATTACATATGGTGTCTCTGGGCCTTGGAGCTTCTTGAGCTATCCAGGATGGTTATTAAATTCTCCACCAAGACATCTGAGGAGTGTTTCAATTTTATGAAAAGAAGGGGTCAGCCTCATGCAGGCAAGAATTAGCCATTCCTGTCCCCTTACTACGGAGGGCATGGAAGAAGGAAGGAAAAACTTGTCAGGAGCATTGTCTGCCTTGGTGTGATCAAGGATTTGTCATTTGGAGAAAGTCCTTCTAGTCAGAGATTTAACAAGAGAAGCAAGGATCCTTCCTCAGATCAATCTCATCCTAATGACACATTAGAAGAATCCTGCAACAATTCTCATGTAAACTGCAGGCTATCAGCTAAGAGGATTTGCTATGTTATCCACGAGTCATTAGAAGAGAGAAAATTTTCTTTCTTCAAGGGACTTCAGCAATCTCCCAGCTTGAAGATTCAATTTTTTCTGGCAGCAGCAACTGCCAGCTGATATTATTTCTCTCCCACCTGTGAAGAGAAAATAATAGGTCTCTCTTAGGTGTATGTTTTTGATGGAAATTTTGTTTAAGAACAGGAATGATACTGAGATACCTGAGTCCTGGCATCTTTGGGATGCAGAGCAATGGGTCTTCCACCTCTGCATACACCAGCATTGGGATGAGCAGTGTTCCCCTTCTCAGGCAGGGGATGGCCCATGGCCTCACTCCTTGGACAAAACTTGCCAAAACAGCAGCTCTGTGTCGTGTGTGTGTGTGTCAAGGTACACAAGGTGCTGGGGATTTCTAGACTGGTGAGAAAGCAGGCTCAGCACAACTGCTGACCTTGCCAAAAAAGGCCCTTACACAAATCTTCAAATGAAGACCAAATATAATATCTTGATAATAAAATTTCCCAGGAATTAATAATGTTCATCTGGATTTATGGAGTAGGAAGCTTTTGCTCTGTTCTGATTCAGTTTAATAATGATCTGTACCAGCTGCTATAAACTGGGTGAGTTTACTTCTTTGATTCAGTTATGCCTAGGCATTTTGGAGTCAGCATCCTTCTCCTGCATGGAGCTATCTTCAGAAAGACTTTCCCTCCCATGGGGATGGGGGAGCTTGTCTGCTGGCAGCAGTGAGGCTGTGCTGTCCCAGAGCCCGCTGTTTCTGTGGGCACTGCCTCCAACCTGGCCCATTGTGCATGGGTGAAGCACAGATAACCAGAGGCAAAATCCACAGTTTGCAGTGAAGTCCCCCTTAAAGCCTTGTCTTTGCTGTGATGGTTTCAAAAACCAGGGTAATATTTCAGGTGCTGATGTGCTGCATCACCGCCTTGCATGTGTTCGAGGCTGTCCCCCCATCTTCCTCAGCTGCTCACCCTGACAGGATATCTGCCATCTCCCACCATGTCCCACCACACAGGAAGGGACTGTGCCTCTGCACCACCAGTGAGATGGGGGCTGTGTCAAGAGCTCCCAGTCAGGCTGCTGGGGCTTGTGTGGGCTCAGCTCATGCCCCTGTCTCTGCACTATCAATATGGAGGGTTGGGAGTGGAGGTAGGGTATCACTGTGTTGGTTTTAGCCTCTATCAGCAGAATATCTCTTTGCAAGATTTCATTCTGTTCTGCTTTTTTCTAGTCACTTAGTCATGGTCACAGTCCTCCTGCAGTCTGTAGGGCTAATGGATAGCAACCTCTTTCAAGAACAACAGGTTCTCTTTTCCTGAGGCATCTTTTACCTTCGGAGATACTCCCTTTACACAAAGATGACTCTTCCTTGCTTCTAAAGAGAGAGAGCACCCCTTAGAGGAAGGTCTGTAGTGATAGATTTTGCACAGCCCGGGTGTGGCAGAGACAAAACAGTCATAGACAGAGGTCATTTCAATTTTCCAGGTAGGCTCAACTATCCAGGCAGGACAATGAAATTTTTGCTCTCAAGGCCTGCCTATTTTAGGCCCTTATGCTTAGGTCTCTGTGACATGTACTAAGAACAAATGTTTCACATCACAAGCATTTCTGCCAAACTGAGAACACAGCAGCAGCTGGAAGGGGAAGTGATGATTCCCACTGTGCTTTCCAGTTAGGAGCTAGGATGTCTTTCATAAACCTTCAAGGATGAGAAACATAGCAATGAATAGATTTAGGTTCTGGCCTTCTTTTTTCTTGATTTGAACAGCTCCTGTCCCAATTATAATCATTTGCCATGTGATTTTAAAGCTATTATGAATTGACTGTAATGCATGCAGATTATTGATCTCTCATGCACAAAATTAATTTACTCTGCCAGCAATTTCAGACACTAAACTTCAGCTGGTGACTCACAGCTTTGCGTAAATGATTCTACAGAAAACCAATGAAATAGTAAACCTTCGATACACATTTTTCTTTAACAGAACCTTCATTATTACTCCTTATAAGGTAACTTTGCCAGTGAAAAAGAAAGCACTCCCACGCAGACACGGGCAATTTAACTGGATACTTCTTATGAGGTAAGAGATTGTTTTATACCTGATGTATTTATTATGATTACACTTAATTATAGCAAAAAAAAAAAAAAAAAAAATCTCATGGGCAGAGGTGCACTAGAGAAGCTGAGAGCAAAACCTTACAGGTTCCTCGTCCAAGAGTCACTGGGTCATCTCCACAAGTGCTGCATGTGAACTGCTGCAGGTCTAGTAACAGTGGCTGGAGAATGCAGCCCAGGAGAAGAAGCTATAAAGCTCAGAGCAGTCCTTAAAAGATAGAGGCCCTCACAAAACCACAGGCTGTTTATGAAACAGGCCAATTCAGTCAACTCAATGGACATCTTTCTTTGCAATCAATAAAGTAGACTAAGATGAAATAGTTGAAAAACTGTGTGGAAATCACAGAATCTTAGAAAGGTTTGGACCTTAAAAAATGCCTAGATGTCCTTCCCAAATCTTGGTCAGCTTTACTAAATTATTCATAACAATTGCAGGCAAGACTGCCAGGGACCCCTCTCAAACCATTCCATATACCACTATAGACACTAGCACAGTGTCTTTCCAATGTCAGGGATGCAGCAGATCCACTACATATGCACAAAGCTCATTTGTCAGGAACTTAGGGATGCTATGAATCTTGGGAAGCTACCCTGGGAACTCAGGAGATCTCTGCCCAATGAAGCAGCCAGCCATCTGAATAAAGGGGAATTGATAGCTTGACATAGGAACCTTACAGCTGGTTACAGCTGGAGAGGGAACTGACACCAAAACCCTCAGTTCCAGTTAAAGTTATGCCAAGCAGTTCAGGCTGCAGAATTAGATCAGTCAATTCCTTGGCCTTGGTCATTGCCTGCCCAATACTCCCTTAAGCAGATTGTGATGATAAATTTACTACAGTTTCATAAAATATCATGTACAGTTTCTTGCTCATGGACCTCATTGTGGCTCTTCTACAGCAGAGACCATTACCTAGCAGGAAGAGTGTGCTGATTCACAGCGTCATTTCTGGAAGCGCAACCCACGGCTGTGAATGTCAAGATTAGCCCCACTGACCAGAATTTCTAATCCCCAGCTCTGAAGCAAGTGTACTTCTATCTATTCCATACAATACTTCTGAATGCCAAGCTTGTTCCTTTTTTACTTACTGATTTCAGTCACAGCATCTGAGGCTTAATTTAATCAAGATAAAGTCCTGCTGGCTCCAGAGAGGGCCAAGCCAGGCCCACGGTGGTGAAAGAGTGTTGGAGACCAAGTGTTCAGCTGCCTCACAATGGGCAAGTTGTTAGCAAACAATGAATTAGTTCTCTTTTATCTTTTATAAAGATCTTGCAGCAGTGCACTCAGGGAGAGGAAACGTAAGAGCCGCTTGGAAAGGAACAACACCACTACAGAGTGAATGAAGCCTTTATCACACAGCTGTCCAACAAAAGCAAGATTTCGTGGCTGTGGCAGAGGAGTAGCAGCTCAGTAGCACTGCAGCCCTATAGGTATATACCTTCAGGCAATTACATAAACTGAGACTACACAGGATCTAGTGCAGATAATTGAAGGGGACCATTATGGAGACAAAGTGTAGGACAACCCTTTATTCCACAGATCTGCAAATACTTCACATCAGCAAACAGGTCAAAATATCCTGGGCTCTTCTTGGTTTTGTGTCCTGAGTGCGTACACTCACTGTCCGGGCCTCGGGCAGGGACCATGGGCAAGGGCTTGACCATAAATACAGCCCTTGGCTAAAGGTGAGTTGATACCCCACAAATGTCCCCAGAATGAAGCAAAGGTATACAGTCCTCATTAATTTGGAAAAGAGAGGGAGACAAATGTGCAATGCAGGTGTATTACTGGGAAACACCTGTGGAAGCACTGCTGGCCAAAAGGTAGGTAGGTATGATGCTGCTGGGGACAGCAATTACTGATTTTACTGAGTCAAATGGAATTCGGTGGGTCTTGCCCACTAGACACAAAGTCCTGGAGACTAGATTCAGGCATTACTGTACTGAACACCACATATTTGGTGGTATCCATTTCAAAGGCAATTTTGACAAATGTGACCATAACTTTACCTTATTTTAGCTCTCCCCAGTTTCTGCCATCTTTCCAACAGATCTAGCTCAGGAGGACCTAAGAAGGACAGAAACCAACCCAGGAAATATAGAAATTCAGGTAATTAACACATCAAATATGTTTTCTGTCTATCTATCTGTCCATTCATCCATCCACCCCTTCCACCTCAGGTAGTCTAGAGAGAAGGGCATGTATGAATTGGATCATCAGGAGATGGAACAGGTGGTAATGTGGGACTTCCCTTGTCCTCTGATTTCTACCAAGGCAGAAGTTGAACACCAGTGATACTTTCAAGTGACACTTACTTGACTCTACATTTAGCCCAGGCTGTGCAGTAACAATTTGCTACTTTTGTCTGAGACACAGATGTCTTTGCTGGCCAGGGGCCACACTTTTTCATGTGAAAAACATGTACATGGACTAAAGGTATAAGAACAAGCAGTCTTTAAAGGATGTACCTACTTTACTGAGTAGAAGAAACCCAGGGAGACAGCTCAAGTACTGAATCCCACAAGCAGTTGTCCACACTCTGAGCTCATTCCAATCTGGATGTCTTCAGCTATCTCTTTTCAAGAAAAATCTCCTACAGAAGGACTAGCCCAGAGCATTGTGAATACCCAGAGCAACACAGCAGTGAGGCTGGGGTATGTCTCCAGCAGTATTTAGGCTCCAGATTAACTCATCTAGTCTCCACTGTGTTTAGCAGTATGGACAAAGCTGTGCAGAATCTGGGTGTTCAGTACAGGGATACTATCCTCAAGTCTTGAGCATGTCCTTAGACTTCCAGAAAAAGGGAGTAAGAAGTAAGTAAGATAGGAAGTTGTTCATGATCCTGAAAATGGAATAGGGTTGGAAGCCCATAAAGCAATCAAGAAGTAAAAATAGAGGTGAGGCTACCTGCATAAAAGTTTGAGAAGAAGTGATTCAGGTAAGTCCTAACCAGGACTTACCAGGTTTTCTGGACTGAAGGCAACTGTATTTCTCTTTGGGGAGATATGTGCAGTGTTTCCAATCCCTGACCCCTGAAGAGATTTAGATCAAGTCAAAGGCAGCTTGAGGTCACTCCTTCTCCATTGGGAACAAAAAGTGACATGAGAACCTGATGGTGGCAACTTCTCTAAAAGCACTGATGGGATCTTAAGTAATAGTCATACAACAATTCCTTCTGTTCAGGAAAGATTTTCAACAGCTGGTTGATTTGGTTGTGCTTCACTGCCCAAAATGTGAAGCTGGAAATGGTAAAGCCTAATTCAAGCTCTTTTTCTTTGATGTTCAGGCAACACCTTGAATATGTTCCCCAGGAACTGGGAATTCAAAGTATTTTGGAAAGTTCAGCTGTCAATAGGCAGTAAGACCCAGAGGAGCATCTCTTCTGCATGGAAAAGCCTTCCTCCTTCTCCTTCATAGCTGCTTATGTTTTTTTAGTTTGTCCCCATTCTTTTAGTAAGTTCCTTACAGACGAGAACATAGTGATGCTTTGCCCACCTCTTCAGGCTCCCTTGGATGACTCAGAAGCACTGTGTGCAATTTTATGACTTAAAAGATAAAGAGGGAAGGGCAGAGCTCTGCCACTTGTTACTGTACTTAAAGCTGTAATTGTATGTAAGTACTTGCAAATATCAAGGCCATCTTTGGAAACAATGATGTGTAATGGATCTTCTAGCTATATCCCATTTGTCCAGTGGAACATAACAGCTAAATCATTGTAAAGTGTCATGTATTTCTTTTTTCTCCTCTCCCTGGGGCTGTTCTTTCCAGTTACGTATGTTCAGCTTTGATCTCTAGAAAATCAATGAAGATTTAGTTGTTGTCAAAAAACCCCAAGCTAAAAATTTAAAGCATTTTCTGTCATCTTGTGTGGAATATGTAATCTCTCTCCCACTCATGTACCCTTCAGAGCATGTGACTCAGCAAGATTTTGTGAAATGAGCGGTAGCATAGAAACAAGTTTTTACTTAAATGGGGCTTTTTTCTTGAATCTCATTCTTAACCATCAGTGATGTTTTATTATTTGTACTCTCATAAAAAACAATACCACTTTGCTGTTCCTGAAAAATAGAGGCAGTTTTCACTCCCGACAAATTCACATTAAAAAGTTGACTTCTGTATTTATCCTTTGACATTCTCTTTGTGTCAAACCCTGGTTTTCAGTTCACTTCTACACAATAGAGATGCTCATGATGCAGTTAGCCAATGACTGCAAGAAGACAAGGCATAGCTATCAGACTGTATGGGGGAATAATCTGAAAATAATGAAAAAAATTGAGCCAGCACACTAAACACAAACCAAAATATTTCTATGTCTATACAAAAATAAATCTTCACAGAAGACATAGAAATGCATTTGCAATAAAATCTTCATTTCAGAACTTAGATCTTCACAGTGGCTCTTGCATCCAGTACAACTTTCCCTATTTTGTAAAGGTCAGATATCACAACCAGTAAAATAATGCCTTACCTCTCGAGCTCCCTTGAGAAGCAGTAAATTTTCATACCCTAAGATATAATTCTGCTCTTATTGCAGAAAAATCTACGGTTTTCAGGAATGATGAAATACCATCAGAACATCTCTCTGCAAAGTGTATCAGGAGTCTTGAGGGCTAAAGGCATAGCACCCAGAAAGGTTTGGCATCACAGCTCACAGGCAGACTGCTCAATGAAGCAGTGGGAACTCTGAGCAATCCAGGGCAAATGCACTACCATTTCAGAAAATGCTTGGTTCTGATTTGAGCAGCTCAAATACCAAAGCTGTCTGGATATTGGAAAGTCAAAGCATCTGCTTAGGAGCATCAGGGTTTCAATAGCTAGAAGGTAAAAGCTGTGAAAAGTGCCTTGGTGGCACCTGTTGGCCCATTCCTCTGATTTATATATTTTATAGTATTTATATATCCTTCCAATGGGTTTGTGGAAGTTTGGAAGTTTTTCTTTGCAAACAGAAACAGACTCAAGCAGATTCAGCAGCCCAACTCAACCAGTTGCTTGCACTTCTTCTGAGAAAGGAAAGAAGCCAAATCCTCCTGCAGTGTGGGGGTATATCAGCACAGCACCTGGGTTATTACTGACACTGTCAACCAGGCAGGATGCAGAAACAGGCACAGCCATTCTGGTGATGATCATGCCTTCTGTGCCCCAAGCATCCCCCCCAGAAATGAGCTCAGTGTTGGTGCTGAGTTTACTTGGGTCTGGTAGGAAGAATGTGTAACCCCATTTTTGGGGGGAAAATGAAACCAAGATATTTATCTGCAGCTGCTTGGCAAATGATGTTATCAAGACATCAAGACATCATCTGTTTCATTGCTTTACGTGGAAAATATTTTTGTCAAGCATCTTCCCTGACTCTTATGTAAGAACAGAGCGCACGGGGAGGAGAATGCCAGGAACTGACATACACCTACATCTGGTGTCACTGGTGCCATCATCATAATTTTCATAAGCAGGGGATAACAAAGCAGGGCTTGAGAACTGAAAAGGCTTCTTGTAAGGACACCCATGAAACATGATGTCCTTCCAGGCCATTTGTGGAGAGCAGGTAAGCCAGGAAATGAAGCTGGAGGGTGTGGAATGTTTGGCTCTGTAAAGAAGCAAAATAGCCCACAGCAATTTGTCCTGGTTTATCTCACTCTCTCTCCCATCTTCTCTGGCTCAGCCAAGCATCACCAGCCACACTGCAGGAATCATCTGGCACTTTTCTTAAAAGCCACAAGCCAGCTTCAACTTGACTGGTGTCTTCAGAGTAATCTGAGGGAAGCTTAACAAGCAAATTAGAGTCTCTTCTTACCTTTCTCGCAGAAATTTCTGGAGTGCAAACTGCAGAAACCCAGGCATATCAGAGATGGCTCTGAGGATGGGTCAAGCACACAGGAATTTGAACCACAGTGTTTGAGATTGCCTAACCCAAATTAGGTTTCTGAAGGAAGAAATAAATTTTGTACAGCCCTCAAGACTGTACTGGGAGGCGTGTGGTGCAGAGCACAAAGGCTTGAGTAAACCTCGTGCTTTCCAAGCCTTGGTGTCCTAGCTGGGCAGGCATGGAGGATGTTCCTGTGGATGCATGCAAAATGCTTCTCTCTTCCAGAAGGCTCCAAGAGGATGCCCTGGTGAGACCCCTTCCCTCTGAAATAGCAGGAGAGGTCGGTTAGCCAGGGATGACAGCACCTCCTTTCCACCTGGCTAGGTCATCCATCACCCATTCAGGCCACAGCAGCAGAGACAAATCCAATTACATGCTAACCCACCAGCTCCTCCATTCATCTCCTTCTGCAGGGAAAAAAAACATCCACACCAACCTCTGCAGCAAAAAACAGCACCACCCCAATAGTTCACATTTGGGAATGTTGGGAGGAGATGGTACCCTACTCTGCCTGGTCTGGAGAGGTTATGTCTGGTCTCTTGGCAAAAACAAGGGCAGGACAGCATCCCAGCAAGGGGTGTGGGAACAGGGATGGGGACAGGGAAGGGGACAGGGAGTACAGGCTGTGTGGTTATGCATCCCACCACAGAGGACCAGGATTTGCCCCCAGCAGGCCTGGAGCCAGTGCCTCTGCTTGATGAGGAGCTCAGCAGAAAATGTTACACAGAACCCAGCAGAGGATTAACACCACATTATGCACACAAAACCAGTACATGCTAACAAGATGGGACCATATATTTATCATATGGTGGAAAACAGGAAAGGAAAACAGTAAAAATACAAAAGACACTGTAACTTTTTCTTGTGTTCTTTCTTTTGTGCTCAGCTTGAGCTGCCGCATGCTGGCGGCTCTGTGATATTAGGGTCAGACAGCAAGATCCCCACGTTGGGCCACCACCCAGCCAAGGGTACTCCCTGCTGCAGAAAAGCTCTTGCTCAGGTGCACTGAAGTTCCTGGGCTTGGTGTTTACCTGTGCACAGAGGGAAATAAGACTCAGCAAGACTTTTCTGAGCATTATAAATTTCTGGTGGACACAGATCCTACCAGGTCTGGGGTAAGAGCCTTGCATGGTTGTTCACATGTCACTGATGCCTGTAAGCACTGAGGGAGTTCACTTTAGGAGATAGGGCTAATGCCTACATCCCACCCTCTTTAGAGGCTTATTTCACTGAGTCAGGGCTAAGAAGTGTCAGCAGATCCTGTCCTTCTCCGTGCAATCTGCCCCAGGCAGCAGGCCCCAGCTAAGGCTTGTGCACACAAGGCTTCTGCTTCCTGCATTCTTCATCCCTCAGCTGTCTGCTTTGGCTCTCCTAGCTGAGCACAGCCCTCTGCCCCATGCTGATTGATAGCAACAAGGGCCTGGTTCAAATAAGAGCTGTTGGCAGCAGCAACTTGTGTTGGTGTAGGGCCCGAGAGGAGACAAAGGATGACACGAGCTTCATGGCAGTGAACAGCAGCCTAGAGTGATTTATTTTGTGCCCTCTACTTTTATCTAGAGAAGTTTTAGAGGTTGGTGGCTTGCCATCTCACTGGCTGGGGTTATAGCCTGAACAATGCTTTGATCAGTGACGTGTGCTACGCCTGATTGGTAGAGCTCTTTGATAGAAAGACCACCCAGGGGCTAGAATAACTCCTGCACTGTAACAATTATCCCTTTTCCTTTATAAAAAATGAAAGAAAATGCAAAGTGTATTTATGTGACTCTATAAGCAGGGCCCCAATGCCTATAGGGTGACATAAGACACTATAGATTTTGATTTGTCTAATATTTTGCAGCCAATTAATAAATTTGGTTTCTTTTCCCCATTAGGGATACATTTATATGTGCCACTGATGTCAAAGAGTTGTTCAGGTAAAACCCAACATCTTTTTAGGTTGATACAAGTTATAACCTAACTGTAAGAAAGTGAAATGAATTTAACTCCTAGAACTATTAGAAACTTAAATTAATAGAAAAATAGAAGACATTTAACTTGGAATCATAACTTAATAAATAGAGAACATTCACTTTTGGAATTGTAAATTAATTATAAATGAAAAAACGTGTAAACATATTTAACAATTCAACTGTCCAAAACTTCCTTGAGATGTGTAAATAAACTGTTTCAGTCACTGTTCCACGTTGCCTGTTGTGGAACTGTCAGGTGGGTTTTGTTGGCAGTCTCAAACTGGATGCAGGGCAGGTCGGATGCATCTGGCAGGCACCCATCGTGTTCCAGTGTGCGTGCATACACAGACATATCCTTGTCCCCATGTAATTAGGTCCCAGGGTCCCCCCCATTATCTTTGACCATTACCTTGTGTGTGGGTAGCTCAGCATCACTGGATGACTGTAGTGAAAGGAAATGATTTTAAATTACCAGATTTTGAGATTTTTCTAATATCCTCATATGATTTAGCATGTAGACAGCTTTACCTACCTTGCTCTGTGGAGTCTCACCAGACATTCCAGCCTTTTGTTTTTCAAGCATTCTTTTTAAGGTGTTATGTGCTCTTTCTATTATAGCTTGGCCTGTTAAAAATCATGGAATTTTTAAAATTTTTAAAAAATAATATTTAAATAATTTAAATTTTTTAAAAATCACCTGTCTGGTGAGAGACACCCCAGAGTTGCAGGAACTGTCTTGTCTTTTGAGAAATGTATGTTGAGCCATTGTCCGTTTTAGTGGTATAAGGGATGCCCAGAGCAGCAAATGCCAAGAGCCAATGTGCTATGGCATCACTGCCCTTCTCTCCTGTGTGAACTGAGGCCCACATTGCTGATGAGAATGTCTCTATAGACACATGCACGTTTGAGAAGACCGAATTCAGAGATTTGTGTGACATCAGTTTGCCAGATTTGCAAAGCACGCAATCCACAAGGGTTTACCCCTATCTGCAGTGTTGCAGTGTGACCTTGACAGTCAGCACAGGTGTTGGCTATATAGCAAGCCTCTGTGTTTGACAGCTGGCACTGTCATTTTAAGACTCGAACACCTTGGTGGAAGAAA
>VZTR01009654.1:0-10998 GCA_013400775.1 Chaetops frenatus
ACCCCGCGGCGCGGGGGGACCTTCCATCCCCTCCCTGCCCGGGTGTCTCTGGGGCCGTGGCCGGGCTGCAGGCAGCGAGGGAGGGCAGGGAGCCAGGCTGGCAGCAGCGTGCGTGCGGCATCGCATGCACACACCGCTCGCTGGGCGTGCCAGCCCCGCAGCTGCCCCAAAATCCCGACCTGGATACGGGATCCGGCCGTAGGTGACGATCTCGGTCAGCAGGATCCCGAAGGACCACACGTCCGACTTGATGGTGAACGTCCCGTAGTTGATGGCCTCGGGTGCCGTCCACTTAATCGGGAATTTCGCCCCTGGAAAGCGGCGGGAGGGGAGGGGATAAAGTGCCCTGCCTGATCTGGAATCAGCTCAGCTGGGTTTAATCCGAGGTGACAAGGCCCAGCCGGGCTCCGGCGCTGCCTGGGGACGAGCTGGGTTTGGTGGCTGAGCCCCCTGACCCTGCGGTAGCCACCCACCCAAAGCAGGAGCCCCGCATCCCCCTGCAGCTGCGGGGAGAGAGATGGAAAAGGATAAAAAAAACCCCCCCATCCTTGCTCCCGCTGCTCCCCTCTCCTGCAGCTCCCCCGAGATCCAGGCTGGGTGAGGGTCCCTTCCCCGATGTCCCCAAGCTCTGTGACAGCCGGGGGAGGGGCTGGGCTCACCCTCCCGAGCCGTGTACTCGTTGTCCTCGATGAGCCGGGCCAGCCCAAAATCGGCGATTTTGCAGCACAGAGCGTCCGAGACGAGGATGTTGGCGGCCCTCAGGTCCCTGTGGATGTAATTCTTGGCCTCGATGAAGGCCATGCCTTCAGCAATCTGTCGTTTGGAATTATTAATTGCAATTAACAGCTGCAGCCTCTGGGAGTTTTCCCGGCTCCATCCCCGTTTCTCTGCTCCCCCCTCACCTGTGCTGCCATGTCCAGGAGTTTGTTGGTGCTGAGCTTCACTCCTTCCGAGGTCTTGAGGAAATCCACGAGGCTGCCTGAGATGAAAGCAGCAGTTCTCAGCTTCTGGGGGGCCGTGGGGGGGTCACAAGGGCACTGTCATCCCCCCCCCCCCCCCACAAAAAAAAAAAAAAAAAAAAAAAAAAAGCTCTGGGAAGGCGGGCAGGTGGGAGTGGCAGGAGAACACAAAAAGTCCTTTTTTTGCCCGAGCTGGAGGTGGGAGAGAACAAAGGCAAATCTTCCCCAAAGGGGAAGGCAAATGAATCCCTAAAATTAAATTTCCACAGGCCCAATCTTTCATTTTTACTGCTTTTGGAGCCTGCACTGGGAGGAGCTGGAAGTCACATCCCTGCAGGACTTTAGGGAATGCCCAGCACAGCTCCCTGGGCTGGTTTAGCTGAGGATCAACCACAGCTGGGACTGGATCTTGAAGACCCTTCCCAGCCTTAACAATTCCGGGGTTGTGTGGCCGCATCCCTGTGGGCGCTGGAGCAGTTTGGGGCGGCCTCACCCTTCTCCATGAACTCGGTGATGATGTAGATGGGCTCCTTGGTGACCACGGCGTAGAGCCGCACCAGCCGCGGGTGCTGCAGCTTCTTCATCAGGTTGGCCTCGGCCAGGAAGGCGCTGGGGGCCATGCTGCCAGCCTTCAGGCTCTTCACCGCCACCTTCGTGTGCCCGTTGTAGAACCCTTGGGGGCAAAAAACAGGGGGAAAACGGGATCCGGACACCGGGCAGGTGACGGCGGCGGTGGCGGCCGAGGAGGGCGGCGCCACGGAACGCCCGAGCCGAGGAGGAGGTGTTGGAGTTGTGGGGTTTGGCTGAAGATGGAGTTTCACGCCCCAAAACGCCGCTGTGGGGCGGCGGGAGGGGGTTTGGGGACGGTCAGAGCTCGGTCACCCGCTGAGGCCGCGCTGGAAGGGGATGGGGCCGAGGGTGGCTTTGGGCCACCGCGAGGGAAGCAGGAGGAGCGGAGAGCCGGGTTCGGAGCCGGAGCTGGGGCTGGAGGGGCTGGGAAGTGCTGGGAGCACGGAGGGGATTTTGTGGGGCTGCCAGAACGTGTGGGAGTGGAAGGAGAGACCCCACAGGGCTNGGAGGGGAGCAGGGAGGAATGGAGGGAACGACAGAGGGAAGGAGGGATGGAGGGGAGCAGGACAGCCCCAGTGGCTTCCCCACCACCGCACTCAGGGAACAGGAGGGGATCTTGTGGCTGGATTTGCCTCCAAGCCCCCGCAGCATTGCAGCCACAACAAGGGACTTGTCCCCCTCTGGGGACAAAGCCAGCAGCTCTCCAGCTCCATGATCCCCACACGTCTCTCCCATCTCCACCAGCGGAGCAGGGATCCAGGGATGGGAGAAAAGGGAGGTTTGGGCTGCTCTGGATGAACCAAAGCTACCCCAGGGCTGGGTTGTCCCTTTTTCCAGGACACTCAAAGCCACAATCCCACACCTCGGGCTGTGCTGGCTGCTCCGTGCGAGATCCGAGCCGGATCCTTCCCGGCTGGAGGATCCCGCTGCCCACTCTGGAGCCCCATTTCCCCCTCACTCACCCATCCAGACCTCTCCGAACTGCCCCGCTCCCAGCTTCTCCACCAGCTTCAGTGACTCCCGCGGCACCTCCCACTCGTCCTGCCACCACGGCTTCTGCGGCTTCTGCGTCCGGCAGGGCTTGCCCAGGCGGCAGCAGAGCCCGTCGGAGCTGCCTGGCCGGGGGGAGGCGGAGCTGGGCCAGCGCGGGGCACCCGGCACCGGCCACGGCTGGGCCGGGCCGCGGGGAGCAGCGGGTCCTGCTCGCCCCGTCCCGTCCTGGCCCGTTCTGTCTCATCCTATCCCGTCCCCGCCTTGTTCCGCTCCCATTTCATCCAATTCTTTTCCATTCTGTCCTGTCCCATCTCATCCCATTCCATCCTGCCCTGGCACCCTGTTATTCTCTCCCATTCCCATCTCATCTTGTCCCTATCCCATCCCATTNCCCGCCCCATCCCGCACGTGTGTAGTGCTGGACCAGCTCCCTGAGGCTGCCGAAGGGCACTCGCGGGGAGATGTAGAAGCCGCCGCTGTCCAGGTTCCGGATCTTGTAGTGCTTCACCGTCTCTCCCTGGCTCTCATCCAGGTCCCGCACGGACAGCGAGTACGAGCCTGGGGACAGGGACACCCGTGGGACCCCAGCGCCACCCCCGTGCCCCCCAGAGCCCCAGGGATTCGTGGGTGGCACCTTTGGAGGTCTCGCTCTCCCGGATGAGGAAGGAGCCGTGCGTGTTTCCCGAGGCCAGGAGCTGCCGCTCGGCGTCCTTGCGGCTGATGCTCTTGAAGAACCACCTGGGGACAGGGTTAGGGCTGAGGGGGCCGGCCCGGGGCGGTTCTGTGGGATGCTCCAGAGCCCAGATCCCGCCGGGAGGCGGCTGCTGCTCGCTCCCTACTCACGGCTCGGGCTCCAGGCTGTTCACCAAGGCCACGAAGTTGTGGGGGATCAGCCCCTCCTGGCCCGTGGTGAGCGACTGTGCCTTCCACCACTCCCCGTTCCTGCGGGGACACAGCGCGGTCAGACCCCTCCCATGGGGCCCCCAGGACCCTGCACAGACCCCCGGGAGCCGCGGGGGTGCTGGGACACCCCTGGAATTCACTCACTCTTCCAGGACTCGGAGCTTCTCCCCCTTGCGCAGCCCCAGGTCCCCGTCATGCTTGGGCTCATAGTTGTACAGTGCCACCACCAGCTTATCTGTGGGGACAAACCGAGTGGCAGCGGCCAGTTTGGGGGTGCCACAGCCACCCCACGCCACGGCCAGGCCTCACCTTGCATGGGGGAGCACGGAGGTGATGAGGGCTCATAGGACACCAGAGGGTCTTGAACCTCGGAGCCGTTGCGGATCAGCCTCTTCTGGGGGACAGGAACCCCGTGAGCCCTCGGCTCGTGGGGTTTGGCCACCCCATGGCCACCCCTGGGGGTCTTTGGCCGCTGGGGTTGGGGGCTATCAGCCCCTCCTCACCTGGCGCTTGCTGTCGGGCTCGATGGGGTAATTGCAGTGCTCGCAGATGTCGATGTTCTCGATCCAGTCCTCGTCGTAGTCTGAGCTGCAGCAGCAGCCCATGGTGGCTGTGGGGACAGAGGTGACACGGGGGGGTTTGGCACCCCCATTCCTGCCTCTGCTGCTGCTCCAGTGCATCCCTGCATCTCTGCATCCCTGTATCCATCCATCCCTCTCCCTTCCCACACCACCTGGCCCATCCCAGCTCCTCAGCTTGGGGACATTCCCTGACTCTCTGTCACCAGCTGCCATTTCCTCCTAATTATTCTGCCTTCATTAATTAAAACCACTGAAGGCAATTAATCCCCAGCCTGAGGCTCCTCTGTCACTGCCTCCTGTGGCAGCTCCTCCCCCCCATGCAGCCCTGGGGCTGATCCCTGTGCTGTCTCTGCAGATAACAACCTCCTCGTTAATATCCCATTAGTAATTAATAGACTCATCTTTAATGAGGTTTGGATGGGCCAGCACCTTCCCAATCCCAAAAGCAGCTCCTGGGCCCACAGTTGGATGTGAGCACTTCCAAACCCCTTTTCCTACAAATCCTCAGCCTCTCCCCACACTCAGCCCATTTCCCCTGCACCGAGGATGTCCCTAAACCCCCGTCCCTGCCCGGGATCCTCCCAGCCCTGGAGCACCCAGACCCCTCAAAGCTGAGCCATGGTGACACCGCTGTCCCTGCCACCACGGTGCCACCACGGCACGGGCACCGATGTCCCCAGCTCTGTGTGGGCCCTGCAAACCCACTCTGGCCCTCCCAAAAACGCTGAGGGTGCCACAAACCCGGGAGCAGCACCCACAGCCCCGGAAAAGGCTCTTCCACAGAACCCCCCCACTCCCACAGGGCCGGGATTCACCCCCAGAACCCCCCAACCCCCCCCTGCCCAGGCTCAGCTCTGGAGGGTGTTTTGGGGTCCCAGGTGAGGTTTCTGCAGGGCTGGGAGGGTTTTGTCACCTCGAGCCAGCCCAGGTGTGTCACCCCCCCAGGCAAATGCTGCTGTGACAGCTCAGAGGTGGCAGCCAGGCCGTGCAGCTGCCGAGGTCCCTGTCCCTGCCCCTGCCCGTCCCCAGTGCCCGCCTGGACTGGGAGATTCTTTGCTGGGAAGGTTTTTTTTCCTTTTTTTCCCCACCTGGGTTTTCAGCAGCACCATCAAAAAATCCCCCTTTTCCCATGGAGCCGTGGGGGCCTCGTTTGAGCCTTGCAGGGGGTCCCCAGGGAGGGTTTGGGGTCCCCAGGGAGAGTTTGGTGACCCCAGGGAGGATTTGGTGACCCCAGGGAGGGTTTTGCTTCCTCAGGGAGGGTCTGGGGTCCCCGGTGAGGGTTTTGGCCACACTGTAGGCAAGGTCACAGTGTAAAAACAGAGATTTTCCTTTTTTGCTCTTCCGTGATAATTCTCAGCACCACCAAAACCTCCTCCATTCCAGCTGGCAGCCAGGAGAGTAAAAAATCCAAAATTCACCCACATTTTGAGAGCCCTTCTGAGCAGAACCCAACTCAAGCCCAGATTTTTGGACAAAAACAACAACAAAACACCCACGTTTCTTGACCAGAGCACAGGCATGGCTGAAAAAATCCCAAATCCATCCCCCTGACCCCACGGAGGAGCCTTTCAAACCCCTCCAGCAGTGCTGGGAGCTGTTTTTTCCTGCCGGGGAGGGGAGGGAGGTGCTGCTATTGTGCTTTTTTAATTTTTTTTTCTTACAGCCCCAAGCCACAGCGTAATTTCCAGTGAGCAGCAGCAGCAGCCGTTTCACCTGTGCCAGGCCCAGGAGGGGGGAGGGGAAAAAAAAAAAAAAAAAGGGGCGTTTGAAGTCTTTTTTGGTGGCTGCATCTGTGCAACCGAATTTTCTTGTGCACAGGGAGGGGTGTGGGGGTGTCCCCGGGCTGGCCTGGCTTCTGCAAGGGCTCTCTGAGCTCTGCCTGGGTCACCGAGGCCCACCAGGGTCGAAGCAGTGGGGGCAGCCCCCAAATTCCCTGGGTTTGGGTGGTTTTGGGGATTGCAAGGTGCAGCCAAGGGAAGGGAACGAGCTGCTTCACACATCACAAATAAACCATGTAACTTTAAAAAAAACTTACTCTTACCGAGACCCAGGACGAAAATACTTAACCTTATAAAACATGAAAAAAAAAAACCTATACAAAAAAACCTATACAAAAAAACCTGTACAAAAAAACCCCCCACCTATACAAAAAGAGATGTATCCATCAATATAAACCAAACCATAAAAAATTTAAACCTTAAAATTAAAAAAAAAAAACAACTCACATCCTCTCTTCTCTTACTACAACTAAATTAAAAAAAAAAAAACAAAAAAAAACAAACCCCAAACAAAAACCCCACTAAAACAATTAAATCAACTAAAATACATCGTGTCCAGCACTGAGGTTCTCCTCTCCTTTTTAATTTATCAGCTCCTGGCAGGGCTTTAAAACTCACCCAGCACTGGGGAAGGAAAGGTGGGAATGGTTCTGCCTGAAGCTGCTCATTTTCAGGGCAGTTTCAGACACTTTTTCACCCACTATTCCTGGCTGGGGAGAGCAGCAGGGAGGATCAGCTCCAGGCTTGGGAATGCCCGGTTTTTTGGCATTTTCTGGGTTTCCTGGCAGAGGAAAGCTGAGCACTGCTGGCCCTGGCTGGGTTTGTTCAGAGGGCACGAGGATGTGGATGGATACAGATCCACACATCCCAAAAATCCGCTGCAATTTGGATTCCTGGCAATGCCAGGAGTGGCCCCAGAGAGCAGAGAGGAGCTGAGGGTGCCCAGGTGGGCACGGGGGTCCCTGCCAGGTGTGGGCCCCCCTCTCCCGGTTTTTTTCTCTGGAGTTTGGCCCCCCCCAGCTCCCTGTGCTGAGCTGTCCCCTCTGCCCAGGTGGCCCATGCCAGGTCCTGCTGGTTTGTCACCAGAGTGGTGACTCCTCTCAGGGGAGGGCTGGAATCTGGGCTGGCCCTGTCCCTGCTGCTCCTGCAGGGTCACCAGAGTGTCCCTGAGGCAGCTGTGTGCCAGCTGTGTGCCAGCTGTGACCCCTCTGGATGGACACTCATTGCTGGCACGGCCTGGCAGTGACATCAGGACCGTGTCCCCAAAGCTGCCATGGCAGCAGGGGGGTGTTGGAACTGAGACAGCACCAAAAATGGGAATTTCTGAGCGGCTGAACCCCCAAATTGGGCACAAACCCTGAGGGACTGGCACTGTCCCTGCCCTGCCATCAGCCACAGCCCTGGGGACCAAAGTGTTTTACTCTGGGGACAAAACCCCTGCTTGACCCTGGGGACAGAACTGCTTTGCACTGGCGACAGAATTCTGCCCTGCCCTGGGGACAAAAAGCTCCTCCTTTGCCCTGGGGACAGAACTGCTTGACCCTGGGGACAAAAATTTCCTACTTTACCCTGGGGACAGATTTCCTGCCTTGCCCTTGAGATGGGGTTTTGGGGAGACCCCTGCCAGGGCCCCACCCCGGGCAGGAGCCGCAGGCGGGCAGGGGACATTGGGGACAGCGCCTTTCCCCCCACCTGGGAGACCCCAGAAGGGCGGGGAGCCCACCTTGGCTCCCCCCGTCCCCCCACACCAAACACCCCCAAACCTCCATTTCCACCCCTCCGAGGGGCACTCGGAGAGCAAAACTCACCCCCCAATCCCCACGGGTGCCCCCCCAGATCCCACCCGGAGGCTCGGACCCCTCCCCGCGGCTCTCACCTGTGGGCAGCGGGGTGAGGAGCGGCCGCTCTCACAGGGCCATGTCCCGCCGGGGCCGGGCCCGTCACCTCCTCCCCATCCCCGGGGGGCTGGGGCTGCCAGAGGAGCCCCCCGAGGGAGGGTGGGAACCCGAGGGATGCGAGAGGAGCCCCCCGAGCGAGGGTGCGACCCTGGGGTGCAGAGAGGAGCCCCCCGAGCGAGTGTGGAACCCCTGGGGCTGCAAGAGGAGCCCCCCGAGCAAAGGTGAGATCCCGAGGGGTGCAGAGAGGAACCCCCCAAGCACGGTTGTGAAGAGAAGCCCCCCAGGTGTCTGTGGGACCCGGAGGGATGCAGAGAGAAGCCCCCCAAGCGCGGGGGGGATGCTTGAGGAGTCCCCCAAGCAAAGGTGGGACCCTTGAGGAGCCCCCCCAAGCAAAGGTGGGACCCCGAGGGGTGCAGAGAGGAGCCCCCCGAGCCCGGCTGCGCTGCCACCGCCCGCTCCCTGCCTTGCTCCGGTTTCCTGCCTCATGAGCAAACTCAAGAGGAGCCGGTTCTCAGCTCGCTGCCGACCGCAAAAGCGAGTGACAAACCCCGCTGGCTTCCTGCCACCCGCGGGTCCCCCCTGGCCGGGGTGGCCGAGGGGATGCTGAGCCCCTCAGGGAAGGGGGGAGATGAGCAGGGCCTTGTCACCTGCTGCCAGCACCCCCCTGTCCCCTGTGCTGTCCTCGCTTTTCTGGCAGTGCCCTGCCGGACCCTCACTGGCTGTGGGACACCTGTGACAGCCCCCGCTTGGGCTGTGCCCGCTGTGTCACCGCTGTGTCACCGGAGAGCAGCGGGGACACCGGGCCGGAGCTGAGGGGAGACTGGGCCGGCGCTGAGGGGACCCCGGGCTGGAGCTGAGGGGAGACTGGGCCGGCGCTGAGGGGACCCCGGGCTGGAGCTGAGGGGAGACTGGGCCGGCGCTGAGGGGACCCCGGGCTGGAGCTGAGGGGAGACTGGGCCGGCGCTGAGGGGACCCCGGGCTGGAGCTGAGGGGAGACTGGGCCGGCGCTGAGGGGACCCCGGGCTGGAGCTGAGGGGAGACTGGGCCGGCGCTGAGGGGACCCCGGGCTGGAGCTGAGGGGAGACTGGGCCGGCGCTGAGGGGACCCCGGGCTGGAGCTGAGGGGAGACTGGGCCGGCGCTGAGGGGACCCCGGGCTGGAGCTGAGGGGAGACTGGGCCGGCGCTGAGGGGACCCCGGGCTGGAGCTGAGGGGAGACTGGGCCGGAGCTGAGGGGACACCGGGCTGGAGCTGAGGGCACACATTGTCCTGGCTTTTTTGATCGAGTGTGAAGCCACAGGAGCTCGATGAGGCACAGGCAGGAAGCCCGGGCGGGTCAGGGCAGGCTGTGGCACCTTGGGGGGCACATTCAGGCTCCCCTCCTGTCCTGGCAAGGAGAAACAGTCCCCAAAATGATCCCTGGCTCACCCCAGAACTTCTGTGAGCCGCCCCGAATCTTCCCTGGCCCTGCTTGCCAGAACATGGGGTTCTGCTAAAGTTGTGTCTCCAGGTGGCACCTGGAGGTGTCACCCCTCCCCCCCAAAAAAAGGGTGGGAGCCACATCTGGAGGCAGAAAACCCATCAGCTCTCACCTTCACCTCCTTTTATTGCACCTCAGGGGGCTGCTCCCCACATTTCCCACCGGCTTTGGCCCCGCAGACCCCAAAACGCCCCGTGCCCCGTGGGGGTGGTGACACTCCCTGTGTCCCCACAGCGTGGCATCGCCCCGGGAGCAGCAGCACGGGCTGGGCTCCGCTCCCCCTGAGTCCC
This sequence comes from Chaetops frenatus, assembly GCA_013400775.1. Lineage (NCBI taxonomy): Eukaryota > Metazoa > Chordata > Aves > Passeriformes > Picathartidae > Chaetops > Chaetops frenatus. The sequence goes on from VZTR01009654.1 coordinate 9,451, forward strand.
GGGGGGGATTTGGGGAGGGGTCCCGGAGCCCCCAGAGCCCCCGCGGGGCTCCCCCTCGGGGCGGGGGGCGGCTCAGCAGAGGGAGAAGCGGCGCGAGTTGATGTTCATGCGGGTGACGCCGATGTGCTTGAGCGGCGTGGAGAGCAGGAAGGCGGCCCGGGGGGGGATGTTGCACAGCAGGTCCGAGTCCTCCTCGCAGCCCTCGAGGCCGAAGGTGGCGTCGTCCAGCATCTCCTTGTGCCGGTGGCAGGCCTGCTCCACCTTCAGCCGCTGCAGCCGCGCCCGCAGCCGCAGCAGCTGCTGCGCCAGCCGCTGGTCCAGAGCCTGCATCTCCCGCTGCGGGACGGGGGGAACGGGAATGGAGCGGGATCGGCTTCGGATCAACCGGCGCGGGCCCCGTCACAGCGCGGGGACAGCGCAGCCCCTGCTGCCCGTGCCACCCCCAGCGCCCCACCAGGTGGGGGACAAGCGCTGACCCCCACGGGGCCACCGGGAGAGAAAAAACCGGGAACGTTGGGATTCACCTGCAGGGGCATCACTGGGATGTGAGATGGGGGGAAAACTTGGGATAAATAATGAAAATTGGGATATGATTTTAAGCCTCGGGTTGGGCCTAACCTTAATCCCGGCTCGGAGGGGGGGGTTTGGGATGGATGCTGTGTGGGGTCAAGGGGCGGAGCTGTGGCACGGCAGAGCAGCGGGAAATGCTGGAAAAATCCGTGTAGAACCAGCAAAGTTGGCAGGGGAGATCCCTATCCCTGCCCCTGCCGTGTCCCAGCTCGGGCACGGAGCAGCCTCTCGGTCCCATCCCCGTCCTTGTCCCCACCCCACTCACCAGCTCCGTCCTCAGCCACTCCAGAGCCTCCTCCAGGGTGGCAAAGCCACAAACGCCACCATCCTGCTGCCCCTCGGGGTGCCCGCGGCTCCTCTCAGCCCCACAGGTGCCCCCGGGGGTCCGAGCCCCCCAGCGCTGCCCCCTCACCCGGGCTTCCCACTCCAGGTACGAGGGTCTGCGGGTCTGCAGCTTCAGCTTGGCCGTCAGCGCCTTCACGCTCTCCAGGTTCTCCTGCTCCCACCTGGGCTCCTCCTCGCCCAATTCCTTGAATTTCAGCTGGCTGAAAGCCATGGTGGGACAAAGCAGAGCCCCCCCAAACCCTCCCCCGACCTCAGCAATTCCCCCCGGGGAAGTGGAGCCCCCAGGCTGCCCACGACCATCCACATCCACCCACTCCCTGCCCCAGCTGCGCCCGGTTCCCGGCTATTTATCCACCCCTCCAGGACAAGTCCGATGGGCAGGAATTTCCTTATCCAGAGGAGCGCAAAGGAGTTTTTTTGGCTCGTTGCGTTTGGTTTTTTGGTTTTGCTTTTGCTTTATTTATGCTTTTTCCTTTTCTTTTTTAACATCATTGTCTCAGCCTGGGAGGAGACTCCCTGTTCCCGGACGGAGCCTTCATCGGGCACGGAGGAGCGGGAATGATTTATCCCCGGGCTCAGCCGCCCCTCCGCCCTCGGGGGGAGCCCAAAAAAGCCCAAGGAAGGAAAAAGAAA